>OY754968.1:9481064-10081064 GCA_963576475.1 Molanna angustata | reverse complement strand
CTCATGCGTCGTGATTATTTTTTAAAAGTAGTGAACAGTAGAGGCCAGGGATGGGCCGCGTTCAGCAAATTATCTAATGTTCTGAAATCTACAAATATCCCAATCCACTTAGAGAAAAAGTTTTGACGCGTGCGTACTCCCTGTGCTCAATTACGGCTTTGAAACATCTGCATTGACTAAGAAAATGATGGAAAACCTAGGAATGACACAAAGAGCGATGGAAAGAAGAATGTTAAATATCTCGCTAAGGTACCACAAAACTAGTCAATCGATTAGGAAGAACCCAGGAGTTGCGGATGTGGCCAAAAGAATAGTGGAGTTGGGCGGGTCATATATCTCGGATGTCGAACGGACGATGGACAAAATTTGTGATGGACTGGAGGTCAATAACAGAAAGCAGGAGCGTGGGAAGGCCCCAGACCAGATGGACCGATGACTTCAAATAAGTGGCAAGTCCAGAATGGCACAGGATAGAGACTAGTGGAAGTCCAAGCGAGGGGCCTTTGTCCAATACTAGACTCAAGAAGAGTAAGCGGGTTACCCCATGTTGTGGAATATGAAGTTATGGTATGATTGAATGAAATGAACATAATATTTAATAAAGAAAAATAGTGAATGTAATCATACATAGGTACCATAACGCCATGTCAGAGAGAAAGCAAGATAAAGAAGAATATAATTATTCATTATTTCATTCATTCATACCATCACGGCATATCCCACAATGTGGGGTAACCAGCGAAAGGTGTGCGGGTGTGCATTGCCTTATAAAAGGGAGCACAACATATCTGTGTACTTATACCCACACACCAGTCTCGTCTCACCTAAAAAGGCACTATATTCAGAATGGGTGGTGAACCTCATTGCTGAACTATGTGAGATGTTATTGTTGCCTGTTGTATTTTTGATTACCCGGCTCTTACGGGACACTCGAAAACAATAATAGAAAAGAGTGGAAGCACTATTCTAAGCCGGTGCCTCACAGCTAGAATATAATTATTAATTAAATGAAAGTGAATGCCCTGAGGTGGTTTCAACATATTGAAAAAATGAGCAATAAAAGACAAATAAATACATAAATAAATACAAATAGATAATAGGGGTCGTCCTAGCATGACGATATGAACGAAAGAAACGTAAGAATGTTTATCATTGCACTTACATATATAGGTACATATCTTCGCCCATCATAGAGAGGAATCAGCGGTGATTAGAGACTCAAAATGAGTGTTTCTGAAAGGCTGTTGTAAAACGAAAATTCTCTGATATTATACAATATACATGTAGGTACCTATGTTACATTTTTGCGAATTTCTAACAAGTTGTTTCTCTCCTTACTTGGTTCTTATACCACGCTGTAAGAATTGCTTATTCTGACACAAGCCTGCAGGGTTACTCGTGAAGTTGATTAAGACCAGCTTCAAACTTAAGCAATCTTTGAAGTTAAAATTGTTTGAATAATAATATTAATTTATACAAAAATTAATGAAAATTACATACTAAACTTTGATCTTAACAATTTAATTTATTTATTTATTTATTGTTTCCATCAACGGCTAAATAGCCTTTTACAAGTTCATACAAAATAAAATAGTATAAACACGTTTAATACATACATACAGTAATATTATAAAATAAAACAAAAAGAGATGTATAAATGTACGAAATATCTACCAGAATATTTTTTGCATATTATATCTAAACATTTTTTAAGAAACAAATACCAAAAACAAAAAGAAACAAAAATAAATAGCATATATAAATTATATACCTAGGTATAAAGTAAATTCAAAAGTGTCATTAAAAAAGAATGAAACATAAAAACAGTTGAAAAATAAGCCATGAAACAAAATATAAAAAAGAGATGCCTAAAAATATGTATACATCCATACAATATGTATACTTTCTTTACATACTTATAATATGATTAAATGTAAAGAAAGATTAATATGTGATAATGATCGAGTACCTACAGGAGGGCTATTCGTGAAACGTTCTTAATATGTTCTTATCTTTATTGACAAACTTTTTTAACATCTCAATAGAGATGAAGTTGGGATATTGTAGAAGAACCAGGAACTCGAGGCCTGGTTCTTCTACAATATCCCAACTTCGTCTCTATTGAGATGTTAAAAAGTTTGACTCCCGAAAGGGAAAAAAATCCAATGTTTGCGTATATGCAATTAAAAAAAATATTCGATGTTCTTATCTTGTTTTAATCTTAAATGTATAAATCAGTACTTCATCATAATCTCATCTTAATATTACTCTACATTTAATTATGAAAAAATATTTAGATCAGTTTACAATGAAGTTGAAATTAATTTTTGTATAAATCAAAATAATTATTCAATTAATTTTAACCTCAAAGACCGTTTAAATCTGAAGCTGATTTTATTCTCATTTAAACAACTTCATGAGTAGCCGTGCTGATTTATGTAATGAGTAGCCGTGCTGATTTATGTAATGAATAGCCGTGCTGATTTATGTAATGAGTAGCCGTGCTAATTTATGTAATGAGTAGCCGTGCTGATTTATGTAATGAGTAGCCGTGCTGATTTATGTAATGAGTAGCCGTGCTGATTTATGTAATGAGTAGCCGTGCTGATTTATATAATGAATAGCCGTGCTAATTTATGTAATGAGTAGCCGTGCTAATTTATGTAATGAGTAGCCGTGCTGATTTATGTAATGAGTAACCCCCCATTACTTACATTAATTGATAATACTGCTCATATTTTACTTACAGTAAACTCCTTACACGGACAACGTATTCAATTTCTTTTTCACGGTTAATAAAGGACCATCAAAGTTTTTGATTTCACGCCAAAACAAAAAATAAATCTATTTGTCCTCTGTCTCTGATTGATAATGGATAGATGATACATAGACTTATTTTCTATATTTAGACTCTGTGACTGATAATGGTAGTTACCTATTCTCAATCACTTGACATATTATACTCTTCATCTTCTGTAATTGAAACCTATCCAGACGTAACAGTTTTACTTTTTTTTCTGTGTACCTACCTATTGGTAAATTGCGCATTTCATGGGTCGATAAAGTCTCCAATGAAAGAAGTTCAAATATGATGAAAAAGACAGAGAGTTTCTGACCACTGTCAATAGACGCAAAACCGCATACTTTGGCCACATTATCCGTGGTGATAAAATGGAGAAAGACAGAGAGTTTCTGTTCTCCGTGATGATAAATATGCCCTTCAACAACTTATACGTAGGGAAGAAGGAGCATGTGGCGTAAAAGAATATCGTGGCTTAAATATTCACAGGCAGTTTAGGGATTTTGGATGTGGCATCACTAATTACATCTGTTGGCGCTATATCGTGATGAGTTGATATTAGAAACGGCACAAGAGGAAGAAGTTTGGGAAGTTCATTCTTCTCTTGAAAAACTAATATTTAACCGGTGTCTTATGTAAAAACTGTTATCCAACTGTCGATTCGTTCATGAGAATTCAATTCTATGAATGAATCGACATTATTAAGCCAAGATGCGTGTACGAAGGAACATTTTGTATGGTGTAGTGGACTTTTTGCATGCTAATAACACGAACTAGAGGCCTCGCAGCATATATGTTCCCATACATGGATTTACTCAGAATTCGGAATATATAGACAATTATAGGTCTACAAAACTATTATACTCAGAATTGTGAATTTTTGTTTCAGTCAGGGGTTATCAACTTTTGAAATTTTGATATATTTTTCCATATCTCAGAAACCGTAAAAGCTAGAACGCTGAAAATTAGTGTAAACATAGACAAATACAAAATCACAAAATGATTTTTTTTTTAAATTCCAGGGTTTCTCAAACATTTTTTACTAAGAAAATTTTTTTTATGATAAATTTATGAGTTTAACTGCCTATATTTCCATTTTTTTTTAAATATCGAAAAAAGCCGAAACACCCCAACTAGATAATTTAATTTTATATAAAAAATATTAATATTGTAGAAGTAAATCTCAAATTTTTTTTAACAATTTTTATAAAAATTGAATTTAGTGGCGACATCACTTCGTACAATTTGTATGGTAGTAGCCTATACACAATATGTAAGAAGACTTAATAGTTTGATATTTGAATCTCCAAACATACATACATACCATCATGCTGTTTTCATATTCTGTGTAGGAAAAACAGACTGACCTCCATACTATCCTATCCTGACAAACATACCTACATGTTTTATATAGAAAATAAAATATCTTCAAATATTTATTAATTTGAGTTGTTTATAGTTTGGTACGTATTCTTTGATTATGCATATTATCGCCATCGACAGTTGGATCTCATGTGTTACATGCAACTAGTTAATTAGATTAGCTTTGGGTGAATCACTGAGACAAACACTTCCATTTTATCTGCATATGTCATATTGAATAATTTGATTGATGGTGAAGAGATTTCGTTAGTAAACAAATAAATAAGTAACTTATTAAATTGTATGTAATGTATTTAATCCGTTTATTTGACAAGACTCTTTTTTGACAATTTATTTGTTACTTCTTCTTCTTCTTTTTTTAGTAGGTTTTGGAAACCTGTTCTTTTTTCAGGAAGTGTGCTCCTGCCACAAGCTCTCCTATGATGCCGAGCTCCAGCTATGTTTCTTAATGAAAAGAAATGTTTTTTTCGTAATGTGCATTTTCTTCAGAATACTTTTAAGAAAAGTTATGAAATGTGCTTTTATTTTTATACATAATTATAAGAACAACATAATGTTTAACTGACTTGAAATAATGTGTGTTGAAACATTATGAACTATATATACCTAGGAAAGATCCGATGTAATACCAGAAATTATGAATGAAATAAATCGTTTTTAAAATAAACAAAATTATAACGGGTTCATAATGGCTCTTTCATAGTACCATTTAGTGTCTCTATTGCCAGTACTTTCTCATTACGACCAGTATTTATATGTCGTGGGCTCATATTTATAACATCTTTTACAAGCTTTTCCCATCAAATTGCCTATTTAGGCTTTTACTCCACTATATTCATATAACAATCTAAAGTCCTTGTGATGCGTCATGACGTTGCTTTAAACAATGAAACGAATATTTAAGTGTAAAATAATATTGTCCGCATCTGTAGAGAATTTTGTATTCTTAATAATATTAATTTTGATAACAGCCATCTCTTTTGTCCCTTATTTTAAGTAAAAGGAAATAGAAATGATTTTTAATGGTGTTGTTTTTCACAGCTTAAGTACGAAATTAATATTATAAACATTGCTCGTTTTCTTATTTTTATTTACTTTTTTATTATAAAAATCTCAGAAAAACATTAGAATGTTTTAAATTAATATGATTTGTATCAACTTTTTATTGAGAAAAGCATTTTTATGATAAATTTATTTGTTCATCAGGTATACCTATTTGGGCAGCAGTTATTTTTTTTTTAATGAAGCATTTATTCATAAAAGCATATGATGTGATAAAAAAATAAATAAAAACATGTTGATGAAAACCAACATTACACAGTAATTGTTGTACCTTCTATTATTTTGTTTATGAAAAGGTATCTACATTCATTTTATATTTTCCAGAGAATTTTTTTTTTTTTCATTTACGTGTTGCTTACAAATTTTGTTACTTTTACCGACATTCCATATTTCTTTTTAGAATATTCGTTTGACATTTTTTGTATAAATATTTTTAAATAACTGGCTGTCCCTTTTATGAAAAATCGATATCTTTAAGAAAAAGCTTCAGTTCAACCGCTTTTGTGTAGAGGCAAGTACCTACATATTTCCATAAACATCAATATTTGAAATCTTCATAAAAATATTTCAAACCTCTCAGAATTTTTGTTTCAATCTAAATTGATGAATTCACGTCACCAATTTTTTTTTACATACATATTTACTAAAAATTGAATGATGGCGGGTTTGTTAGTAAAAGACTATTTCTTACAAGCAATTAAAACTATTTAGTTTTGAAATAGTAAGAGATTGAAACTTTTTGGAAAATGCAGAAAAAAAAAAATCTAATATATAGTAACTTATAATAGTTAAAAAATGCAAATTTTACAATTTTTACATATCTTTGGCCAACGTAGAAAATTTCGAATGTAAAAGAATAACAATATGTAATATATTGATTTTGCGCTTTGCAACAGTCAATCCTTTTAGTTTATAGGCATTATACGAGTATGCACGAATCAGGAGTTCGGCATTCTTCGTGAGTTGGGAGATCCATATAAACGAATGTCTGGAGTAAGGCCTCGGCAGGATTGATCGATTATATATAAAAAAAAATAAAAAAAAAAAAAAAAAGTAGTGTACCTACTTCATCAATTACTCTATTAAATAATAAAACTGTAAATAGTCAACGCGTCTATTTATTATAAATATATGTTATTTAAAATTACCATACCTCACGGGGTAGGCAGAGAGAACCGAACGCCACATGTTTCTATCTTGACACACATTCATCGCCTCATCAACATTCATACATCGTCAAAATATCGTTTACATGGTCGTGCCATCCTTTTCTTGGGCGCCCGCGACCTCTTATTCCGTTCCTGTCAGCTTTGTATATTTTCTTCATCAGGCGTTCTTCGTTCATTCTCCCCAAGTGGCCAAACCATCTCAATGTGTTAACTTTCATTCTGTTAATTACATCTTTCTTTATCTTACATTCTTTCCTTGTATCTTCATTCCGAACTCTATCATACATCGTTCTGTTACAAATTCTTCTAAGCGATCTCATTTCAACTGCATTTATTCTGCTTTCGTGCGACTTCTGCCATGTCCAGGTCTCACTTGCATACGTCCGGGTTGGCACTACGATTGCGTTATGAATGGCAACTTTAGCGTCTCTTGATATGTTGCGATCATTCATAACTGGTCTAAGTGCTCCATTCACTCTGTTTCCTGCCATAACTCTTCTTTCAATATCCTTATCAGGCCGTCCATTCCGTTGGAACATACTACCCAGATAAACATACTCGTCGACTTGTTCAAGCCATTCATTCTCTACTTTTATTTGACACACTGTTCTGCTTTCACTCTTTTCAAAGACCATTACCTTTGATTTGCTGGCATTCATTTTAAGTCCGTTTTCTATGCATCCTTCATATACCATACTTACAAGATACTGTAACTCTTCCATACTTTCTGCTAACAATACTTTGTCGTCTGCATACATCAGATCACGTACTGTTACAGTACTCAGTTTCAGACCCTTACTTTCTGCCTACCCCGTGAGGGACATGGCGTGATGGTATGTATCTATGTAAAATTACCATATATTTTTTTTTTTTTTTCTTTATAAAAAATGAATATGTCCTTGTTAAACAAGTACATATACATCTTCCTACGTTCCCTAAACTAAGCATAAATGCTTGTCCTGTAGGTGAACGAGATCGGTCGAGGCAGGATTCGAACTCGCGACCACTGGATTACTAACCCAGCGCGCTAACCGCTCTGCCATCCACCCATCCATATATTAAACAATACTTTTATCAATAGTTTAATACATGCGTTTTGTAAGTTGAGAAAGGATTTTATAATAATCATAAACAGGGATAAGATATAATTTCACAATACATAAAACCATTTTTGTTTCAATCTACTAAAATTACTTGAAAAATCTACTCATGTCATAAAAAAATTATATTATAATTTTTTACAACTTTAAAATAGAACGTACCTACACGCCATCAGGTCATGTCCTTACGGAGTAAGCGGAGAGAACCGAGCGCCAAAATCGAGAGTCATTCCTGGCTTCATTTAAATCCATGGATCGTCTCATACATGCTCATAGATTGTGCAAGCTCCCTTTGTTTCTTTCTTTCAAAATAACATTAATTTATAATGAAAAATGGGCTAATTTTTCTAAAAATACAAACAATGTAAGTGACCCGTCAGATATCCCTAGTAGGACGGGGAACGCAAAATTTTATTATCATTTATATATTTTTAAATAAAAAACGTCGAGTTGCCGGCAATGAAAAAAAATCTGAATCAAAATAGTTGGACATATTTTAAATCTATTGGCATATAGTCAGCCATCGTGGCTCAGTTGGTCCAAGGGTCCCGGGTTCGATTTTCAGTCTGGATCTGTGAGACGATAAATATCATAAGTTTCCAGAATGTTGTAAAAATTTCAAAAGTCAAGTTTCCTGAGATTGGAGTCACTTTGAAATATTTGACAGTTAAAAAAAAAACAAAAAAAGCACTATTCAGATAGATACACACGAGTGCTTGCACTCTAGTAAAGGGTAAATATGTTTTGTCTTACTGTGAATCTTTTCTATATAGTTTGTTTGTTTTATATTTTGTATATGTTATTGTAAACTTAATAAAATAAAAAAAAAAAAAAAATCTTCCAAAATCTAATGGGGACTAAGTGAGTATAAGATATACAAATTTTCAAAATTTGAAAACAATCAAATGAATAATTTAGACTTTAATCGATAAAGTAAAATAAACAAGCCGCACATAGCACACAGCACACACACGCACACGCATCTCAGCATGATACTAGTAGATAATCTTCAAAATTGCGAAATCATAACTTCCTACCCACTACATCCCTTTGGGTTAGTGAGGAGTTAAAAATTGACAAAACGTTTTGAGGTTCGTCTCAAGTTGATTTTATCTCCCATGTTCGGATTTCAAATATTTTCGGGACATATTTACAACTAGCACACGCTTGATATTTCAGCTATAGGATCTCGATAAATTTATACGGAAAAGATATCAGCCATGTAAAAACTTCCGGAGTAAGTAGGTTTGTAGTTTCCTCCGTATAATGTAACACGGTTGGCCATATTTTTGAGTGGTACAAGGAAGATAAATTATGTCTGTGTCTAGCAGGTGTCTCAAACAATGGGAAGTTACGATGGTTGGTTTCCTATATCTTTAAACTTGATCAACGATGATAACATTGCATGCACTGTGCTTTTTAAAAATATTTCCCGTTTTCGTGTCGGGTACATTTTTTCTCCACTTATATGCAAATAATATAAGAGCAAAATACTATATAAGTCAAAATGCACCTTTTCATATAGAGGATCTTCGAAGTAATTTCATTTTTAACTCACCAATACATAGATTGCACCGCTTTGGTAACCAATATAGTGTAGTTGATATAATATTTAATGTACACACTATAGATGGTTTCAAAAGGATGCTTAGCGCAAATTATATTTTTTGATATTTGGTTTGTCTATTTTCTGGTTTAAAAATGGAATCTGTAATAATGTTATTTATTAATATTTTTTTCTTCCTCTTCTTTTTGTGTCAAATTTTTGTTTTTCTTTGCTTTTTTATCATTTATCTCTATTTTCTTTTATAATACTGTACCGAAATTTATATTTATTTATTTTATTATGGTTCAAAGTCTTATTTATTTTTACAATTTTTATTTCTACAATTTATATTTTTACAAGGTTTGTCTAGTTTTTCCAACTCACTACCCAATTTTTTGTTTTCATTTTTCTTGGGTTCTTATTTTCAAAATATTTCTATTTAAATTTTCAATTTAAATAGAAATAGTACTTAATTTCATAACACTGCCTCCCTCTTAGTTCAGTTCGTCCCGAACAGAATTCTCTAGATGAATAAATCGGCATTTTGAACCTTCTCTACAGTGAGATGCTTTGAAAAAGTAACATGGTACACTTTTTTTTATATTTTTACTGTATCTTGGATTATAGCAGCAAACTAGAACATTAATTCCAGTATTATGAAAAATCTCTTCTATCATATTCCGAACCACTTTCCAATCCATACCATCACTGATCTTTGGAATGCCGAGCTTCATAAGATTCAACTGTAACATTTGATCCCGCATACTTCGTAGACAGTTCCACATCTGAGCATACTCTGCTCGTTCCTCAGACGTTTCCTTATTCGTCATGTAGAATAAATGCTGTTTTCCATGCTGTGAATGGACCGCTTCTCCAATCTTCAGATTCTTGGCTTTTAGCTCATATAACATCCCATACTTTCTCATGATAACTTTGGCTATACCACTAGTCATCTTCATGTCTTGAGCCACACAGTAAGCTAAAACATTATCTTCTGGGATATCGAAGAGGTCTTGCTCAATTTCCACAGTCACACCATGGCGAGTGCGTCGATAAGGAGTCATCATGAATTTCTCGAAGGTCTTTTCTTCACTTTGGACATTGCAAACTTGAGCAACTGGATTTTTTTCCTCATCCTTGTTATCACCTAAAAAGGGAGCCAGGCGATTGAAATGTACCACTCTTGGCTTCCCATTTGGTTTTCTTCGTATACGATAAACCACATCATTAATCCTTTTGATCACTTCATACGGTCCTTCCCAGGATTTCTGAAGCTTTGGTGAGTAGCCTCGTCGTCGTTGTGGATTAAATAACCAAACCAAGTCTCCAGCCTGATAACCACCTTCCACAGCTTTAATATCGTATCGCTCCTTCATCTTGTCACTAGCTACTTGAATATTGGACCGTACACGGTCATGTATAGCATTCATTTTCCTCCGAAGATCTGACACATAATCTTCTCCAACTAGATCTTCTCCAGGCTTAGATCCATACTGCAGGTCGCAAGGTAACCGTAACTCACGGCCAAAAATCACACTTGCCGGTGTTTGCCCTGTTGTCTCATGAATTGCTGCTCGATAAGCTAATAAGAACAAGTGGATGTATTCGTCCCAATCCTTCTGGTGATCAGGAACAGTTTTACAGGTCACAACTTAAGAATCGTAATCAGAAATCTAATGAAACTCTCCAGGAATTTGAGGCGGATATAGCGCGTCTAATTAGATATGCATACCCTACGGTTCCTGATGATGTGTGTGAAAGCCTTGCAGTAGAAAAGTTCTTGGATGGATTGTGGGCAAATGAGACACAACAAGCTGTAAAACTAGCTAGACCACAAACTTTGAGTGACGCTCTAACCCAGGCACTCGAATTTGAATCTATAAAAAAATCTTTACGAGGTCATGCTCAAGCCCGCGTTGTTGAGGCCGTTGAAGAGAATCAAAAACTCATCGAATGCATTGTCGAAAAGGTGATGAAGGCATTGCAAGGAAGAAAAAGACAGTTTCGCTGCTGGGGTTGTGGACGAGCTGGACATCTACGTAATCGGTGTCCAAATGAAGCAACAACGCAACAGCAACAGCCACAGGAAAACTAAAAAGGGTTGATGGGAAGGGGCAACTGTTGACCTACATTACCAATGCCTCAAAGAGATCTGCAGTTGTTGCATCATTCAGTGGTCGAGATACCAGTATGTTTATAAATGGCAAAGTAAATGGAAAGAATTTGAAACTTTTGCTGGATACTGGAGCAACGATGACAATCATGAGACCAGATTTGCTTTATAACAAAAAGTGTATTACACCAACTAAATGGACATTACGAACAGCTACTGGGGAGTCGGCATCTATATGTGGTGAGACATATGCCAACTTTCAAATTGGTAGTTCTATCTTCGATCATCAGGTGCTAGTGGCGAATATAGAGGAGGAAGTTATTCTCGGAATGGACATAATGGCGAAATATGGATTCCAGTTGGATCTAAAGAGGCGATCTTTGAAAATTGGAGATGAAGATGTTCTCGTGCAAGAGCGTGAGGAATTTTCTACACGTGTTCTTGCAGCGGATGTTGTAACTATTCCAAAACAAAGTGAGATGTTAGTACGAGTCAATTTAGACTGTGTTATCCCGAATGGACATGTTTTGGTTGTGGAGTCCAATGCCAACAATGAAGCAGGAAAAGGAGTATTAATTGCAAGAGCACTGATTCAAAACCAAAAGGAAATTTTAGTCAGATTAATGAACATAAATGAATATCCAGTAACTGTCAAAAAAGGAGCTTACTTAAGTGTGTGTTCATCAGTTTCATCAGTAACACAAAATGCCTGCATCGCACAAGTTTCTTCAGAGGATGTACCAAAACATCTTGAAGACTTTGTAAAAGATGCTTGTAAGGAACTTACCAAAGAACAAAGCAAACAAATTAGATACCTCATTGCTCATTATCAAGATGTTTTTGAGAATGTGAGTCTTTCTAAAGGAAGAACCAATGTTGTTCAACATCAAATAGATACGGGTGACGCAAGGCCTATCCGCCAATTACCTAGAAGGCTACCATTAGCAAAGCGGGCGGAAGCAGATCAAATTATTCAAGACATGGAAAGGGATAGCGTTATTGAACCATCAAGCAGCCCATGGTGTTCACCAGTAGTGTTAGTTAAAAAAAAAGATGGCTCAACTCGGTTCTGTGTGGACTTTCGCTTATTGAATAATGTAACTAAGAAGGATAGTTATCCACTGCCTCGAATCGATGACACCCTAGATACATTGGCTGGTTGTAAGATCTTCTCAACTTTGGATCTAAAGAGTGGTTATTGGCAGGTTGGATTGGAACCCAAGGATAGAGAAAAAACGGCGTTTTCTGTTGGAAGTGGATTGTGGCAATTCAAAGTGATGCCATTTGGACTTTGCAATGCACCGGCTACGTTTGAACGACTAATGGAAAGTGTGCTAAGAGGATTATCGTGGGAGACCTGTTTGGTATACTTAGATGACATCATCGTACTTGGGAAGCGTTTTGAAGAACATTTAGGAAATTTGGAACAGGTATTTTCACGATTGAGGTTGGCCAACCTTAAACTCAATTGCAAGAAATGTATATTGTTCCGAAAGCAAGTCAACTATCTAGGTCATGTTGTCTCTGAGGAGGGAGTAGCAGTAGATCCTGAGAAGATTAAAGCTGTTCGAGATTGGCCAGTACTTAAAGACAAACATGAAGTAAGAAGCTTTTTGGGTCTGAGTACCTACTATCGACGATTTGTTCCAGGCTTTGCTGACATCGCAAAGCCACTGACAAAACTCACGGAGGAAAGCAGTGAATTCATATGGGATTTCAAGTGCCAACATGCATTTGAAGAATTAAAACAGGTTCTAATTAATTCTCCGGTTTTGAGTTATCCTCGAGCTGAAGGAATGTTTATTCTGGATACAGATGCAAGTAACGTTGGTATCGGAAGTGTGCTCTCCCAAGTACAAGATGGGGCAGAACGCGTGATTGCTTACTTCAGTAAAGTATTGTCGAAACCAGAACGCAATTACTGTGTAACACGAAGAGAATTGCTTGCTGTTATCAAGTCAGTTGAGCACTTTCGCAAGTATTTACATATATGGACGGAAATTTCTTTTAAGGACAGATCACTCGGCACTTGTGTGGCTTTTGCGATTCAAGAATCCTGAAGGTCAAGTGGCAAGATGGATAGAGAGATTGCAAGAATATGACTATGATTCTGAACATCGAGCCGGACTTCATCATAGAAATGCCGATGCACTGTCAAGGCGACCATGTCCAGAGGATTGCCAGCACTGTAATAAGGCTGAGGAAAAGTTTTTTATAGCTTGTAGAACCACGGTCGTTGACAATTTTTGGCAAGATGATGAAATACGAGCAGACCAATTGGAAGACCCAGATCTCAAGTTTGTAATGCAGTGGAAGGAAAATGATCAAAGACCTTTATGGGAAGAAATAGCTTCACTATCTCCAAATATTAAGTCATACTGGGCTCAGTGGCAATCCATTGTCGTGGAAAATGGGTTGTTAAAGCGTGTATTGGAGAATGAAGATGGAACACAGCAGAGACAACAACTATTGATTCCAAGGAAGAGAATTCCTGAAGTTCTTAAACTGCTTCACAATGATGTGTCTGGGGGACACTTGGGAGTTAAAAAAACCACAGAAAAAATTCGTCAACGTTTTTATTGGGTCAATTACAATGGAGATGTAAAAGATTGGTGTAGAAGATGTGTAACTTGTGCCACTTCAAACGGACCTCAGAAACGAAGGCGTGCGCCAATGAGGCAGTATAATGTTGGTAGCCCATTTGAAAGGATAGCCATTGACATAGCGGGGCCGTTTCCCACAACGGAAAGAGGGAATAAATATATTCTGGTAGCAATGGACTATTTTAGTAAATGGACAGAAGCCTATGCACTACCGAATCAAGAAGCTACCACTGTTGCTGAAGTCTTGGTAAGGGAACTGATAAGTCGTTTTGGAGTACCATTGGAGTTACACTCGGACCAGGGAAGAAACTTTGAATCAGCCGTATTCCAGGGAATTTGTGAAGCATTAGGAATTCGAAAGACGAGAACAACTGCTTTGCATCCACAGTCGGATGGAATGGTGGAGCGAATGAATCGAACAATTGGAAGATTTTTGTCAAAAGCAGTGTCCGATCACCAGAAGGATTGGGACGAATACATCCACTTGTTCCATGTGCTTATGTCCAAATCGCATCTCAAGTCTCTCAATCAACAATTTTAAATCTCGTCGCTCAGCTAGAGGAATTGTCTCCAAAACTTTTAAAGCATCACCTCGTAATGATACACTCAACACTGAGGCCTTTCTTGTCATGGACCAGCCATTTATCATGGCCACTGTCTCGAACAATGTTAAATATTCTTCCCAGGGGCATTTTCCATCAAAGGTTGGCATATCATTTCGCACGCACTCCACTGTTGGTACTCTTGTATCTTCTACACACTTAAAATTTGTATCTACAGCTGAATTTTGCTCGGAATTCATTGGCGTGATTGAAGGAAGCACTTGATTCTCCAAAACTTTCATCTGTTTAGTTAATTCATTTATCTTCTCATCAAAGGTCATAGAATAATTCTGGAATTTCTTTTCTATAGTATTTGAATGCTTTTGAAGCATCGCTACTTCTCCTTTGATTTCTTTAATTTCTCCTTTTATATCTCTGGAATGTTCTTGAAACTTCTCTTCTATGTCTCTGGAATGTTCTTTTAAGACTTGACAAAGATCGTTGTTAGAGCAAGGCATTTCAAAAAGGTATGTGTCTGGATCCTCACCTACTTCTTGCATCACTTTTCTCAATCGTAGTTGAAGTGCATTTTTATTTCCTGATGTATCAGCGTCTCTCTCCTCCAACTCATGTTTTAAATCAACCACTTTCAACTCTAAAAGAGTTATTTTTTTTTGATGCCATAATAAATGTCTTTATAAATAACTATTTTATTTTATTTTATTTTTTTCTTACACAAAAAATACTTGGGTATTTTTATACCCCACACCTGACACCAAATGTACCGAAATTTATATTTATTTATTTTATTATGGTTCAAAGTCTTATTTATTTTTACAATTTTTATTTCTACAATTTATATTTTTACAAGGTTTGTCTAGTTTTTCCAACTCACTACCCAATCTTTTGTTTTCATTTTTCTTGGGTTCTTATTTTCAAAATATTTCTATTTAAATTTTCAATTTAAATAGAAATAGTACTTAATTTCATAACAATACTGTATTAAGTTGTCTTATATTGTCCTTTCTTTGACTATTTTTTTATTATTTGTGTTATTGATGTATTTGAACGTACATATTGTTCTGTTGTGCCTACATTGTTATTATATATCTTGTCTTTTATTGTAAATGCCCTATTAAGGGCGTACATATAATAAATAAATAAATAAATAAATAAGTACTTCTTATATATAATAAACATATAAATTTGAACAAGTGAAACAAAATAAAAAATTAAATGTTATCTTCATGTTGAAATGAAAAATAAAAAAATAACCATATTTGAATTATGATATACACTAGCTATAAACCACTTGTTTTTGTGAGTCACAATCAAAAACACTACACAATACTCCCCTCCCCCCACTAACTCAAGCAACCGCCACCTCCCTCGCTTCACAGACAGATACACACAAAAATAATCACGACACGCCGGTCGATGGAAGGACAGCGATCCCGAAACATGTCGCGAAGTGACTCACAAAAATAAGTGGTTTATAGCTAGTTTATATCATAATTCAAATACGGTTATTATTAATGTTCGGTATGATATTTACAATACAAATCGCCCGTCTTGTTCCTTCCCCCTTCCCTTCCATGTAACTGCCCTGTTCCGTTCCTGCTACACACCAATTAGTACTTGTCCGCACACGGCCTTGAGCGAATGTCATTTCGGACTTCGTTGCCGTCGTCGCCGATACAATTGCCCGTTGTGGGAAACATCATTGTGAGTAGCGTCTAGTCCCAGCTCTTCTTTTCTGCATTCTTAGGTTAGGTTTAGGTTTGTGTATAACAATAATAGCGACTCGCGTGAGCGAGTTGCTTTATAAATTGAATTATAAATTAAATTTACATTTTTTATTTAATTTTTCGTATTTAATATAAAATTTCACAGCTTATTTGACTCCATACTACGAGATCTCAACCAATAAGAGAGTCAACCGGAAACAGAATGCGGAATGGTAAATGCGGATTATAGACGCTAGTATCATTGTGTAGTGCTGTTCCCCGGCATATAGATTACACATCTTTCGTTCGGACTGGGTGAGCGATCGAGGCGAGTACTTCTTCTTTACTGGTAGGTGATTTCCTTTCTCGATCCATTTCTTTTATCCTATTATTTACCTCTTAGCTGTGAATAACGCGCCGCGACAAGTGCAATTATTTATTTTTTGTATACAGTCCACCGATCTTTAAGCCCGAGTTGCAATCGGCAATTTCGGCGCTAACAATTATTAACTACCACAAAATATCCGCCGAATCATTAAATGATACCAAAAAATAAATTTCACGTCTGTCCGTGTATTTTTTACTTTCATATTGCATATTTATATATCAAAAAAAGATTAATGATTTTTGTTACTAATAATGTTACTAACAAAATAATTTTATGTATATTTTAATTGGTATATCCACACACAGTTTGTGCCTTGTAGGATTTTTTTGTGCACTGCTGCTTTTTTGTGATTGATTGAATGTTTATTGTATATTAACCGTGTACCAAACCTTAAATAAATAAATAAATCAAGTATTGAAACGACGTTATTGGTATTTTAATAATCATACTAAGTTTGTATGAGATCCAAAATTGTTCAATTTTATCGAAATATCACATAAATCAAGCTAGAAACAGTTTAAAATACATTTTCATCGGAAATACACAAATTTTAAATGTCTTTCTAAGTATGTCTTCCAGTATGGACAGACAGGTGAATTTAAATAAAAGTGTATAAAAATAGTATTTAGTCACTATTATCCATGAGCCTGGTGTGTGGGAGATTCACGTATGTTATGTGTTTCCTTTTACAAGGTTATGGTGTTAATTTTATATTGTTGATTTAACAACTTTTCATTGAATTCATATAATTTTTGTATAAAAAAAACTGCTGATTTACCACAAATAAATATTTATTTTTTTAAGTAAAAAAAAATGAATATGTCCTTGTTAAACAAGTACATATACATCTTCCTACGTTCCCTAAAATAAGCATATAAATTCTTGTGATATAGGTGAACAAAATCAGTCGAGGCAGGATTCGAACTCGCGACCACTGGATTACTAGTCCAGCACGCTAACCGCTCTGCCATCGACCCATCATAACTTTTATTGTTTTACTTACTCGGATTTCCCTGGAGTAGTAATAAATTTTGTAAATAATATTTTGTTCAGAGCCATCGCTGCAACAGTACAACCTATTTTGAAAAACGTGTTATGCACATCTTGAATAATATAATATTAGGGTTTTGTAGAGTGAAGGTTTTGATTGGTGGTCATAAAGCAAAATTACCACACAAAATTTTATCTTTCAACCGTTGGTTTCGCTCCATAACCAGTCATTTCTCTCGACCCATACCTTTATTATGTATCCATATAATGTACCTGGAAATTACGTTCCTGCTTTGTATATAATAAAAGTTTACTAACTCGTTCAAAACTTTGGTCATTTAAACAACAAATCTATTCGGTTAAGTTGACTTATGTACGTTGGAGAACAGAAAAAACTTGACTATGGGTGGAAACTTTGAATAGTTCTGTGAAATCTTTTTTCTCCGTTACTTTTAATCTGTTATGACTCATAAATAACTAATGGTTGAGAGTTGAAATTCAACGATTTGTAAACCAATATTTTACTCACAATCTCAACTACTTTATATTATGATCTTTTGGGGGTAAATGTTTATTAATTGTTTTGAAGGTTTATTATTCAGAAGGATAATATTATTTGAGCGTGTTCAAAAGATTATTTAAACATCTATCTCCAAAAGTCAGTCAGTTCAATATATGGTATACAATTTACAATAATGAAGGGTTTCAAATAAAAGATTACATACATGATCAACATTATAACATTCTCAAGAACATTAATATAATTCAATAATATTACAGCTGTTCGTGATATTGAGGATCAGAATGTATTAAAAGTATTTAGTTGGACGGTTGTCCCATTAATGAAAGTACGATTGGTTTGTGCGAATGGCGCAATCTTCGCAAATCATCGTGAACTGTCGATGATATAAATTGAAAAATAAATATCATTTTATTATGTTTATAAATTGAATGATTATTTTTTTTAAATTTGACTATAATTGAAAATTGGTAATATTGAGAATCTTCACTGGTCCATATGCTGGTAACTCATTTGTGTTTATACATTGTAGATGTGATTGTCTGTACTCTAAAATTGGTAATATTGAGATTCTTCACTGCTCCTTATGCTGGTAACTCATTTGTGTTTATACATTGTAGATATGACTGTGTACTCTAAAATTGGTAATATTTATTTATTTATTTATTATATATACGCCCTTAATAGGGCATTTACAAAAAAATACAGGATAAATGGAACAATGTAGGCATAACAAAATAACAATAAGTGTAAATACATCGATTATATGGATACATAATAAAAAAACGTAAGTAGTTAAAGGAAGAACAATATAAAACAACAAAATACAACATAATAAAAGAAAATAGAGGTAAATGATAAAAAAAAACTAGACATAAAAGAAAAAAAAAATAAACAGTATTACATAATTCAATTTAAACAACAAAAATAAACAAAGCAAAGTAAAAATCAAAAATTATAATATGCGTTAAGCATCCTTTTGAAACCATCTATAGTGTGTACATTAAATATATCAACAGCACTACATATATTGGTTTCCAAGGCGGTGCAATCTATGTATTGGTGAGTTAATGATAAAGTTATTTCGAAGATTCTCTATATGAAAAGGTGCATTTTGACGTGAAGCAAACCTTGTAGGTACTCTGAATTTTATCATTTCAACTAGGTCAGGGGTGTCCAATATACCGTTGATTATTTTAAATAAACAAATTAAATCACAAATCGTTCTTCTGTTTGATAATTTCGATAAATTTAAAATACTCATTAGAAAATCATAATTTAATTTTTCTAAAGGAATGGATAATTTATAATTTACAAATCTTAAAAATTTATGTTGAACCCTTTCGACCCTCAATGAGTGCACATTATAAAACGGCGACCATATAGTTGAATTATATTCAAGATTACTACGAACAAGTGATGTATATAGGGTTTTAAATGTATTAATAGATCTAAAATTTTTGACGGTTCTCAAAATATATCCAAGGCATTTTAAAGCTTTATTAGTTGTTTCAGTTATGTGAGAAATAAATGTAAGCCTCTCATCAAACAATATACCAAGATCCTTTATTGATGTTACTTTAGTTAAGTTATTGTTGTCTATTGTGTATTGAAAATTGATACTAGTTTTATTTCTACAGAATCTGATGAATTGACATTTAGTATAGTTTAGGTATAAAGAATTCGAAGCACACCACTCGAGTAAATGGTTAAGATTTAATTGTAACGCCATACAGTCGTTTAAGTTCTTTATCGTTTTGTAAATTTTTAAGTCATCTGCAAAAAGTAAGAACTGAGCATCATGGAATATATCGACAATATCATTAATAAATAAAAGAAATAAAACTGGACCCAAGTGAGAACCTTGTGGGACACCACTATTTGCAATGAATTGATTAGATATATTGGTATACAACTTGACAGAGAGTTTACGTGATAATAAGTAACTGGACAGCCACTTTAAAATACTCATTCCAATTCCAAACGAGTCAAGTTTTTTGAGTAATATGAGGTGTGAAACCCTGTCGAATGCTTTACTGAAGTCTGTGTAGATTGCATCAACTTGACATTTTGAATCTAAACTTTTTGATATATAGTTTTCATATATGAGTAAATTGGTCAAAGTAGATCTACCGTTGATAAATCCATGTTGGTATGGAGAAATAACCTTTTTTGCTTCAATCATAAACTTAGAGAGAAAAACCGACTCGAATAGCTTAGGAATGGTTGATTGTATACAGATAGGTCTATAATTGGTTACATCGGTTCTCTCACCTTTTTTAAATATTTAACACCGGTAAAACACCGGTTTGAAGTGACAAATTAAAATTTTTAGTTAAAGGCATAGTTACATTAGATATAGAGTTAACGAGGAAGATCGGAGGAACATTATCAGGACCATCAGATTTTTTGCAGTCAAGGAGTTTGATTTTATTATACACATCTACTTCCTCCATAATACATTCATTAAAATTAATAAAGTTTTTAGGCTGAGTAGCAATGTATGATTGTGATGCATTTGAGTTATTATAGACTTCACTAAAGCACTCGGCAAACATGTTAACTATTGCTTGGGGGTTATCAGCTACTTTACCATTGTAATACATCGTGGAAGGACTACCAGACTCTCTGTTATTCAGAATATCAGAAAATCTTTACACAGTTTCAGGCTTCAACATAGCTGTTTTCTCTAGGCTATCAATACAGGACTGGTAACATTTTTTTGACAAATTTTTAACTCTTTTCCTTACATTGTTAAACAAAATATAATCATTACAGTTTCTAGTTTCTTTGTAACGTTTATGGGCAATCTTTTTCTTACATATAAGATTGATTAGTTCTTTACTAAACCATTTTGGATAACAAAAAATTACATTTTTGGTAATAGGAACATAATGTTGGATAATTGGATTAATCGCACTATAAAAATAATTCAAAATATTATTAGCATCGTTATCAATATTCAAGAAATCCCAGTTAATTTTTGTGAGATCATCATTAATTTTATTATAATCTGCTTTAAAGAAATTGAGTTTTTCATTATGTAATATTGAGAGTCTTCACTGGTCCATATGCTGGTAGCTCATTTGTGTTTATACATTGTAGATATGACTGTGTACTCTAAAATTGGTAATATTGAGAGTCTTCACTGGTCCATATGCTGGTAACTCATTTGTGTTTATACATTGTAGATATGACTGTGTACTCTAAAATTGGTAGTATTGATAGTCTTCACTGGCCCATATGCTGGTAACTCATTTGTGTGTATACATTGTAGATATGACTGTTCTTCCCCCACCACCACCCGTTCTGCTTATGGGGACTAATAACGGCCCCTTGCAAAACTCTGAAAGAACACATAAAGAACATACGAAGAGTCCGGAGAACTCTAAAACCTTGCAGACACTGCACTTAATGTGCCAAAGAGAGCTAATCATGTTGAAACAACTGGCTCACTGCTCAGTGATAGTGAAGATAATAGTGCACCGAATTTAAGACAGAAAGTCTTGAAAGCCCTAAAGTTGCTCTTCGTGGCTACAAGGTCCGCATGTCCAATGGGTCCAAAGAAATTCCCTCGGACATCGTCGTAGAGTTCTCGTCGGAATGTTGACACGGAGAAGTTAGTGCATTCCCATAGGATATGCTCAGAAGTCTGTTCAGGGTTATCACAAAGCTGACATGAGGACGAATCGGATAAGTGAAAACGAAAGAGATAACTTTTGAAACTGCCGTGTCCAGTAAGGAATTGCGTGGTCCAATAATCGGGAACAATCCACGAGGAAAAAATTCGAGTCCTCACATCAGGAAGAAATAAAAATGTCAGTCTGCCCACGGAAGAAGAAGACCAGCGACGTTGCCAAGCATCTAAAAGAGAACTCCGGGCCAAGTTCTCAATCTCTCCACGAACTGTGGGTAAATTTACAGGTGGGAGAGAAACACCACCCAAAATTGAGCTTCGACCTCTATACAGGTTGTGAATTGAAGCTCGTCGCTGTGTTTCCAGATCAAGGGGAGCCATACCTGTGAGAATAGAAAGTGTGTCGGTAGCGCAGGTTCTGTAAGCCTTTGCTAAAGCTATTAGAGCGAAGCGCTGTCCAGAAAGCAGCAGACGTCTAATGTATTGGGTTTCACAACGATGAGCCCAACAAGGAGCGGCATAACACATAATACTCAGAAAGGTAGCGTTGTAAAACAGTCTTGCTACTGGAAATTTAAGGCCCCAACTAGCTCGAGCAAGACGTGAAATCTTTTGGAAGGCTATTTTTGCACTATCGGATACAGCACGAACATGGTATTGGAAAGTTAGGCCTCTATCTAGTGTAACACCCAAAACTTTGACCCTATCCTTAAATATTACACGCGTATTGATAAATTTGATGGAGGGAGGACTTTTCATTATGCCTTTTAACACTAACCCATACGTCTTCTTAGGTGCGAAATTGAGTCTATGACTTATACCCCAATCTGCAACAGAAGAAAGTAACTGAGTAGCTGCGCGCTCAATAAGTGCTCGGGTGTTACCTTGAATAAGGATTGTAGCATCATCGGCATATGCCAAAATACTGCAGCCCGTAGGCGTTGAAAGTGATAGAAGTTCGTCGAACAAGATGTTCCATAACAGTGGACCCAGAACAGAACCCTGAGGGCACCCGATGCTAATTGGTCGCCAGTGCAAATCTTGTCCCCCGGGCATAGCCACATGTCTATTAGTAAAATAGCTCTTCACTAATTTATATATGTTGCTAGGAACCTTACGGTCTCGAAGTTTTTTTAAAATTAGAGGCCACCAGGCATTGTCGAATGCTCCCGCAATATCAAGAGATATAGAGATAACATATTTACTATCAGAGCTTCTAACAATATCAGATATAGCCAAGATAGCATCAACCGTTGATTTCCCAGCGCGAAAACCGAACTGACGATCGGACAGTGGGTGGGTACTGGAAAGATGATCTTCTAAGCGTCGACATATAAGCTTTTCTAAGACCTTACCCAAAATAGGTAGTAAAGTAATCGGTCTATATGATTTTGGGTCAGAAGGATCCAGGTCACTACGCTTGGGAATAACAGTCATTAAACCTGTTTTCCAACAATCCGGAAAGTAGCCTTCTCGCAAGCAATTGTTGTACAATAAGATAATCTCGTGGCGAGCTATGTGCCAGCACCTTTGTACGAGAGCTGCGTCAATGCGGTCAATGCCAGGAGATTTGTTTTGGTGAAGATTCTTGATTATAAAATCGAGCTCATCGAAATTGGCGAAGGTCGATATGGGAGTTTGCGGGATATCGGATTGGTTATTGCGTATTTGTGAATGAAGAGGAGTATCAGATGAAATGTCATCAGAAGAAATAAGTATGTCAAGTAGCGTGCTTGTCGTCGAGTCAGAGTCTATTGTGATAATTCCAGTTCGTGGATCACGGATACACGAGACTGACGCATTTGGATATTTTTTCATTGATGCATATCTAAACACAGCACCCCAAGGATCTGTGGTTGAAACCTCAGATACCAAACGGCGCCATGCATCAGACTTGGCACGAGAAATCTCGCGTTTGTAGATATTATTTGAGCGTCTATACTCATATTGAAGTACAGTTACAAAGTCATTTGAACTTCCTCGACGACGGGCCGCTCTCAATGCGCGGTGAGCTCGAGTCGAAGTTCGTTTAAGGATGTCTAAGCCAGGATGCCACCATTCATTAGGAGACATATGACTAGAAGAAGATCTGCCGATCGCCTTCTCGGCACAATAAATTATACTCTGCGTAAAAGATGAGGCCATTTCCGCAGTAGTACAAGATCTACAAGATAAACGATCCAGCGAGCATTCAAAGTAGCGGTCAAAGTCTAACCAACGCCATCTGTCACACCTTGTCCGGAATCTTCTAAGCAAAGGTTTCGCTAAAGGAATTGGGGATACATTGGAAATAATCTGAAACGTGATAAGGTTATGGTCACTACACGAGGCATCCTCGTCAACAGACCAATTCCATATTCTGTGGTTAATCTGAGGTGTAGCTAAAGTGACATCTATATGACTTGTACCCATGTGGTTGGAGAAGGTAGGTGGACTGAAAGGATTGTTCAACACACTCAAATTATGGCGAGAGATAAAATCTTCGCAGCTTACACCTCTGGTGAATTTCCTGGACCCGAAAGTGGTAGTGTTACACCATAGAATAGATTCGGCATTAAAATCACCTCCAATAATTAATGATGCGTTGCCGAGTTGACCCAATATAATATCCAGTTGATCCAGAAAACGAAATTCAGATTCACTAAACTGAAAATATATCGAAATAATATAAAACGAATCACATGGAGAAGAAATCTGGACTACAACCAAGTGACTAGAAGATAAGTGATCCAGGCATATGAAGTTAATGTTGGGATTGTAAATAGCTATACAGCTCATCGGAGGGTTCGTTGAGGTACAGCTCGAAGCCATAGCAACTCGAACACCCGGACCAAATGATGGCACAATTCCATCTCGAGAGTACGGCTCTTGGATAAGACAAACATCAATGTTCATGCGATGAGCAGACTGACTGAGTTCGGCTGAAGCCGATTGTCCACGGCCAAGATTAAGCTGACCAAATTTAACAGAAGCATTACACGCCATAGTCAATATTGAGTAAAGCTCTGCTGACTGTTGCTTGATAAGCTGGACAGTCATTAGTGCCTGATCGGTGTACTGCTGGTTTGTTAAACAACTTACAAACAGCGCATGTGGGTTGATTGGCTCTATTCGGACATGACACGTAAACGTGTTCCGTTGAAGCACAATGTGAGCATCTGACGGGTTCTTTGCAAGTTTTTGAACCATGGCCGTACATTCGACAACGGCCACAAATACTGACTGGAAGAAAATCTGTAACACGACAGACATTCCAGTCCACATACACCTTTCCTAAATTGATGAGGCTATGGCGAACGGCAGCAGGTACTGAAAAAACTCTATCGCAAGTCGGGCCAACTGTAGGTCCTGTTAGATGACTGAATACTGCAGTTTTAATGGCATGCTCTTTTGTATTCTCTGCAACTATCTCTAAAAAATCGTCATTAGACAGGTCCCGTGGCACATGACTAAACCTCACACGAGGTTGTCTCTTGGTAGCGAGTCGCGCGGTCAAGGTCGTTGATGCTTTTATTGCCGGGGCATTCAGCAACTTGATGGAGTCTTCCGTGGTGGCCGTGTTAACAACAACGCCGTGACCTCTTATGGTACGTACACTTGTGACGCGAGCACCTACGTCGGAAGGCTTAATGGCTGCATTCAGGATTTTCCTGGTTTCCATCGATGACTTGACTTCATCGTTTGTGGGAAAAATGCAGACGGCAGGTTTTGCAGGGAGTGCAGGAAATCCTCCCTTGGATAAGGGTGGTGGACCTGTCACTTGCGTGGCATACAGGGAGGTCGGGCGGTCGTTGAGTTTATCGGCAATTTTATTCATTACCGGTGCAATCTGTGTCTCAGTGGTATCAATCTTTTCACACAGATGCAAGATTTTTTCATCTCGGCTGGAAATTGTTGTTTTCAGGCAAGATATGACGCCCCTTGCTTCCGCCAACTCAGTCGACAGATCACCAATAAATGATAATAGGCGCTGAGCTTCACGACCAACACGAATGAGATGCGACTTCGATATTTTTGAGTGTTTTTCCACAATGTCTTGAATATTACTCAGGCATACGTAGGCTGCTTCTATTTTAGAAGATGGCAAATAATCATTTTCTCGCTCATCTTCTGTATAAGAGTCTGAACTCATATTCTCGGATTCAGTGGTCGGGGCAGGGACTGCAGATGACAAGGGCAGGGGAGGAGGTTTTATGGAGGCAAGGGAGGAAGGGACGACAGAAGGACTAAAAGTTCTGGTTCTTGAACTGGGAGGAGAGTCATTGGCGATTGCCGGCAGACTCAAGAGTTCTTTCTGCCTCTTCCGCTTTCGTTCCCTTTTTGTCATCCTATAATCAGATTCCTCCATCGATGTGAAGGGTCATGGATTGGACAGCAGGAAAGGTAAGCCACTGGAAGATAAGCAACAGAGCTGCCCTAACAGAATAACAAAGGACTGTACGACCAAACCTAGCCCACGAAAATTGCAGATATTGCAGTCTTACAAGTGACTGGGACAGGTAGGAGTATAATAAATAAATAAATAAATAAACGACGGTTAGATGCTAGGAGACAAGGGAACGATATGAAGAGTAAATAAAAAAATAATTTTTTATAAAGGATGGAGTAAAATACTATGTAAGAGAAAAAAGAATAGATAATAACACAAATAATTAAAAAAATAATAATAATCGGCAAGCGCCGTAAAGTATAATGTACAAAGGTTTATACCAAAACAAATATATAGATAGGTACAGAATAGGTACCAGAAAGCAGTACTTGCTATAAATTACTAGAACAAATAAAAGGAGTGAAAGAAAACAATTAGGTACATATAAATATATCAAAATATCTCTCAAGTCTTAATATTAGTAGAGAGTAAAAACTATGAATATAATATTATAATATAAAAATACAAATGATTGTAATGCGGTGCGGGAACGGGATAAGTCAAGGGGGTGAGGGGCGTCTCTTTGACGGGCGGCCTGTATCTATGAATTTATGCTTTTCAACGCCGAAAGGGCGTAAGCGCCAGTATGGGGAGCGCAGAAAGACGTTAATATCTGATCAACGGCAGTTGGCAGACACTATCTTCCGCGAACTTTTCTGTGCACAATTTAATTCTACATTCAATGACACTAGAGTCAGTGACTTAAAATAAAACACACGAGCAACGCACACCGAAATGTCAAAAAAATAAATTGAAATCACGATAAAATAGTAAAAAATAGTAATAAAGTACATAAGTTATATATTATTGGAATCACGGGAAAATTCCCTGCACAATGATATATATAAAGTACACAAAAGAAAACAAAAAAAAATAAAATGTTATTTTTCAGGCACGAGAAAAAACATTCAAAACACTTTAAAACCTAAAAATAACACCCGAAATACACAAAAAAATACATCACCACAAACAGGATACGGCAACAAATCACTTAAAGCAAAAAATAAAAGATTTCATACGATAAAAGACACAAAATAAGCAAAATAAACTCAGAAGTAAACAAACACAACTTGACAGCGATGAAGGTAGTTCACAGAAATTGATGTAGATATGACTGTCTGTACTCTAAAAATGAAATAAAAATAAAATAAAATATACAGATTGCAGTTATTGAGGAGCGCAGCTACAATATCTTTGGTTTGATTGTGTCGACCAATGAAGATATACAAGGTTTCTTCAATAATACATTTTATTTTAGGTAATATAAGCATATACATGCATATTAGACATCTTCTTCTTCTTCTTGTGTCATATCAGGTCTCCCCGACTTTGACGACCACCATATAGAAAGCCTCCCTGTCCTGTGCAATATGAAACAGCTCCTCCACGGTTCTTATACCGGTCCATTCGCGGATGTTTCGCAGCCAGGAAAGTTGCCTTCTTCCGACTCCTCTACGACTTTCAATCTTCCCCTTCATGACGAGCTGAAGGATGGCATACTTTTCACCTCTCAGAATATGGCCGAAGTACAGCATTTTACGGAGCTTAACATTGGTGAATAATTCTTTGTTGGTGTTGGCTCTACGTAGTACTTCAGTGTTCATGATATTCTTGGCATTCTGCGATGGATCCACATTTCAAATGCTTCAAGGCGGTTTATAATATTACCTTTGAGAGTCCACGCCTCCACCCCATAAAGTATATATTATTAGACATACAAAGTAAATATAAGTTATTTCATTTCTACTAAATATCATTTTATTATTTCACTAGTGCTTACATAGTTAAAGCTATCTCTTTTTGTTTGTATCTTTTGTTACTAGCCCCCTCACTAAGCATAGCCTGTGCTAAGGTGAGCTAGTTTTATGTTATTGTCTATTATGTTGATTATTTATTCATACGTTTACATATTATAAGTACCATTAGCGGAATTGCTTATAGAAGCCAAAAATCTTGGCTTTCCTAAATTCAACATTAAATAATTTTTTGATTGTTTTATTGCAACCATTCTACAAGATTGGAAATTGAATGATACTTTAGAGTGCCACAAATAAATATTCAATTTTGGCATGTGATTTTAAAAATATTTCTCGTAGCCACCAACTTTGAACGACTATTCTAAAATATGTTAAATTTTCGATATTTCTCAATTTTTTTTTCGGGGTTTGCGGTGTCCGAAAGTTCTAGGCACGCTCCTGATAAGTACATGTACATACATACGCATTCAAACATATGCGTCTTTCTTTCTCTCTTTCTAAACATAATATTTCATTAATTTCACAATATTACATATATTTACAATATAATATATATTAAACCAATATAATACATACAACATACAATAATACTATGAATGACTGCTATATACAATTATACACGGCACTCGGGAGCATGACAGCTCTCGAAAAACGCCGTGACTTCAGACATTTCGAAATACTTTATGTCAATCATACCGTCTCGCTCGCACTCTCACTATCATGTATCTCACACTTTACAATTAGGTCTTTGATTTTCGTTTTTATGTGTGACAAATAGCGTATGATTCCTATGTCTTCAAAATGTATCTACCATACTGTCTAAACTGTTCTTGTATCATTAGTTAATTTAGTTTACATACTAAGGTACTAAGGAGGATGAACATAATTATGTTACATACTGTTATTTTCGACTTGTTGTATATATAGCATGTAGGTACTAATTAGGCTTCTGTCCTAAAAGTTTGTTTCCACCATAAAGCCAAAACCTAAATCGCAATGTACTTCATTTAAAAATAATATCAGTCAGTGAAACAAAAAGTATTACTATATCCAAACAACCTTCAAGGTGTAAGCTAACTGTTGATGATAAGCCCGTGGAACAAGGATAGCCTAGTCTTCACACCATTTTTTTAAAATCTAACCTACAAAAGTTAGGTAAAAATAGGTTGGTTAGGTTTGTTTGTAGTTATAATTGCGACTGGCGTGAGCCAGTTGCATTATATATTTAAAAAAGTTACTAACACATTAAAAAAATAACTAAATTAGTATTTTTACCAAACTTTTGTACGTTATGTTTTAAAAAATGCTGTGAAGACTAGGCTATCCGTGGAACAAGAAATGAGTTTCAAATATTTAGGAGTAGAGATCTGCAGCCATAACGACCTATACACTGAAGTCCGCGAACAAGTAAATAAAGCATCTGTCGTATCTGGATGTTTGAAAAATATGATCTGGAAAAATAAACACATGCATATTGACAGTAAGGTCAGAATATATAAGACATGTGTGCGACCGATCATGACGTATGCTGTGGGAACACGAGCAGATACCGTACGAACCAAGGGGCTCCTAAGGACAACGGAGATGAAGGTCCTAAGGTAAAACTCTTCGAGATCGTGTTCGCAATGTTCAAATAAGGAAAACATGTGGAATACAGGACATCGTTCGATGGAGTAGATCCAGAAGAAGGCATTGGAGGAACCACGTAGCCAGGATGAACAGTGATAGACTTGCATATATAGCAGTGAACGAAATTCCTTCTGGCCGCCGCCTACCCGGTAGACCATCCAAGAGATATAAGGATAGCTGGACTTCGTCATCCCAGGAGGCATAGTTTCTGAAGAACAGACCAACTAGGTCTGCTAAACGAAGATGAAGAACACTTACCTACTTAAAAATGATTAGTGTAAATATATTTTAGTTAATTCAAGAAATTTATGAGAATATATTTATAGTTAAGTACTTGTTCATCAAGGACATAATTCAATATTAAGGAAAAGAATCATATTTTTTATTTATCTTTGGATCAATAGGGTCTTTTTGTTGTAGGTGTAATGTCTTACCAAACTAAGAACCTGTGTCTACTTAATCACTTAACGTGTACACTACTTATCATTCTACTTCTAACTATGTTTAGTGATGAGCAAATGGTCTTTCATACCTAGTTTCAGCCGTTGTCTTGCAGACATAGTCTTGTTTTTGATCTTGCAAGTCTTGCAGGACTTGCAAATTGTCCAATTTATTTTTCTTTTTCTATAAAAATTCAGTAATACAATAAAACATCAATACAAAGTACTATGTTGATAGCACGTAGTACATTGCTTACATTTTGAATTGAATATGAATAAGTTTTGAAAATTTACCAAGACCGCAAGACTCTTACATTAGATCTTGCAAGACTCTTGGTCTTACCAAGCCTAGTCTTGGTCTTGGTCTTGCAAGTCTCGCAAGACAAAGACCATGACTGCAAGACTTTTGCTAATCACTAACTATGTACAGTCGATATCAAAATAGCCAAAAATTTCCAACTAAAAATTTCCAAAACACTAGGCATGTTGGCTTATAATTTAAACTTTCTCCCGTGAGTTGCGGTAAAAGTTTTGTTAGATAATATTCAAGTGATTATACTGTTATTTTGTGTGTTGTACTTCATCATAAACTAAGTGGTTGAAAAAATTAAAAGAGAAACTTTTCCTAACCATTTGGTGGGCGTTGGCGGTTATTAGTGGAACCGTTTTACATTCTTCATTACCTTATATTTTTACAACGTACTCACCTTTAATTAAATTCTCACAAAACTGACTATTCTGGAAATTAGTAGTAAAAAATATTTTTTCTTTAATCTCTCAGATCAAAGAATTCAGATTACATGTAATTTTCGCGCTAGGTTGGGAATTGGATTTTAATGTTAATTTATTTATTTACAGAAGGGTGCTCCGGTCTAGAAAGGCACTAGGTGATAACCTGTCGCCTGTTCCCCAAATCCAACGCGAAATGATGTCGCGTGTGTACTCGATCCTGCCGTGCGTAACTCGGTAATTAGTTGCAAGCTAATTAAAGAACGTTACACAGCAGAATGAGGTACCCACGCCACACCATAAAACATTTATAAATTTATCATATGAAATATAAATTAATTGATATTACAGACAGGTATTAAAATAGTTTGAATTTGACTTACGTGTTTATTTGATAGTTTGACTCTAATTATAATTCAAGATTGGTATATACTTCAATAATTGACTATTAAATAATTTAAATAAAATAGATCGATGAATGCGCGGAATCGAAATGTGAGTCGAGCAGAGTGACGATCTACCGCTGGCCTTGGTTAAACTGAACGACGGGAACGTGATGTGCAGGATCTTAAATAGCCGGCCGACGTCCCCCCACTCCTTGAAGTGGGTGGTCAACTCGGCTGGTTGCACCCGCTACATCACCCCCCTGCCAGCTGGATAGCGCCACCCTGGTCCGTTCCTCAGCATTTTCTCTGATTGTCTGTAACAATGACATATGTTTTTTTTTTAAATACAAAGAATTTTATATTGTTTACCTGAAATGGCATTACATATATATATAGCAGTTTATTTTACTAATAAAAATTTAGAGGTCATATATTTATCATGTTCTTATTTCTATACTTATGCATTTCTAAAAAAAAATATTGTTTATATTAACTTGTTTAATGTACTTTTTTATATGTACTGTAATTTGAACAAGAAGATAAAATTACAATTAAATTTACATTTCTATACAGCATTTTCTTAGTATACAGCATTTTCTTATTATACAGCATTTTCTTATTTTGATTTGGTCAAGTTGGAATTTTATAAGATTTTATATTCAAATATTAGTTGCATATTGACCAAATTTTTTATCTATATTGAATACATATTACAATTATACAAAAATTAAAAATAGAAATTATTCAGGTTATAAAAATGATTAAAAATTACTCAGCTTAGAAATATTTGTAGCTGGTGAATCGCTCCGGGAAATATACTCGTCTTCCGGCTCTAGTGGTTGTATGTGGTTGCCGTTCTGGGGTGGCATCTGGAGTGTCATCTGAAGTGTCATCTGAAGTGTCATCTGGCGTAGTGGCTTGGTGCGTCTGTGGCGTGGACGTCCATCTCTGTTCTGTAGAGGTGGTGTGTCTACTGCTTGGTTCTACGCCGTAGTCTGTGTTCTCGTTCAGGAAGAATGCTGGTTTGAGTCTGTCCAATGATACTTGTTTGTTTTTACCATTGATTGTGATGGTAGCCGTTTTGTCATCCTTCTTTATTAACAAGTATGGTCCGTCATATGGTTTTTGTAGAGGTCGTCTCACAGCATCATGTCTTAAGAAGACATATTTGGTGTTTGCCATTTGTTTGTGCACAAATGTTTTTTTTCTCCCGTGATTTGCTATTGGGATAGGTCGGATTTCTGACATTGTTTGCTGTAGTTTATGTCCATAGGTGTTTTGCTCCTCAGGTGGTCCATCTTCGAAGAAGTCTCCGGGGAGTCTGAGGGTTGTTCCGTATGTCATCTCTGCTGGTGTATAGTCTGACCCCTCCTTGATTACGGTTCGTAGTCCTAGGAGTGTCAGTGGTAATGTCGTCGACCATGATATGTTTCCTGCGGCCATTAGTGATGTTTTTAATGAGCGGTGCCAACGTTCGATCATCCCATTCGATTGTGGGTGGTATGCAGTCGTTCTGTTATGTATTATTCCGAGCTTATTCATCAGTTTATTGAATAGTGAGCTTTCGAATTGTCGGCCTTGATCGGTCGTGATTGAATTCGGGACGCCAAATCTTGCTATCCAATTATACATGAGAGCGTCTGCAACGGTTTCTGCAGACATGTCTTTTAATGGGATCGCTTCGGGCCATCTTGTGTAGCGATCAATTATCGTCAGCAGGTATATGTAGTCTCTGGATGGAGTTAGCGGCCCCACCAGGTCTATGTGTATATTCTTGAACCTTCCATCTGCTGGTTTGTATTGTTTCAAAGGTGTTACAGTGTGGCGATGAATTTTCGAAGTTTGGCATTCGATGCAGTTGTTCACGACATTTTTTACTGTTTTGTCAATGTTGGGCCAAATTTATTTATGTTTTAATAACTTTGATGTTGTTTTTACTCCGGGGTGACTTAATTTATGTACTGATAGTATTACTTCTTCTCGCATTGTGATTGGTACATATGGTCGTAACGTGTTGGTTGAGATGTCACACCATAACATTTTGTTAGTGTTAGGTATTGAGATTTTCTTTAGTGATAGAGATGAATTTTCCTGCATTTTCTTGAGCTCTTTGTCTGTGAGTTGTTCTCTTGCCATTTTAATATAGTCGATGTTTGATGTTATTTCTATCTCTTCGATTCTTGATAGAGTATCTGCGACTATGTTTTCTTCGCCTGATATGTGTTTGATGCGCGTGGTGAATTGACTTATATAATCCAGCTGTCTTTCTTGTCTAGGAGAGTTGAGCTTGATTTTATTAAAGGCGAAAATTAACGGTTTGTGGTCGGTGATTATTACAAAGTTTCTTCCTTCTATTTGTGGTCTGAAATATTTAATCGCCTCGTAGATGGCGGTGAGTTCTCGGTCATACGTACTGTACTTTTCTTGTGCGCTATTAAATTTTCTGGAGAAAAATGATATAGGTTGCCAGCTGTTATCCGTTTTTTGTTGAAGTGCTGCGCCCATGGCGTGATCTGATGCGTCGACCATTATTGCTATCTCTGCCGAGGAGTTTATGTGTACGAGTAGTGCGGCTTGTGTCAAATCTTGCTTACATTTGTCGAACGCTTTTTTTAATTCAGTTGTCCATTGTAGTTTTTTTAATTCAGTTGTAGTTTTCTTTTATCATTTTTGGTGTACCCTTTTAATTGGTCGAATAATATTTTTTGCGTTTCGGCTGCGTTTGGCAAAAATTTTCTATAAAAATTTAGCATGCCCATGAAACGTCGGAGTCCTTTTGCGTCCTTTGGGGGTTCAATTTTTATTATTGCTTCCACTTTTTCTGGTATTGGTGTACTTCCGTTTTTGTTGATTCGGTAACCCAAAAAGTGTACTTCTTCTACGCCGAATTTGCATTTATCCTGGTTGATAATTAATCCGTTTTCGGATAATCTTTCGAAAAGTTTGTCGAGATGCTTCTCATGCTCGTTTATGTTTCTGGAGGCGACCAGAATGTCATCAATGTACGTGAAGACGTATTCTAGGTCCCTTGTTATGTTATGTAGATGTCGTTGAAATGTTTGTGCGGCGTTGGACAGTCCTGGTGGCATTTTCGTGAATTCATACAGTCCAAATGGCGTTAGTAGGGCGGTTTTTTGGATGTCTTCTTCTTCCATGTTTATTTGGTTATATGCTCTTGAGAGGTCTATTTTAGTGAATATTTTTGCATCGTGTAGTTTATGTGAGAAGTCTTGAAGTTGTGGAATCGGGTACTTGTCCGGTTTTGTTATTGAATTTAGGCGTCGGTAATCTCCACACATTCTATAATTTCCATCTGGCTTTTTTACCATATGCAAAGGGCTTGACCAATTGCTTTTCGAAGGGCGACATATTCCCTGTTCGATCATATATGCGAATTCCTTTTTTGCTATTTCTAATTGTAATGGGTTGAGCCTTCTCATTTTGGTTGTGACGGGTGGTCCTCTGGTTTGAATGTGATGAGTAATATTTGTTTTTGATCCTTTTTGTGCCATATCTGCTCTTGTTAAACTTGGGTATTTTCGTATAATTTTTTGGAATTTTGATGTTGACTGTACTGTTGCTATGTCTATAACACTTGTTCTATAGACGGTTCCTTTGCTTGTCAACCCTGTTTTTTTATCAATGAGTAATTTTCTTTTTAAGTCCACCAATATATCATAATTGGTTAAGAAATCTGCCCCTATGATCGGCTTGGTTACGTCGGCGACTATAAATTTCCATTTGTGATTCCGGCGTAATCCGAGATTTAAATTGATAATTCGGTGTCCATATGAAGGTATTATTGTTCCATTTGCTGCATAAATAGGAGTGATGATACTGTCTGTAGCGATGGTTGCCTTGTCGTTTTTTAGGTATCTTGGTATGATGCTTATTTCGGCTCCTGTGTCGATAAGGTATTGCACGCCCGTGATTATATCTGGTAGAAAGAGACGATGCTTCATTTGCGACGGTGTTGTCTCACACACCTGTCGCATTTTTAGTTTTCCGGATGGTTATAGGTGCAAGGCTGTCGACAGTATTTTGCTTGACTTCCATATTTTTGATGTGGTATACATATATCCAGCGGCTTGACGTTATCGTTATTATTATTACGCGTTTGCTGGTAGTTGTTATTATTATTATTATTTGACATTTGTTGGAAGTTATTGTTATTATAATTGTATTTAAAATTGCGTTTGTTTTGCCGATTATAATTATTATTATTATTATTATATTTTTGATATCTATTTGAGCTTGCGGATCTTGATCTTGAATGGTCGCGTTGATTATTTCTGTAGAATGGTCTTGATTGCCTCTGTTGAATTTCAAGTCCCATTATTTTGTCGGTTAGCATTTGTATTTGTTGCTGCATTGTACAAAGTAGGTTTACTGTGCTTTGGTTGCTTGTTGCTGAGTTGCTCAATGAAGAAGTTGATGGTAGGTTTACTGCTTGAACGTCAGTTCTACTGTTGGCTTCCATTATTCTGTCTGCTGTTGTGGCTAGTACTGTGACGTCATCTGTATTAATGGCTGAAATTATTTCTTGTATACGATGAGGTAGTCGTTCTATCCATAATCTTGTAATTAACGTGTTGTTATTTAATGTTGGTCCAGCTAGGCTTTTCATCCTTCGCAATAGTTCTGATGGTGTCTTGTCTCCTGATTGTATTCCATGGAGTAATTGCGTGAGTCTTCTCTCTTCAGACTCTTGTAGACGGTTCAGAAGTGTGAGTTTGAGGTTTTTGTATTTATCCATACTTGGCGGAAATTGTATGACGTCAGCGACGCATGACATGGTTTCTGGATCTAATGCGGCTAATACATGATTATATTTGGATTCATCCTTAGTTATTCTTGCGTTTGAAAATTGGGCTTCTATGGTGAAAAACCATAATTGTATCTGATGTCTCCATACGCTTGGCAATTTGATGTTTGTTGAATAAATTTCGGTTGCTTGGTCTTGTGACGATTGTTCTGTATTTTCTTTGTCCATGATGTTCATTTTATCGTATAACATTTGATGTGAGTTATATTCTTCAAGTTGTATTACAGTTTATAAATATAAATAAAAATAAAAAAAATATTATAACTATTTTTTTTAAGAAAATAAAAAATAAAAATATTTTTATAGTTGTTTTAAACTAAAATATAATTTTTTTGTGTTTTATTTATTATGATATTATCAGTATATTATAATTGAAGTTGCTTTGTTTTAATTGTATGAATTTTAAATTGTAAATATTTTTAGAGTTTATTTTTGTTCGATGCTTATAAGTCTTCTTGTTTGTGGACGTTCCTATACGTATATATGTTTGTTGTTATTGTGATTAGGTAACTATATTTAAAAAAAAATTAAAAAAAATAATTTATTTTTTATTTAATATATGCAGCGTAAAGTATTTAAATGCTTTGTTTTTAAATAGGATATAATTTTTTATTAAATTTAAATGTATATTTGATTTAATAATTTAAAATGAACAAATGTTTAAACGTTTTTAATCTGAAATAAAAGTACAAGTTATGTATATATTATCAATGAGATATATTATATTACGTTTCGCTGGCTAACAAATGTTGGTGGCGAATAGTCCTAGATTCATGCGTGATTCGTCGCGGTGTTAGATTTTGGTATTTCGTATTTACGCCCACGTACCCGGTATTGTCTCGGTGTACAGTATCGCGGAGTGGAATATATTTTTCGATGATGTTTACTCGATATTTCTATAGATTATTAAATTATGTTATGATTTCGTATTTAATATTCGTTTTTTTATACTTTTGTTAATATGACTGCGTTCGTACTTTATTATTATTCGATATAATATTTCTATTTTATTTTAAAATAAATATTTTTGTTACATTTACATTTATTATCTTTCTTATTTTTTGTTTCAAATGTGCACGGCACTGTACGCTCAATGGAATATGATTATTGTATGTACTTCGAATATATTTAATGTTTCGTTTCGAGCTTCGATTTCGTGATTTTTTTCGTGGAGAATATTTTTATTATTATTACCTCGGTTACATATTTTAAATTTACACTATAGGATTCTACCTATTTCATAAGTAGGTATCAGATAATGTATTCCGATTGATGTTCGGGAAGATATTATTATTGTAATTTTTTACAGGATATTTTTTTTTTTGGATATATTTTTACTACCGCAAAATAATATTAAAAATAATATTTTTGGTTAATTTTGTTACATGTTTTTATTATCGCGATAAAAATGTGCGCGTCATGGTAAACAAGTTTTTTTTGTGACATTTTTTATACAATAATTTTATTTTACATTCCGTGTAACATTTATGCGTTATTTTTAAGCAATAATACTAAAATTTATTTACCTACGTATTTACTTTACAGGTTAATAATTTGTCTTGTAGGTATTTAAAAATAAGGATTTTACGTGAATTTTTAGATAGATATTTTATTTTTATTTCTGCAATGATTTTATGTTACTGCAAATGAATTTACTTTGGCTTTTTTAAATAATAAAATGTGGTTTTTACTTATCTTTTTATGCGTGCTGTTTTTGCGCATAATACATGCTTCTTTAGGTTCTTTATTTTTATATTTTTATCTTTTTTAAATCTCCTTTAGTTTTTTTGGTATTCCTTCCGTTATTTTATCTCCGTTTGGTAGTTTTTTTTGGTCCGTTTTAGCGTAGTATTAGCTCATGAAAAAAAATAAATACACATTATTATATATTTTTACAATTAACATAGGGAAATATTTTTCAATTTTTGGTATTTATTTAGCATATATTTATTCAATACCAGTTTCGATATTTTAGTTTTGAATACGACAATATAACTAATTATAATACTTATAATTACGTTATAAATGTGTTTTTTTTAATGGTTTATAACAATTAGGGATAACATACTATTACTGCGTATGTTTTACTGCGTAGGGTTCAGTCTAACCAGGTCCAATAACCGAAATAATTATTATTCAATAAAATTTTAATCTCTGTCGTATGAGTTTAGAATGTGCAAAGTGACTAGATAATTGTTATTGAACGAATATTATAATTTGTTCCTGATAACAGATTATCGTTTGTTACACAAAAAAAATTATTATCACAAATTTGATGTCATGTGCTCAATATAAATTTAAATCGACAAAATTGCAACAGAGATGGGGCTTTACCAGTTTTACACACTATTTTACAAATATTATCTTTACACAACAAATATACCTGTTCTGCACGCTCGGTGGTCACCAGTTTTCGCGCTAGGTTGGGAATTGGATTTTAATGTTAATTTATTTATTTACAGAAGGGTGCTCCGGTCTAGAAAGGCACTAGGTGATAACCTGTCGCCTGTTCCCCAAATCCAACGCGAAATGATGTCGCGTGTGTACTCGATCCTGCCGTGCGTAACTCGGTAATTAGTTGCAAGCTAATTAAAGAACGTTACACAGCAGAATGAGGTACCCACGCCACACCATAAAACATTTATAAATTTATCATATGAAATATAAATTAATTGATATTACAGACAGGTATTAAAATAGTTTGAATTTGACTTACGTGTTTATTTGATAGTTTGACTCTAATTATAATTCAAGATTGGTATATACTTCAATAATTGACTATTAAATAATTTAAATAAAATAGATCGATGAATGCGCGGAATCGAAATGTGAGTCGAGCAGAGTGACGATCTACCGCTGGCCTTGGTTAAACTGAACGACGGGAACGTGATGTGCAGGATCTTAAATAGCCGGCCGACGTCCCCCCACTCCTTGAAGTGGGTGGTCAACTCGGCTGGTTGCACCCGCTACATAATAATAGTTTTTCGTGGGTTTCAAATAAAATCTATTAATAGATAAAATCAAATCAAGTGTTATTTACATCAATACACATTTTACAAATTCCTGGATAATCTACATAAAACTATAGATTATTCTTATAACTACGTAAGTGAACATAGATAAAACATGTTTAGTAGATTTATCTATTTATTAGCTGTGAGGCACCGGCTTAGAATAGTGCTTCCATTATTTTCAATCATTGTTTTCAAGTGTCCCGTAAGAGCCGGGTAATCGAAAATTCAACAGGCAACAATAACATCTCACATAGTTCAGCAATGAGGTTCACCACCCATTCTGAATGTAGTGCCTTTTTTGGTGAAACGAGACTGGTGTGTGGGTATACATAGATGTGTTGTTCTCCCATTTATAAGGCAATGCACACCCGCACACCTTTCGCTGGTTACCCCACATTGTGGGATATGCCGTGATGGTATGAATGAATGAATGAATCTATTTATGGTTGAAGAGCGTTTTATAACAATTTGTAAAATAATGTCGCTCATAAATAATAAACAGCGTCAATATTTGCCTGTGGTCACCCGCAAGGATGAATTTTCAAAAATTGCCACATAAAAACTTTCATTTCATTGATAAAGCAAATGGATGTTTTTTTGGCGTAGACATAAGATTTATTGTAGCCTGTCCTAAATATAAATGTCTGAAAGCGTTAAAGCTGGAAATTTCTCAATAAATCACTCTGTTTTCAACATGCATATGTCTGACAATTCATACCATTCAGTTGAAACCACATGTGGTCGAAAACGATAGATTTCTGATCACACATATTATTTTGTCCCAATGTCCCGGTACCATTCTCCATAGGCCGTAATTATTTCCTTACTCAAAATTCCACCTAGCAGTTAATTACTCACTCAGTAGTTCACTCATTCTTTGCAGATGTCCAAGCCATCTGAGATTTCGATACGTTGTTTGATTGCTCCATAACAGCACCCCATAATGATATGGGAACTATAACACAAGTCAAAAAATGAAGAATAACAACGCTATCACTTGAAATGGGTACTTTAACACATGTCAAAGCTTGAAGAATGACAGAATTGTCACTTGAAATGGGTACTTTAACACAAGTCAAAGATAAAAGAATGAGAACGCTGTCACTTAAAATGGGAAAGACAACACTAGTGAAAGTTTGAAGAATTACAGCGATATCACTTGAAATGGGAACTATAACACTAGTCAAAGTTTGAAGAATTACAGCTATGTCACATCGATGTCACTTGAAATGTAAACAATAACACTAGTCAAAGTTTGAAAAATTACAGCGATGTCACTTGAATGGGAACTATAACACTAGTCAAAGTTTGAAAAATTACAGCGATGTCACTTGAAATGGGAACTATAACACTAGTCAAAATTTGATGAATGACAATGATGGCACTTGAAATATCAGGGTAACAAGCTGTCAAAGTTTTATTTAAGATATTGAAAGACTCTATATATTTTATATCAACCATTATTTTAATCCAGTAGAACAAAAATACAGCGCACCATATTTCTACCACCACACTTTTTAATTCAATGGTCTCCCTACCCACAATCACCCTTACCTATATAATTAAATTTAACTCGAGAAAAATGAATATTATACAAATAGCGGAATTGATAGATAGGAATGTAAATGAATTATTTGCATTTTCTTATTTGGAAAATATTCTTGTCACACTTATTTTTTAGTTCTGTTTATATTGAGCGCTTCTCAGTCTTTTGCCAACTTTTAGTTTACTAGCACATTTGACATAACCTTACCCTAAACAAATATTCTCCGAAATGTAACTCACCGTTATTTTTTTTTTACCGTTTCGTAGGACGAAATATTTCGACGAATATATCCCTGCTCAACATCTAAACACTAGGGCCCACTCGTGAAGCTGAGATTAGAATCAGATTTTAGAAATCTTTTAGATTGAAATTAACAACTTACCTACATCTTCTTCTTCTTGTTGTTCTTTCACTAGGCCCAGTGCCTGTTTTATGCTACATTTTCAGCTTCATGTGATGTGGACTGCCAACTATCTCGCCATCTTTTTTGTATTTATGTACTTACCTACGTGTATTTACTTATACAAAAATTAATGACAATTTCATGCTTTACTTTGTTCTTAACGAATTTTTATGATTAAGACTAGATTATGATCGATTTTCGAATTATATATTTTTAATATTCAGACAACATAAGAACGTAATAAGATCGTGTACTGGGGTAGACTCTTATTTTAATTTTATTTTTATGATTTAGTTGTTGAGTATGTTTTCATACTTTTTCACTTTCATTTGGTAATAAACGGTTATTATCCACTATGAATAAATTTTGAATTTAACCTGTGGTTTGATTTATCTCCTTTTGGTGAAAAAATGAGTACTCTTGCCCTTTTCCTCGTGACTGAGGATGGTGACCGTAGTCAGTCGCTCTTTTTATGATTGTTCATTCTCTCGGTAAAAAGAATATTAGTTTAAAGATTGTAGCGAGCTACGCACTCGCTACGTGTTTAAATAATTATAAACCAAGAATTCCGTTCCGTTACCACATAAAAATATATCTTCATTTTGAATTTCGCGCCGAGTACTGTGAGGGTCGCTGCTATAGCCTTGCTCAAGGTCTGACGGCGTGTTTCCCTCCGGACCCCGCGGAACATTGGGACCCGCTTGCCCGCCCGCTCCCCCGCAGTTCGCCACTGGCTTGCATTGCTTCAGCAACTACGTCTTCCTCGCGTCTGAGGTTCCCGCCATATTCCGCTGTCAATGAAAGATTAATCGTGTTGTTCGTCATAAAACCATGTAATAAGTGCTCTCACTATCTAAGTGATAAGTTCGTGAAATAATTAATGTACAATCTGGATATTCTGTAACAGTATATAGTGCGTTTTGTGCAATTTAAATATATGGCGTGTTACCGACGCTAGCACGATAATGTTGGCAGTTGAGTTTTGATCTGTAACGCATTTTTATACATAATTCAGTGACAAAAGTATGTTTAAAGCCAGTTATACGTCCGATTACACAGTGTAGTACATTCAGATACTTCTCACTTAGTGAACTATGTTTTATCCCAATAATTGTTCAACCGCTCTTTTGTTTGAATGAACAAACCCTCAGATATCACTTGTATATTCACGCGGGCAACCAATGAAGTGCACTTTCTAAGCTTCCAAAATTAAGTTTTGTGCCGCTAAGTTATATTTGGGCAATGTTCACGTGTTTGCTATGAACAAACTAATGTACTTGTAACAACATATATATTCCTTTTGTGTAAATTAAATAGAAAACTACGCCGTTCTTGCCAACGCGGCTTATAAACAATCCTTGTCCACTGGAGTTTCGCTTGGTGAAGCATTTTTTATATATAATTCAGTGAAACAATATAAACTAATGTACTTGTAACAATATATATATTCCTTTTGTGTAAATTAAAAAAAAAGAAAACTACGCCGTTCTTGCTAAGGCGGTTAATGAACAATCTTTCCCCAGTGAGTTTTAACCAAAAAATAGGTCCAGGGTCAAAATTACCCAAATGTCAGTTTTTTATACTTTGTCATACGGGATGTCAAATTAACGAAGTTTTATGTTCAAAGCATACGTATGTTGATCGTTGTATGAAATAACCAAAAAAAAGGTCCCGGGTCATAATGACCCAACACTCAGTTTATTTACCCTTATGCTTTAAATCACATCAATTTCAACTTATGGCATCTACCTCTTCTCCATACACCGATAGGAGGATCCTACGGTAATAGGGTCGAACCTGCCCTACCAGAGTGAGACCACTGGAACTCCTGCTTCGGGTTGGCGTAAGTTTGGTCCAGGCCCGGACTTAACTTCCCACCGGTTGAGTGAGTGTCTTGGTGTTATATAACTTACATATCCTGCCTTCGTACATCAATGTTATTCTAGGACCCCATAGACGGGAACCGATAGTTTTTCTTGTTTACCAATTATGAACCTTCTCTTATGGAACTTCATACTGCCTTGTTAGAATTGAGTTATGTGATCTATAAAATTGTTTTCTTGTTTACCAATTATGAATCTTCTCTTATGGAACATCATACTGCCTTGTTAGAATTGAGTTATGTGATCTATAAAATTGTTTTCTTGTTTACCAATTATGAACCTTCTCTTATGGAACTTCATACTTCTTTGCTCGAATTGAGTTATGTAATTTATAAGATTATAATTATTTGAATACATATATTAAGTAATTGCTTTTATCTCAAATTTAAGTGTGCACACTGTAATAGAAAAAATTATCTTGTCCAACTGTCGATTTGTTCAGGAGAACTTTGTTCTCTTAACATATCGACAATGTATCAAGCCAGAATACGCGAGAATTGTATGGAGAGGTCTACTTTTTTCACGGCTTTTCCATCTTTGAAGTCAAAAAACACCAACTTAGAGGCTTCGCAGCATATATGTTCCATACACGGATTTACTCAGAATTCGGAGTAGAACATTTCGTGTGTCTGTGTGTGTGTGTGTCTGTGTGTGTGTGTGTCTGTGTGTGTGTCTGTGTGTCCGTCCCCCCCTTATAACTTTTGATCCGCTCAATTTACAGAGCCTAAAATTTCAGAATATATAAACAGTTACAGGCCTACAAAACTTTTATACTCGGAATTTTGAATTTTTGTTTCAGTCAGGGGTTATCAATTTTTGAATTTTTATTTTATTTTTCCATATATCTCAGAAACCATAAATGCTAGAACGCTGAAAATTGGTACAAACATAGACAAATACAAAATCTCAAATTAGTTTTTTCAAAAAAATTCCAGGGTTTCTCAAACATTTTTTATTAAGAAAAATATTTTTTTTATGATAAATTTATGAGTTTAACTGCCTATATTTCCAAAACTTTTACAATTATCGAAAAAAACCGAAACACCCCAACTAGATAATTTAATTTTCTATAAAAAATATTAACATTGTAGTAGAAGATCTCAATTTTTTTTTAACAATTTTTTTAAAAATTGAATTTAGTGACGACATCGCTTCATACATTTTGTATGGCAGTCGCCTATACACAATATGTAAGAAGACTTAATAGTTTGATACTTCATCTCCAAACATACATACATACATACCATCATGCTATTTGCATATTCTGGGTAGGAAAAAGGATCTTCCTCCATACTATCCTATCTTGACATACATACCTACATATGTTGTATAGAAAACAAAATATCTGAAAATATTCAATAATTTGTATCTATGGGTTTATAGTTTGGTACATATTCTTCAACTATACATACTATCGCTATCGACAGTTGGATCTCATGTGTTACATGCAACTAGTAGATATTATACCTAATACTTACGACTTATAATGACACATATTTCATTATCCAACTGTCGATTTGTTCAGGAGAACTTTGTTCTCTTAACATATCGACAATGTATCAAGCCAGAATACGCGAGAATTGTATGGAGAGGTCTACTTTTTTCACGGCTTTTCCAACTTTGAAGTCAAAAAACACCAACTTAGAGGCTTCGCAGCATATATGTTCCATACACGGATTTACTCAGAATTCGGAGTAGAACATTTCGTGTGTCTGTGTGTGTGTGTGTCTGTGTGTGTGTCTGTGTGTCCGTCCCCCCCTTATAACTTTTGATCCGCTCAATTTACAGAGCCTAAAATTTCAGAATATATAAATAGTTACAGGCCTACAAAACTTTTATACTCGGAATTTTGAATTTTTGTTTCAGTCAGGGGTTATCAACTTTTGAATTTTTATTTTATTTTTCCATATATCTCAGAAACCATAAACGGTAGAACGCTGAAAATTGGTACAAACATAGACAAATACAAAATCTCAAATAAGTTTTTTCAAAAAAATTCCAGGGTTTCTCAAACATTTTTTATTAAGAAAAATATTTTTTTATGATAAATTTATGAGTTTAACTGCCTATATTTCCAAAACTTTTACAATTATCGAAAAAAGCCGAAACACCCCAACTAGATAATTTAATTTTCTATAAAAAATATTAACATTGTAGTAGAAGATCTCAATTTTTTTTTAACAATTTTTTTAAAAATTGAATTTAGTGACGACATCGCTTCATACATTTTGTATGGCAGTCGCCTATACACAATATGTAAGAAGACTTAATAGTTTGATACTTCATCTCCAAACATACATACATACATACCATCATGCTATTTGCATATTCTGGGTAGGAAAAAGGATCTTCCTCCATACTATCCTATCTTGACATACATACCTACATATGTTGTATAGAAAACAAAATATCTGAAAATATTCAATAATTTGTATCTATGGGTTTATAGTTTGGTACATATTCTTCAACTATACATACTATCGCTATCGACAGTTGGATCTCATGTGTTACATGCAACTAGTCTTACTCAATGTCATAATCCAACTGTCGATTTGTTCAGGAGAACTTTGTTCTCTTAACATATCGACAATGTATCAAGCCAGAATACGCGAGAATTGTATGGAGAGGTCTACTTTTTTCACGGCTTTTCCATCTTTGAAGTCAAAAAACACCAACTTAGAGGCTTCGCAGCATATATGTTTCATACACGGATTTACTCAGAATTCGGAGTAGAACATTTCGTGTGTCTGTGTGTGTGTGTGTCTGTGTGTCTGTGTGTGTGTCCGTCCCCCCCTTATAACTTTTGATCCGCTCAATTTACAGAGCCTAAAATTTCAGAATATATAAACAGTTACAGGCCTACAAAACTTTTATACTCGGAATTTTGAATTTTTGTTTCAGTCAGGGGTTATCAACTTTTGAATTTTTATTTTATTTTTCCATATATCTCAGAAACCATAAACGCTAGAACGCTGAAAATTGGTACAAACATAGACAAATACAAAATCTCAAATTGGTTTTTTCAAAAAAATTCCAGGGTTTCTCAAACATTTTTTATTAAGAAAAATATTTTTTTTATGATAAATTTATGAGTTTAACTGCCTATATTTCCAAAACTTTTACAATTATCGAAAAAAGCATACATACCTACATATGTTGTATAGAAAACAAAATATCTGAAAATATTCAATAATTTGTATCTATGGGTTTATAGTTTGGTACATATTCTTCAACTATACATACTATCGCTATCGACAGTTGGATCTCATGTGTTACATGCAACTAGTTATAATAAATGCTATCAGGATTTCCTCCGCCTTTAATTTCATACTGTTCCTCAACTTCTTTAAAATTCGTGTATATTATTAGGTGACAACAACGGCAGACGTGAGCCCACCTTGTGACCCTGAGATCCCAGAGATGCTCTACTTGAACTAGCCCGGATATAACTATTATTATTGAATTAAAATTTCAATGATGGTTCGATTCATTACAAGATGTCCTTAACTCTACTCATAATTAATCACTCATTCATGCCAAAATGGCATATACCACAATATGGGATTAACAGTGACTAGTGTTCGGTTGTGCATTACCTCTGTTAAAAGGATGCACGACACATGCGTGAACACCCACACACCAGTCTCGACTCACCGAAAAATGAAACATTGAATTGTGTAAGATGTTCCCAGGTTCGATTCCCGGTGGAGACACAATTTTTAATCGTGTTTTCAGTCTAGATCTCTGAGACAATAAATATCTTAGACAAGTCTCCTAAATGTGGCAACTTGTCATTGGGTGCGTGTTGAATTAATATTTGATATAGTACCTGTTAGTTACCCGAGAAGCAATACAAAATAAATAAAAAAAAACAATGAGGAAAATTTAAAAGAAATCTACCTCCCTAATGTACAATGTACATGAAAATTAATTAATGATTAACTGACGTATCTGCCATATAGATTCCGAAGAAATAATAAAAGAAATAGAAGTAGAACAGTATACAGAACATCGTTTCCGGGTGTCCCTTAATAACCGGGTAATCGAAAATACCCGGTTATTAAGGGACATAGTATTTTATTTCAATATTATTATTTAATTTTTAATATGGGTCGATGGCAGAGCGGTTAGCGCGCTGGGCTAGTAATCCAAGGATCGCGAGTTCGAATCCTGTCTCGACCGATTTCGTTCACCTATAGCACAAGCATTTATTTGCTTATTTTAGGGAACGTAGGAAGATGTATATGTACTTGTTTAACAAGGACATATTCATTTTTTTGTAATAAAATATAATATTAAAAAAAAAATTTATCACCACTCATCTGTGGGAATTCACATACATACGTATCGTGCTTCCTTTTATAAGTTAATGCACACACGTTCACATGTCGCTGGTAACACCACATTGTGGAATATGCCGTGATGCTATGAATGAATATAGTATTCAATTCATTATAATTATACAAATGTACAAATATGTATATTTAATCATAATTATACAAAATATTATTTAAAGAGTTATTGAAAATGTTTAAAATGGTAGAGAGACAGTCTTAAATTGTGTTTCCAGTCCGGATCTGAGAGACGATTAGTGTCCGTAATCTCCAGAATTTGGCAACTTAACTCGTTATTGGGTCCCTGTTAATTAATATTTGACATATGTAGTACCTGTTAGTTGCCCGAGAAGTAATATAAAAACGAGTGGGTTGTGGCCAACACTAAACTCTCCACACTATAGTAAGCGTTTATTTTTTCTTCAAATATTGACAATCTCAATATGGTAAAATATGCTTATGTTATATGAAATATTTTATTCATTCTAAATTTTACTACCGGGAATATAAATTTTCTAACGATAGTATATTTTTATATTAAGATAGACAAACTGTTAATGTAGTATGGTGAAGAATGCTTATGTTGTATGAAATATTTTAATAAAACAGATAAATTTTGTTTTAAAGGACGTTAGAGCATTTTGACAATTTTGACATGTGATATCATATGAAGAAATTTTTTGTTATTTATGGAAAGCTAATCAGTTCTATGTTCAAGCTCTTTACATTATAACATGAAATCAAATTACTGAACTTTTCCATACATAAGAAATTTATCTAATTATATACATTTTTATTCATTCAAAATTTTACTACCTGGATTATAAATTTTTTAACGATAGTATATTTTTATGTTAAGATAGACAAACTTTTAATGCAGTATAGTGACGAAAGCTTATGTTGTATGAAATATTTTAATAAAAGCAGATAAATTTTGTTTTAAAGAACGTTAGAGCCTTTTGACAATTTTGACACGTGATAGCATATGAAGAATTTTTTTGTTATTTATGGAAAGCTAATCAGTTCATTGTTCAAGCTCTTTATAATATAACATGAAATCGAATTACTGAACTTTTCCATACATAAGAAATTTATCTTATTATATACATTTTTATTCATTCAAAATGTTACTACCAGGATTATAAATTTTTTAACGATAGTATATTTTTATGTTAAGATAGACAAACTATTAATGCAGTATAGTGAAGAATGCTTATGTTGTATGAAATATTTTAATAAAAGCAGATAAATTTTGTTTTAAAGAACGTTAGAGCATTTTGACAATTTTGACACGTGATAGCATATGAAGAATTTTTTTCTTATTTATGAAAAGCTAATCAGTTCATTGTTCAAGCTCTTTATATTATAACATGAAATCGAATTACTGAACTTTTCCATACATAAGAAATTTATCTTATTATATACATTTTTATTCATTCTAAATTTTACTACCAGGAATATAAATTTTCTAACGATAGTATATTTTTATGTTAATATAGACAAACTATTAATGCAGTATGGTGAAGAATGCTTATGTTGTATGAAATATTTTAATAAAAGCAGATAAATTTTGTTTTAAAGAACGTTAGAGCATTTTGACAATTTTGACACGTGATATCATATGAATAAATTTTTTGATATCTATGAAAAGCTAATCAGTTCTAAGTTCAAGCTATTAATATTCTTATATCAATATGAAATCAAAGAACTGAACATTGCTAAACATAAAAAAAATCTCTTGTTACATATAAGTTTCATACAAAAATCCATTAAATAAAATATAATTTTTGAAACCGTTGAATATTTTTCTTTTAAGATTGACCAACTTTGAATACAATTTTATGAAGATTCTTGGTGTTATATAAATAGTTGAAACCAAATTAAAATATCTCTAATTTCCAGGTCGTGAGCATTTTTTCAGTTTTAATAGATGAAATCATAAAGAAACATTGAGAAAAAAAATGAACCGTTGTCTATGGAAAACTAATCAGCTCTAAGTTTATGGACTTAACACATATGATATCAATATGAAGTCAATCGGACTTATAGTTTGGGCTGCAGAGAGGACACAAAAAAAACAACGTAAATGATGAATTCATAGAGAAGAAATCAAAAGTTGTCTATGGAAAACTAATCAGCTCTAGGTCTTTGCACTTTACACATATGATGTTAATATGAAGTCGATCGGACTTATAGTTTGGGCTGTAGAGAGGACACAAAAAATATAAAAATACGGCGTACGGCGTATACGCCATACACACAAACACATCACGACGAAACTCATAGTGTGCATTCTCTACATGATACCCATTGAGAAATTGATGTAAAAAAATACGCTTAAATTTTGCGAAATCATGACTCTCCCCTATTCCATAGTGTGGAGAGTAAAAACATGGTATTGGAAATGTTTGAGCTTCCATTTAATTATTGTTTATCCTTTTATTTGAATAATTAATTCGTATACATGAAAAAATAAAATAAATACATTTTCGTGTCCAGATATTTGTGCGTACCTACTATTAAAGATTGTTGCAAATTCTTAACTTAGTATGATAGTGAGTTCAACTCTTTTTATCAACAATCTTCGTTATGCCTATAATTTCAAGATTTTCACTAATCAGCATAAATAAATTGTATAAAAAGTTCGGTTGTGCTGTGATTTGCCTAAAATTTACCATCCTAGGCACATGATTCGCTACGCAATATCAATAAAATTAGCATAATTCACTACTCAGTGATAATTTTATACGGGTACGTTTCAAAATTTCAGTTATTTTAGAAAGCGAAATTCGCCTTTCGAATGAAAATATATATTTAAAGCACTCAGTTGACTTTTTCGTTTATATAATTCTTAAATAAAAGAAAATAAAAGGGGAAAATAATGGAATAACATTTAATTTTTCAACCGCGAGATATAAAGTAGGCACAGGTGCTCCTCGACTTTCGACATTCGACTATATATTTCATACCTTTTCAGGAACCAATTTAGTATGTACCAACGTCGAGGACTGCCTGAATCTCTTTTCTATAGAAGAACAGAGTAATCATATAAAAAAGAAATATATGTTAAATTGAGTATTCAATTTATAAATGAATAATACACAATTCTACATTTTTGTAATATACGAATACCTAACTATAACAGTGAAGTATAATGTATTGCTTACTAGGGATGACACTAGAAAACAGAATTATATTTGATTAAGAATTAAATTTATAAATGATTATACAATTCTACTATTTTGTAATATACGAATTACAGTGAAGTATAATGTATTGCTTACTTTCTTTGGATAACACTAGGAAAACGAATTCTATTTAATTAACAAGTAAATCGAAAAAAAATTAAAAAAAAAAATTGATGAAATAAAGAAAAAAATATTTAACGTCAGTCCTTCGATTTTTCATATTCATACTACCTATGTTATGCATATAGTGTCAAACGCAATTGTTTTGTACGGCAAACAAATTTAACAATTGCACTAAATTTGTATGAAATACATGTTAAATTTTATTAACAATTCGAAGGAAGATACTGCGGAGGGTAAATGACGGAGAATAAAATGTGTCAATGGAAAATTCCTTATCGGATTCAACCAGGAGCTCTATGATCTCTTCTGGGTCACAATCCTAGGATTGTTCTGCACCAAATCTCTCCACTTATCTCTAAGAAATGAAGAGACTGGCGAACGATAGAGATAAGTGGAGAGATCTATACAAAGATCTTTAATAAAAATCCCATCATCTTCAGAAAGATCATGATTGGGACGCTTAGGTGGGCTGGACATGTACAAAGAATGGGCGATGAAGACACCCCAAAGACGATTTTTAATGGAGCACCACGGGAAGAAGGAAAAGTGTTGGAAAGTTTCGGTGGTTAGACGGAACTGTGAAGGATGCTTATAGCATAGGTGTCCAGAGCTGACTTGATGATGCTCAAAACTGACAAAGGAGACAAACTGTGCTATCTTACCGACCAGCGTCATTTCACATCAGTTCACAACAAAAAAAATACAATAGCAAAACATATATTGTATCAAAATTAAACACAAAACAACCATAAACTTAACTTAAGATTTCTTTGCTGCTCTTTCGTCGTTGTGCCCATCTTTCCCTGGACAACCTCGACTTCTTTTTGCACCGTGACCCCTCACTCTCCAGTCCCTGGTCTACCCAAGACTCCAACCTTTCGTGCTGATGTCCTCAAGTGCTCCCAAGACTCGTCCCTAGTCACCTACAGCGACTCCGCCTTCGTCTTGATTGACTTCGCCCCTGGACAAACTCTCGACTCCCGGCAAAGTCCTTGATCCCGTGAACTGATCTCAACCCTGGTTCCAAATTTTCAATTTTGAAACTCCCGTATATTGATCTTCTGCCCTAGGTCCTACCTCCTGACTGTCTACCTACAGCCAGATGCTGACCAAAATCCACACCGTCTTTAACGCGATAATTACACGCGATTTTCACATCCAAAAATTGTTTTCCTCGTCGCCAAATTGTGATATATTTTATTAAAGAAAAATTGCTGTTAATTTAATACCACTTTATAAATAATTATTCGATACAAATTATCTGTATTTTAAATTATAAAAGCACCCTTATTGAATCAATTAATCTAGACGGTGTATATATCGGAACGGTTTTTCACATAATGAATGCGACCCACGCCATTCGATTGAATCTTTTGTTTTTCCGGACACCGCCGACAATTACCGACGGTCTCCGAGGATATCACAAAATGTGAATTGGTATGGCAAAACCATATACCACACAAACTCTACAGGAGTAGGTCCTAGGTTGTAGGTCCATGGATGATGATAATGACACTCGTCCTTTCATACACTCATCCTGTGCAAGGGACTAGTGTTTATTGCTAAATCGCAAATTGGCAGGAATAATGAAAAAAACGATTTGAAATATTTTTTTCCCGTCTGGAAATTAAAAACATCGAATAACTTCCCACTCAGTCACAGCGTTCAACTATACAGTCTCTTTTAATTAACATTTTTTTTAATATTAGAAAATCAATGCATATTCTAAGAGAGTTAAAATAAGACAAGTTCAATGTCATTTGCCTGTACCTATTATACATATATAGCAAAATGTTCACAGCTAAAATTACCATTTTAAAGGTAAGTAATATTTATTCATATTTGGATTATTATATTATTCAGGTAACAATTATTATTTGTGAGATCTCAAATTTTCACTTTTGACAGTTGAAAATATTAAATTACAAAAGTATGACTTATTCCACGAATTTGTATAACATCATAAAAGGTTCCTACATCTTAAATTGTATTTCGAAAGAAAAAATGCGAATTCAGGAAAGAAAACGTTGTTTTGTACAATTGGTACAAAAATTAACGTCAGTTGTGACATTGAAACTATGAAAAATTGTTCAATCACGAAAGTGGGAGAAAAGTCCTTGTAACAAGATGGTACACAAATATCCTTGTAAAGACTTTCCCAAAAGTAAGCAAATGCCTGTGCATTTATCATGGTTATATTTCTTCACCAAGTGATAAAACCATAAACTCACTATAGGCTTACTCTTTTAGTTTATGTCCCTATCAAACCTTGGGCCACATATTATTATACTAAATTGTGTCCTATGGATTAGATCTCCTCGTTACTGTCCATGAGCCTCACCTTCACATTTTAAACTGTCTTTATTTTAAAACGGCGGGAAAAATACAATAATAAATTCTTCTAACGGGTACCTATTGATTGTGTTGTTTTTCATCTATCAATACCTTCTTTTAGCTTTAAATACTCTGATTATACTGCTGAAAAAAGCGTAGGTACCTATGTTATAATAATAATATTAATTAACACTTCCTTGCTCCCTTCGCAAGTGGCGAGTTTATTGCCGTGTGGCAATTTCTTCCAACTAACCAGTGTTTCCAGCCCAGAGAAGCAATATTTGCATGAGAAATGAATTTAAATATATTTCTCCTCTGCTGGGAATCGAACCCAAGACGCCCGCACAGAAACCGAATGGTTTACCAACTGTGCCACGCCGGTAGGCACAGTTTATAATATAAAGAAGAAGTTAAAATTCAATTACATACTATAAGATAAGTATAGGTATGTGTACATATAAGTGTGTTTATGTGTGTTATTGATAAGTGTGTAATTGCCAAGGAACAATGAACATTATACCTACTATGCGGCCGTACCACAGTTAAAATGACATCACAAATGTTAACAATAGATAAACGAGTGTATAAAAAGTTATAACGGCGTTTATGTAAACCATAGAATTATACATAGTATATTATTTTATTTATTTTATTTTTATTTTATTCAGAAATACAACAGCTTATACAATAATATGATAATACAGTAAGATAAAATTCTTGTTGATAACGCCAATTACAGTATTTCCTAGTGGGTGTTACAATATAATATAATATAATATAACATAACACAATACAACACAATGCAACACAATACAATACAACAAAGTGTAACATAACATAATATAATCTTCACTGCTAGACTGCCCATGGAGATAATTATAATTCTATGATGCAAACGCATTATCGCTGATTGATTTATGTAAGTACTATGTAAATAAAAAAAATGAACAATCAATACGAACAACGAAACCAATAAATAGAATTGAACTTTCGGTGAACCATTAAGATATTTACAATTCGGTAATTAAAACATTACCAGACTAATGGAGAAGTTCTGTCGATCTAGAAATTTTTCACACCTTCTTACATGGGATCGGATGTTTCTGATATATATTAAGTACTAACATTCCACAAACCACCCTAAAACCTGTAAACAACTCATCAAGGAAACACCTTCGTAAAATTTATTCTTCAAGATCGTAAACATAACTTTCGCTACGTTTCCGTCTCTTTTATGTGTAGTAATAATATCTTTCAACAAACGTTTCCTTGCACCATGCGCAAGTGGCCAGTTTATTGCCATACGGAAATTTCTTCCAACTTACTTTTTCCAGCCCATAAAAGCAATATTTGCGTGTGAAATGAATTTGCATTAATTTCTCCGTTGCTGGAGGTCAAACCCAGGACTCTCGCACATAAGCCAAACGGCGAAGCAACTGTGCTACAGCAGCCGGCTGTATATCAAAATATTATATTTTAGATGGGTCGATGGCAGAGCGGATAGTGCATTGGGTTAGTTATCCAGTGGTCGCGAGTTCGAATCATGCCTCGACCGATTTCGAATCCTGCCTCGACCGATTTCGTTCACCTAAAGCACAACATTTATGCTTATTTTAGGGAACGTATGAATATGTATATGTACTTGTTTAACAAGGACATATTCAAAAAATGTTTAGTTGTGTTGAATTCTCTATTATTCAATTTAATTTAGAATCGGTGGTGGCAGAGCGGTTAGTGCGTTGGGTTAGTAATCCAGTGGTCGTGAGTTCGAATCCTGCCACGACCGATTTCGTTCACCTATAGCACAATCATTTATGCTTAATTTAGGGAATGTATGAAGAAAAAAAAACGCAAACTGGAGGAGAGCGGTGGAGGACAGGGACGGCTGGAGAAGGATTCTGGAGGAGGCCAGGGCCCACACAGGGCTGTAGCGATAATGATGATGAAGATGTATATGTTCTTGTTGCAAGGACATATTCAAAAAATGTTTACTTGTGTTGAATTCTCTATTTTAATATAACCTCTTTGCATGACGAAAAATAAATGAAAAACACACACATACTTCTTCAGAGATACCTATGTGTATGTTTTTAGACTTTTGAAAACATATACATATGTAGGTATGTACCTACACAGCATTATGTACATTGATGAAAATTTAAGAGATTTATAATTTTACTATTAATTTGTTTTTCATTTGGGTGCAATGGAGACGATTCCTTTAGGAGGCCAAGGCAATGGAGCCACTGATGATGATGATGTATTTCATGTAATCGGAAAATCGATAACAAATACTCATTAATTTTACAAAAACAATAAAAATTTGCATTGGTGCATACGGTATTTTTAATGATAAGACCCTTACATGTCGAAACGTTTGTCTGATTATTAAGAGAAATTAAAATGGTAGAATTATTTACATACTCTATTTTTAAAACATACATTATTATAGAATTTTTCAATATATATTGTCTCAATTGATAAAATCAAAATTTCATACCTTTACACAGAATTACATAGAATTGTGAGGCACCGTCTTTAAATGGTGTTTCCACTTTTTTCTCTTATCGTCGTTTTGGGTGTCGCGCAAGAGCCGCGTTTTCGAAAATAAAATAGGTAAAATAATATTATCTCACAAAGTTTAATGATGAGTGTGGTATCTGCTAACTTTAGATACTCAGTTTATAATAAATTAATACACGCGTTTTCACTAACACATTTTATTATAATTTACAGTAATTATATTAACAGAGAGAAGTACAATTAATATCAAAGAACCACAACGTGAGAGCACTGTCGTTTATCAATCCAAACAGCCAAAAGCCCTTAACAAAACCCCGACCTACCTTTATATTCAATCCCGAATATTCCCGAATCATCATTCGTATGATCTCGTAACTTGTTATACACTTTGCCTAATACCAGGCGCAACATCAATATATTACAATGAGGTTCATCACCTTTTCTAAATGTATGTATAGTGCCATTTAGGTGTGTGGGCAAACACGCATGTGTCGTGCTTCCTTTCGTAAGGTATTGCGCACCCCCACACCTGTCGCTGGTTACCCTACATTGTGAGATATGCGGTGGTTATAATAAAATCACCAAAAAAGGTTACATTTTGGATTTCTGTTAGAGGAATATGATGAAAATTTAATTTCTTATATACTTATGTGTGTGTAGCAAAAATAGGTCTTAAAGACTTTCCATTAATTTAATACTTTTAATCTCTACTTAATTTGCGGTTTTATGTTTTTTTATATAGAATTTTTGGACTCTTGAGTATTCACTTAATCCCTGTACTCTGGTACCACTTTTCATTATTATATAAAATATTTTATTTTATTTTATTTATTTATTATTATTAGCACATGTCATTTCAAATGAGCATAATCTAACAGAAAGTTCCATTTATTTTCATTTATATCTGCATACGGTTAATTTACAATCTCAATAAATAAGATCGTCGAATATTTTTTAAAGGTTACATTGATAAGGGAACTCAATAAGAAGGCATAATTGGTGAATGTTGCGCGATTACATGAAAATTCTTCGAAACACAATTGTTCGAATGCGCAATGGGCGTGATGACAGTATGAAAAAATCATTGAAATTTTAATTTTATAAAATAAAATAGGTTATAAAGATTTGAAAAAATACATTTCTTTTCATTTTAAAAGAGCGAATAATATTAATGCTATTAAAATAAAAATACAAAATATGTAAGTCCGCCATTTTATGAGAAACACCAATCAGAGTGAATCAAAATATTATGACGTCACAGTTTCAATACAATATAGGTATTTGAAATTACTTTGCATCGAAAAAAGACTTTTGCTCATCAGAATTTAGAAAGGTAAAAACTTACATATAAGCGTATTTTTATTATTCTATGCATATAAGTACTTCATTTATCTATAATTTAAATACAACTTATATCTCGAAAATCGATAAAATATGTTCCTTCTTCTCTCTACATTATGACATGTGTTCATAAACTAAAAGCATACCTACGCGGTACTGTGGTAGACATGACATATGTAAAGCTGCGTTGCACCGCTCAATTGCGTCGATTCTGTTCACTGCGACGGGTGTGTTAACTCACTCCTTCGAAAAGTATTGGCTCACGGCGCAGTGAGTCGTGAGTGCTAGACAGGGAGAATGCGAACCTTGATGCGAACAGTGTTAGGGTATTGAGTTATTGAGTTGCCTGCTTTTTAACCGACATACTATTACTTTCCCGATTCTACTTTTAAAAGTAGAATCGGGAAAGTTGTGATATTTTTAAACATGTAGGTACATGAAATATAATGAATACAATAATAATCTTTGCTTATATAAAATACAATACCTGCATATTATACTTTTACTATTATTTTTTAACTAGGTTAATGACCCGGCGCAGTGAATAGGCGTGATGAGAGTAAGAAAAAATCATTGACATTATGATTTTAAAAAATAAAATAGGTTATAGAGATTTAAAAAAATGTATTTATTTTCATTTTAAAAGAGTGAATAATATTAATATTATTAAAATAAAAATACAAAATATTATAGACCGCCATTTTATGAGAAACGCCAATCAGAACGAATCAGAGCGCATGACGTCACGATATTCTAGGTCCACGTCCAGTGTTGCCGATTTCGGGAAATTAAGACTTGCGTCGGCACTTAATCGGGAAACGCTTTAATTCGGCACTTTTCGGGATTAGAATGTATCAAAAAAATTATATATTTTTGTTTATACTAGATGTATTAATTTTGTATTTTTTACGTCTAAATAAAAGTAACTATTATTATTATTAGTAGTAAACATACAAAGTAAATATAAGTTATTTCATTTCAATAAATATCATTTTATTATTTCACTGGTGCTTACATAGTTTAAGCAATTTCTTTTTGTTTGTATCTTTATTACTAGCCCCTTCACTAGGCATGGCCTGTGCTAAGGTAAGCTAGTTTTATGTTATTGTCTATTACGTTGTTTATTTAGTAAGTATGTAGGTATGTCGGTTAAAAAGCAAGCAACTCAATAACTCAATACTCTAACACTGTTCGCATTCTCCCGGTCTAGCACTCACGACTCACTGCGCCGTGAGTCAATACATTTCGAAGGAGTGACTTAACACATCCGGCGCAGGGAACTGGGTCGATGCAATTGAGCGGCGTAACGCAGTGGTGTTACACAGGCCTAATGCCTAATACGCGGGAAACTTAAGATGACGTATGGACATTCATGAAGTTCTTTTTATGCTTATTGCCTTAATAATGGTAAATATTTTGTAAATGAATTATAGTATTGCGTGGGGGAACAAATACTGTATTTCATTGTAAACGCATACTTAATAAAATACACTATCTGGGTCTCGCCGTGCCAAATTTAACCACTTATTTCTCGTTTATATTCGCGTGGGACGAAAACAACTACCTCAGTAAGTGTTTTTTTCGACGTGTTTGTACATTTTGGGACCGCACAACACTTATGCACTTTTGAATTTATTTTAAATACACAAATCGTCTTAGAATACATATAGTAGTGATATGCGGTTTACGAAACCGTGACGTCACCGTCAGCTCCGACGGACGCCATTACACTGCAAGCGTTTTTTGACGTAAATGTCAAATTGGATTTTGAAATGGCAATTTTTGCTACTAAACCTTTATTGTATGTAGAAATGTATATATATTTGAAAACAGTGGATGCGTAAAAACATCGTGAGATAGTTTCTCAAAATTAGTCATCATGCCTATTATAACAATTTTTCGAAAATCAGTTATCAGAATGACAATTGTCCGAAAGCAAATTATTCCAACTAACATTTGTTGGAAAACCAATTGACCGAATTTAATATATTTTTATGTCATTATGTTGCCTCCTTTGACATATTTGTTGCCAGTACTTAACATATATTCGATGAAGACTATTATTACCTACTTGTTGTATTATTGTTGGGTAGGTACGTATGTTTGCACATCTGCATATAAATAAAGTAGACCTCGTAAGATTGTCGTTCTGGATTTGCGAATGTTTGTGCACGGCTATATTGTCAGTCTGCCTGCCCTTGAAATCTTCCTATGTAAAAATCGGCAAATTTACAGTAGATCAAAAAACTTATAATATCATATTTTTATAATATTACATTTGAAACAGTATAAAAACACAAAACCTCGCGAGCTGATATTTTTTTTTTTGTATTTTCAAAATAAAGTATGTTTAAATGTTATATAATTAGAATTAAAGAATGCTTTTTTGCTTTACTCGCTGAGTCGCCAAAATTGATTTATGTGAATTACGGTGATTATAATGCCAACGTAAAGATGTGTTGGTTCCCGTCAAAGCCAGAGCTCAAAAGGCACGAAATAATGAAATCCTACATAGGGAGAGAAAACAATTTACATGGAAGAATCGTTTCCTTTTGCATTGTGGGTATGATTTGCTTTACCTGCATTGTTTCACCGATTTAGCTGTCAAAATAGGTGATTCTTTACAAGTGGCCTACAACGCCAATTATATTGATTTTTTGTTTAAAGATAGACAATATTATACATATTACGGGAAAAATATTATTTTTTTGTGGAAACGCTTAATTTTTTTAAAAAAATATACGAAAAAATTATATAAAGAAACATAAATGGTGGGTTTTCGACATCTATCGGCAAATTTTCAAACTTATGGAAACAATATAAAATTATTTTTGCAAAAAACTTTTTACCTACGAAATTTTGTAAAATAGGAATACAGTTAAAAAAAATATAAGATTACAAAATATTTAAATACCTTCTACTTTCGTGTCAGGTATTGAAATTCAATTATTACTTAATTATGGAGTATTATTCAAATGACATCACAAAAGCGCCGCAATGCGTTCAAAAATATAAGTCTTCCTCCGGTGAGAATAATATCGAATAGAAATAATAAAAAGGTCATCAAAATGAAATATTATTATCAACAACTATTGATTATCCAACTGTCGATTTGTTCAGGAGAACTTTGTTCTCTTAACATATCGACAATGTATCAAGCCAGAATACGCGAGAATTGTATGGAGAGGTCTACTTTTTTCACGGCTTTTCCAACTTTGAAGTCAAAAAACACCAACTTAGAGGCTTCGCAGCATATATTTTCCATACACGGATTTACTCAGAATTCGGAGTAGAACATTTCGTGTGTCTGTGTGTGTGTGTGTGTGTGTCTGTGTGTGTGTCTGTGTGTGTGTATGTCTGTGTGTGTGTGTGTCCGTCCCCCCCTTATAACTTTTGATCCGCTCAATTTACAGAGCCTAAAATTTCAGAATATATAAACAGTTACAGGCCTACAAAACTTTTATACTCGGAATTTTGAATTTTTGTTTCAGTCAGGGGTTATCAACTTTTGAATTTTTATTTTATTTTTACCTATATCTCAGAAACCATAAAAGCTAGAACGCTGAAAATTGGTATAAACATAGACAAATACAAAATCTCAAATTAGTTTTTTCAAAAAAAATCCAGGGTTTCTCAAACATTTTTTATTAAGAAAAGTATTTTTTTTATGATAAATTTATGAGTTTAACTGCCTATATTTCCATTTTTTTTTAAAATATCGAAAAAAGCCGAAACACCCCAACTAGATAATTAAATTTATATAAAAAATATTAACATTGTAGCAGTACATCTCAAATTTTTTTTAACAATTTTTATAAAAATTGAATTTAGTGACGACATCGCTTCATACAATTTGTATGGTAGTGACCTATACACAATATCAAAGAAGACTTAATAGTTTGATATTTCATCTCTAAACATACAATATACATATACCATCATGCTGTTTTTATATTCCGGGTAGGAAAAAAAGACTGACCTCCATACTATCCTATCTTGACTACCTAGGTACATGTGTTGTATAGAAAACTAAATATCATAAAATAATAAATAATTTGTATTTATGGGTTTGGTACTTATTCTTCAACTATACATACTATCGCTGTCGACAGTTGGATCTCATGTGTTACATGCAACTAGTAAAATAATGTATGCTGTGCACGTCACAACTTTAAAACCACAATCGTTCTATATGGGCAACCTAAAGTTTGAATCAATTGGACTAACATAAATAAACAAAATACTTATTTAAAAACAATTGAATAAATTGATATTATTTATCTTAGCTAAATGTCGAAGAATAATAAAATAACATTACTTACTGATTTTCAAAACATAAGTAGGTACCGGACTACAAATTTATTTTTTAAAGTTTAAATTTAAACTAAAATATAAATTAGGTATTATTTGTCTATAACCAAAATAAGGTAAATAACTACATTTTGATCATGGAGAATAGAGTGCTGTTACTCATCATAATATGCCCATGAGACACAAAGCGAAGATGCAGGTCGATAAATTGCAGCATCCAGAGTAATAAATTTATCTTCCCACGGCACTCACGGTAAAGGGCAAGCGTTCGTTCTTCCTCGCGGGTGCTCAGGTTGACGGGGCCAAGTCTTCGTGGACTTAGAGGCGGTGCGTGTGGCTGGGGCCATTTGTCCATGCGGAGAAGCCGCAAAAACAACACTGGTAATGGACTGGAAGCCCGCACCTTGTGGAGTCCACTAGGTGTTGAGGAAAAGTGTTGTCGATAAATACTGCACCGAATATATTTTTTAAGTACCTACCATAAAAGCTTCGCTTCAGTTCGTTGCATGAACCGCCGATGGCGGCCATTTACCGTGCAGCGGTAAAAAGTTGGCTGAAAGCCCTAGCTTAGAAGCTGAGCGAAGCGATGCTTCTCAGCTAGTTTTTAATAATTGATGTTTGTCAGCGCGGTGCGTCGCCATGTTGTTTATTCCATAGATTTTTATTATACATACTATGTAGATGTAATACTCCGTGCAAAAAATGAGTCATGGAACATCGCGCGTTTGACGTTTTGGTTGACAACATATTTCAGTTTTCCTTACATTTCAATACATCCTAAATAACTTTTCTCTAAATCTAAATAAACAAAGTTTTTTTTTACGACAAATAAATCCCAAAACAATTCACATTAGTCGTTATTCTCTACGGAAAAACGATGTAGGTACTAAAACGTCAAAAATCCTTCGGAAAAATGCCTCACTTCGATTCATACAAAATTCTCATCTAGTATATTATAGTAAAAATCTATGGTTTCTTCGTTTCACAATACTACCAACATGAAGTCATAAAAATTCTAACAATTGTAATTTCTGATAATTGTGTGTTCGGAAAATTGTTTTTCGAAAAAATGTGATTCGAATAATTGCCATTCGTAAAATTGATTTTCGTAAAATTGAGCATTCGAATAATTGTTTTTCGAATAATTTTCCTGTCACCATGTTGCGCAAGCGCATAAAGTGATCACGTAAACCAGCCGATGACAGGTCGTAAGCCCTGTAGATGCCTTGAGTTCCTGATTCTTTTATAATATTCCAACTTCGTCTCTGTTGAGATCTTAAAAATTTGTCAAAAAAATACGATCATGTTCCGACTTGTAGAAGTGTACTTCGTTGGGCAAAGATACGAGATCATCGTAACATTCGTCTACTGTTATTGCTTTAAAAGATTATTTATTATCCATATACATCACTTCTTCTTCTTCTTCTTTAGTTAGGACTGTGTCCTGTTATTCTCGGAGCCTGCTCTTGTGAAGTGGACGTCCAGCTTTCCTTCCATCGTTTGGGCGGTCTTCCAGGGGGTCTGCCATTTGTTATCTCCCCATCCGCTGCCATCCTCACCACTCGATCCGAACCCGCTCTCCCCACATGATCTCTCCAGAATCGTCTTCGTGTTCTTCCCCATCGCACAACATCTTCGATATCACAGATTCTTCTTATCTCCGAGTTCCTTACTCTGTCAAGAAGCCTGCGATGGGTCGTAGAGTCTTCATCTCAGTGGTTCTTAGGAGGTTTTTTGTTCTGGCGGTGTCAGCTCTTGTTTCTATGCCGTATGTCATGATCGGCATTACACAGGTCTTATAGACAGGGCCGGATAAATCATAGAACAACCCGGAACAAGAAATCAGGGCGCTTGTCTAAAAAGGGCGCTTAAAATCCTAAAATGTTAATTATATAAATAAAAAATTCCCCAGGTATGGCAATCGGTTCTCTCTGCCTTCCCCGAAAGGGACACGGCGTGATGGTGTGTATGATAAAATTCTGCGGTGTTAATATCTTGTCGGTCTATTACCGTGTTATTCGTAAACATATATAGTCGATTCACACACATACACACACACAAAATAATCATTCTAATAATTTACTTGCTAAAGTGTTAAATTATCTACATAATGAAGCCAGCGCCCCCCTGTCTGAAATCGCCCGGGCGCTTCATAATGAATTTCATATGAGATGATAGCGGCGTGTTTGAAAACATTCCAGATGCTACACGCCACAGTAACTTTAATTATACATTATACTAAGAACTCTTATTGCTTGTTAATGAAACTACATAAGCCGTTTAAATAAGCGGAACCTGTCAGCAACTAATAGCAAGGTTTTCTAAAAAAGGGAAACGAAGTTCTTTAGAAATGTTATGATAATTTCAGTGAAGTTTTCCCTTTCGACTTTAGCGACATACTTACTTATTTTCTTGATATCGGTCGCCGACTTGTCACCTGACTCTTTCAATTATTCATATATTATTGTTTCTATCTCTCTCTTCTGTCTGATGTCAAATGTTAACACGTGTCCATATTTTTTACGAGTCTAGTATAGACCATAGATTTTAATATATACCTATAACTAGATGGAATACTAGTCGGCAAAGTGTATCGAAATCAATGGGAGATTTCATGTGCTGTTTTGTGTAAAATTCATTGGCATACCTCGTTTTATTAATATTAATTTATGTAGGTATTTATTATACCAAGAACTTATTTAGTGTTTTGTGTTAATTAGAATCGCGATTTGTTTTTTTTATTTTAAGTTTGGTGTGATTTTAAATTTTTACTGGAATTTGATAGTTATATTGAGTTTTTTTTAATTAAAAATAGTTTTTATGATATTTTTAGTGTTAACATTAGTTATTAAGTTTGGTTTATTTACATAATACTTGAGATAGTTAAAAGGACTTTTAAATTATATTTTACTTTAAACGGTTTATGTGATGATCCAATACTTTAAAAATTGTAAGACCTAAGGTTTTAGTTTAAAATGCCTACTTCTCAGGATACGGTACATACATGAATAGGAATAGGTAGAATTATAATTTATTTTTGTTCTTTGGTTTATATTAATATATTGATTTTTACTGTATAATATTGCATAATATACTGCATAATATAATATTGAAATTCCAAACATTTGAGAAGGAGGGGGGGGGGCGGTTTGAAATATATTGCTCTGGGCGCAAAAACATGTTTATCCGGCCCTGCTTATAGATCCTTACCTTACTCTCCTTCAGCATGTCTCTGTTTCTCCATACAGCATTTTTCAAGCATCCAGCCACGACGGCGGCCTTATTCGTTTGCTCTCTTACTTCGTCAAAGAGGTTACTGCTGCTGGACACTTCGACACCCAAGTACTTAAATCGCATCACTTGTTCTATGGTTTTATTTTCGATTGCAAGTTTGCATCGTACTGGATGCCTTGAGGTGACGATGCTTTTTGTTTTGTCTACTGAGATTTTCATGTTAAATCGTTGAGAGGATAAATGGAATCTATACAGCAGTATCTAAAGATCATCTTCGGAATTAGCAATTAGGACAGCGTCATCTGCATAGCATATTGTATCATATACATCACAATATTTAAAAAATAACGACACTTTCATGTCAAATCACGACCTACCCCTTGGATCTACTAAGCGTACCACACAATCTATCCCCATTCACAACACAAAAGTTATCAGCTCTACTTTTTAAGTACAATCAGCCAGACTATGGAATGGCCTACGTGATGAAGTTACGGGATCTTAATCTATACAAATATTTAAAAAGTAAACTTAAAAAAACTTTAATTATCTAGTTTTCCTGAATATTCCTTCTACATCCTTCTTCCCTTTCCTCATAACTATGATAAGTGTTTTTATTTGTTTTTTCTCTTTCATATTTGTAATTTTTTATCTTTAAATGTACCAATTTTACTTTCGTGACTTCTGGTTGCTTTGGTTTTTTGGAAGAAATTGCCAGTTTTTGTGCATTTGATGTACATGAAGAAGTATTTTTACGTACCTATAAGGCATTTCTTCTTTTTACGTATATTTTTGTACACCTAATGATAACCTTTTTATTAGTATCACTTCATATAGAAAGAAGATTTGTGTGCTATGCCATGCTAAAATTTCCTTTTTTAATAGTACCTACATATTATAAATTATGAAATATATCATGTGCTTCACTATACAAATGTGATATTTACATTTGAAACTCATGTATTTGAAACACAAACAAAAATACCGTTACAAGTTTTCAAGATTTAAATTATTATTCACTACTAGACTATCTCCAACTACATGACCTATCTAATAAAAGGATTGTGTCTGATCTCTTGCTCTTCCTTATAAGGCAATTAATAATTACTTTAGCTCCTCTTAACTTGTTAGTCGGATACATTACCATGTTCCAACTAACTTTTGTATGTAAGACATCCAACATTAACTATTTACTATTTATATAACACTCCGTTGAATAGAATTCATCGATTGGGCAATGACTTTGGACATCTGACTGACTCTTTCTTTAATTCGTTTAAGGATTATAAATAATATACTTTATTATAAATTTCAAAAACATACCCCCAAATGATTGTGTATTCAGTTATTTAAATTTTTACATTTTTAAATATTTTTGTACATTTGATTTTTATTTTATTTTATTTAATTCAATTATGTAATATATTATCACATCTGGCAGCATTCTCTGATTCAGTGTGGCTAAGTATGTAGGTAGTTATTCGCACAATTCATTTTTATATTACAGTCAGTTATATCCTTATGTTCATGTTATGTAGTATTTTTTATTTGAGTTTTTTATTTATTTATTTATTCTTTGGTTTTTAATGTATGTACTTTCGTGTTTAATTTACCTTTCTAATATGTTTTTATTTTTTTATATATCCTCTGCTACCGTTGATATGTCTAGATGTTATGAATGTTTATAAATTGTATTTCTTTGGTTTATGCTGTGTCATGTAATATTTTGTTTTGTAATGGGCTTTGGGCCGTGAATCAATAAATAAATAAATAAAAAAAAATACAAAAAAATCAAACTTAAAGACAATTTATAATAATCAATGCATGAAAAAACTACAATTGAAAACACTTCAGTACTCCAACGCCACACAACCCCTGAGTTCATATATGTGGCAAATATTCTTTATAAAGAATGCTCTCCGTCCTTTCTCGACCTATGTCGTATAGGAAAATTTTCACATGCTTCTTAAAAAGTGTTTTCCTATTGATTGTCTTGACAAAGGGATCCAGGATGTTGAAGAGTTAAGGTGCTATATAGGTATAGCTTCTTTGTGCAAATTTCGTTTTAAATATATATCTGTACTTATAAATTATCCATTCAATTTACTCAAAACTGCTATTGTTTTTAATAGAATTTGATCAACATAATCTTCCACCTTTGCAGAGCTCATTTTATATACAGTCGTCGAGATCAAGTTTACTATACACAGATAAAATAGGCCAAAATGTTCTCCAGGGAACGTAGGTATAGGTTGGAGTGAATCTGTTACCTATCACCCTTATTGTGGAGGCATATGTATGTTTTTGAGTAGTGATGTGAAAACTCAGTCTTGCTAAAACTGATTAATACTAAAAGACTGTTTGGTTGAGATTTATATTTTATCTATCGAGTTTCATAGTCCTAGCTTTTAATTTAAAACCCTTTTGTTAAGATTTTCCTGCAGACAAAATATTCATTATTATTATTTTCAAATTGCTTAATTAATAAAAATGTAAAACAAAATTTAAGAATCCACGAAAATAAAGTTTCCTTTACCAACCACAAACTATCTGCATATAAATAAAGTAGACCTCGTAAGATTGTCGTTCTGGATTTGCGAATGTTTGTGCACGGCTATATTCATGTCAGTCTGCCTGCCCTTGAAATCTTCCTATGTAAAAATCGGCAAATTTACAGTAGAGCAAAAAACTTATAATATCATATTTTTATAATATTACATTTGAAACAGTATAAAAACACAAAACCTCGCGAGCTGATATTTTTTTTTTGTATTTTCGAAATAAAGTATGTTTAAATGTTATATAATTAGAATTAAAGAATGCTTTTTTGCTTTACTCGCTGAGTCGCCAAAATTGATTTATGTGAATATACCTTTACGGTGATTATAATGCCAACGTAAAGATATGTTGGTTCCCGTCAAAGCCAGAGCTCAAAAGGCACGAAATAATGAAATCCTACATAGGGAGAGAAAACAATTTACATGGAAGAATCGTTTCCTTTTGCATTGTGGGTATGATTTGCTTTACTTGCATTGTTTCACCGATTTAGCTGTCAAAATAGGTGATTCTTTACAAGTGGCCTACAACGCCAATTATATTGATTTTTTGTTTAAAAAAAGACAATATTATACATATTACGGGAAAAATATTATTTTTTTGTGGAAACGCTTAATTTTTTTAAAAAAATATACAAAAAAATTATATAAAGAAACATAAATGGTGGGTTTTCGACATCTATCGGCAAATTTTCAAACTTATGGAAACAATATAAAATTATTTTTGCAAAAAACTTTTTACCTACGAAATTTTGTAAAATAGGAATACAGTTAAAAAAAATATAAGATTATAAAATATTTAAATACCTTCTACTTTCGTGTCAGGTATTGAAATTCAATTATTACTTAATTATGGAGTATTATTCAAATGACATCACAAAAGCGCCGCAATGCGTTCAAAAATATAAGTTTTCCTCCGGTGAGAATAATATCGAATAGAAATAATAAAAAGGTCATCAAAATGAAATATTATTATCAACAACTATTGATTATAAAATAATGTATGCTGTGCACGTCACAACTTTAAAACCACAATCGTTCTATATGGGCAACCTAAAGTTTGAATCAATTGGACTAACATAAATAAACAAAATACTTATTTAAAAACAATTGAATAAATTGATATTATTTATCTTAGCTAAATGTCGAAGAATAATAAAATAACATTACTTACTGATTTTCAAAACATAAGTAGGTACCGGACTACAAATTTATTTTTTAAAGTTTAAATTTAAACTAAAATATAAATTAGGTATTATTTGTCTATAACCAAAATAAGGTAAATAACTACATTTTGATCATGGAGAATAGAGTGCTGTTACTCATCATAATATGCCCATGAGACACAAAGCGAAGATGCAGGTCGATAAATTGCAGCATCCAGAGTAATAAATTTATCTTCCCACGGCACTCACGGTAAAGGGCAAGCGTTCGTTCTTCCTCGCGGGTGCTCAGGTTGACGGGGCCAAGTCTTCGTGGACTTAGAGGCGGTGCGTGTGGCTGGGGCCATTTGTCCATGCGGAGAAGCCGCAAAAACAACACTGGTAATGGACTGGAAGCCCGCACTTTGTGGGGTCCACTAGGTGTTGAGGAAAAGTGTTGTCGATAAATACTGCACCGAATATATTTTTTAAGTACCTACCATAAAAGCTTCGCTTCATTTCGTTGCATGAACCGCCGAAGGCGGCCATTTACCGCGCAGCGGTAAAAAGTTGGCTGAAAGCCCTAGCTTAGAAGCTGAGCGAAGCGATGCTTCTCAGCTAGTGAAAAATAAAGTATAACAAAGACGTTAGTATCGATCTATTAAAATATACACACGTATAGAAATAAACAACACTAGTAGAAGAAAAAGTGTATCATTATTAGTAAATCAACAATTTTTTTGGACAGTTGGTAGGGGTATGAACAACAGTGAGAATCCTATATAAGTTTTGGTATAGTAAATTATTATATTTTTTTTATAAAAAGAATGAATATGTCCTTGTAACAAATACATGTACATCCTCATACATTTCCTTAACTAAGCATAAATAATTGAGAACAAAATCGGTCGTGACAGGATTCGAACTCGCGACCACTGGATAACATCGCGCTAACAGCTCTGCTACTACACATCTAACTCATCACCCATATTATTATTGCAATACCCTTCACGTTTTGTTTATTGCATTAATATACCTATTACTGGGAGTAGGAGGAGTAGGTCTGTTAAAACAGATCTAAAGGTCTACTTAAATGAACAAAGAAGAAGAAGAATACATTTAAATGGTATATGTAAGATAATAATAATGATAATTAACACTTCCTTGCACCCTGAGCAAGTTGCGAGTTTATTGCCGTATGGCAATTTCTTCCAACTAACCAGTGTTTCCAGCCCAGAGAAGCAATACTTGCGTGAGAAATGAATTTTTAAATAAATTTCTCCTCTGCTGGGGATCGAACCCAAGACGCCCGCACAGAAACCGAACGGCTTACCAACTGTGCTACGGCGGTCGTCACAATTGGTAAGATACCTATACGTATGATTTTTTTAGCGATAACCAATAATAATAATATGTCCAATAATTCAATGATAAATACTGGACGCAAGACTAATTCAGCTTCTTTGAGTCTTCGTTTGCACATTACTAATATGGATTTTTGTCGGCGTAGGTGGCTTAAGATACACAATATTAGGTACATAGGTATATTGTAAATGGAATTACATAGTTGCAAATGTTTGTGAGGTTCACCTTACAATGAAAGTTCTGTTCACAATCTAGAAGAGTGGGATTATATGACACCCATAAGCATTAACTCCATAATTCTTTGATATGATATCTACCTGTCTAGCATAGGAAGGTACAATTTAGACCTGAAAAATATCAAACAACATTGACCTAAAAAATATGAAAAATAGTATAGAGCAAAGAATATCTACTGAACTACAAATTCTCGTTGATTAATTAACATACCTAAATATACAGAACAACAGTTTTTGAAAGAACACAATTATTTTTACTTAAACCAGCAAAAAACACAATTATTTATATGTAAACAAGAAAATAACACAATTATGTTTATGTATACCAGTAAATAACAAAAATTTTACGTATTCTACCATTATTTAATTAATTAATTTTTTTATTTATTTATTTATTTATTTATTTATTTATTTATTTATTTATTTATTTATTTATTTATTTATTTATTTATTTATTTATTTATTTATTTATTTAATTATTTATTTATTTATTTATTTTTTTTTTTTTTTTTTATTTATTTATTTATTTATTTATTTATTTATAAATTTATTTATTTATTTATTTATTTATTTATTTATTTATTTATTTATTTATTTATTTATTTATTTATTTATTTATTTATTTATTTATTTATTTATTTGTTTATTTTTTATTTATTTATTTGTTACTTATTTATTTATTTGTTATTTATTTTTTAATTTTTTATTTATACACTGATACACATTAGGGGAGACCTAGGAGAGTTGTGACAATTTTTACTCTTTTTAACATATATCAGTCAAAAATAGTCCTAACTCTACGAAACTTTTACCGTAAAATATTTACTTCTTTGACTACATAAAGCTACCGTAAAAAAATATTTAACACCCAAGTTCAAAGAATAAATTGACAAAAACAAAAGAGACTCTTGGTGTCACAACTCTCCTAGCAACGAGGTAAGTTGTGACATAGGACGAGGTAAGTTGTGACATAGGACGAGGTAAGTTGTGACATAGGACGAGGTAAGTTGTGACATAGGACGAGGTAAGTTGTGACATAGGACGAGGTAAGTTGTGACATAGGACGAGGTAAGTTGTGACATAGGACGAGGTAAGTTGTGACATAGGACGAGGTAAGTTGTGACATAGGACGAGGTAAGTTGTGACATAGGACGAGGTAAGTTGTGACATAAGACGAGGTAAGTTGTGACATAGGACGAGGTAAGTTGTGACAAATATGTATTTGAGGATTTGAAGGTGGATAATTTAATTAATAATGCTGTTGGTCAATAAAGTATCTTTATTATAAAAAAACATAAATATTTCAGAAATTTAACTGCCTTAATTTGCCTTTGGAATGTAATTACAACCTTTAAAATCAATGTATATATGTGATTGTTGCTGGGCCTGACTATGTTATTTATATTGTGTCACCTATTTATGTAATTGCCCATTCATTGTATACTTTAAATAAAATAAAATAAGTCACTCATAAGTTTAATCAGTCAACATCCTAAATGTTAATGTTAATAGTAAGGTATATGTCATCCAAAAATTGATTGAGATCAAAATCAAATCTAAAATTAAGTTCTGCTTAAAATCTAATCAGACATACAGTTAGGTATGGCACGTATATTGGAGCTCTCCTCCAGTGCAAGCTTCATGTGACCATCCATTGCATTCCATGCACTGGATCCAAGTCTCTTTAGATTTACTGTACTTGAACGATTGAAGGCAACACAAGCGAAAACAATCATCTTCCTCGTCATCATTATTAACCTTCTTTACTTTTTGACCTTTTGTGTTTGTTTTTCTTTCCCCTTCGTAGTTTTTTCTTGTTCTCGTCCAAAACAGGCCTTTTTACTTTCCTTATGTTTCTACTAGCTTCGATAGCAGTAATGTCATCCTTTACAGGTGTGTCTGTTATCACAGCAGATTTTATTTTGCGTCTATTGTTTTGCTTGCCCTTTCTAAATAAGATATTCTCTTCTTCAGCCGAAAATACCTTTGGGCTGGAATAGCCGACAGAAGGAGGTTGATCAACTAAGTTAGCGTCGTAATCTTTTTTTTATTAACCGAGACAAAGACATATAGTTAAGATTATACGATGATGCAGCTCTTCTGAGACTCTGCCCCCTTTAGCGTTACTTTTTCATAAGCCAGTTCATAAATTTCCTTTCTAGCCGTCTGTCTTCGTCACATATTTTTTAGGCATTCTGAAAGAAGAATACATAATCTTTTATGCTAGCAAAACGAAACGAAAACATTTAGCATCAAAAAAAGCCAATGCATATCGAGACAGTGACACTATTAATTGATGCCAACATTAATCGTACATAAAAAAGTGATAATATTACAAATAACAAAAAAATATAAAAAAATTCACAAATATACTTAAAGCAATTATGTGGTCGATAGCTATGGGTGAATAATCTCCTCTACATAGTATCTGCTTGATACTAAGAAATATTCCTTTAATTAAGATTTAAAGTCATGACTATTTTCCGTTTGTTTAATTTTGTTGTCAAGCATATTGAATGTTCTAGGAGCAATGACTCCAAAACAAACAGAAGTTCAGTTCATTTTCTTGCCTAGTGAAACGCGTTAGCTGGCTTCTACTATTCCTAGGTATAGAATTTTTCTTCTTCGCGCCATATCAGATCCACCCGGCGATAACTGCTTAGAAGGCATCTCCATCTGCCGCCGTACGGAATAATTCGCCGACGTCTTTGATGCCTGTGAATGTTGCGGAGCCATGACATATGACGTTTTCCTAGGGTCGTAATACAAGAGTTATTTGAGAAAAAAGTTAAGGTCCCGTTATGCGAGAATACTGCTTACGGTACCTCAACGTTTTCTTACACTGTTCTTAAATAACTCCCGTAATACGACTCCTTATTTCTCGGCGTCCCTTTATTATCACTTGGAGCAGCCTGTACTTTAAACCTCGCAGAATGTGACCCAAATATGATATTTTTATCACTTAATTGTGTCAACTAGCTCGCGCTCGACATTTGCTCTCCTGAGAATTCTTACCTAGGTATTAAATGAAGATCCTTGTAAAATGTGATTCGTGTGTACCTACTTAAAAATTATAACATTCCAAATTTCAACAAAGAAATTTTTGATCGATAATTTTAACAATCATCTCATTTTCCTCTATTTAATCACTAATTATTCCGAACTTATGTCGCTGCCGCTCCCGCCGCGCCGGTCTAATGAATTCAGTTACAGAATATGCCTACCGTCACAGATCTTATTATTTCCATGCAGTGCACGTGTGTATCATTTATTGTGGCTTACCTTATGAAGAATACTAACGAATAGATTATATAATTAACAATGTTTTCCACAATATTGGACACCTGGCTTATCCCAGGGTCATGATTTATGAAACATCTTGTCTCGATAGAAACGAATCAGAAATATAATTTTTCATTATAAAATTCAATAACTCTCATAACTACCTTTGAACGCTCACTTTATTACATCCTTTACATATCTTTTACTTCACCTGTCTGTACTGGAATTTCGAAATTGATTTTTGACAACTTGCCAACCAGTTAAAGCTCCGAAACTTTCAGAATTTTGTGTATTCCCCATGGCAATGTACGTTAAAACTATTTCTAGCTTGATTCATTTGTTAAAGTGGAACGATTTTGTATTTCTAAACTTGAATTATGTCTACTATACATGTTGCATACTATTCAGGCAATATTTATATCGTTATTAGATCGATTGTTACTGCTATATACGTTACATAATATTCAGGCGCTATTTATATCGTTATTAGATCGATTGTGACTGCTATACATCTTTCATAATATTCAGGCGCTATTTATATCGCTATTAGACTGCTATCTTCTTCTCAGCCTAATCCCGTCCACTCCTGAACGAAGACCTCCTCGTCCTAAAGGGATCTCGGGCTCAGCCCTCCCAAACATGTTCAAAAGATTCCAAAAAATGATTGAAATTAAATTTTGAGAAAACATTATTTTTCTAATTAATGTTTGCCATCTTACGCCTGTTGTATATTCAGCGAAAGTATTTAAAGCTACCTGTTTTGTAAAGCAAGCAAGATTCTATGAACTATTTCATTCCTAGGGCACAGTCGACTTGTGCCCGGAGAACCCATGCAATTCACACGACCGTCCGCTGCCGCCGCAGCTCGCCGTACACGCTGAATATATGTCGGTTTTGAGCAAAACGGGGCAGTGCCCGCGAAGGATTATAGTATATTTTCATTCATTCATATTTTGTTGTACATTGCGATGGTCATTCCTTGGGGCTCTCGTTAGTTAATATCGTAATATTACATTGTTTAAACTATAAATCATCCGAAATATATTAGTATTATTTTTAATTAATTGATACCATAATATTGCAAAAAAATTATAGGAGACATAAAATGTGTAAAATCAGGAAGGAGTCTTGCGGCTGTTGCCAGAAGCTTTTTTCAATTTTGTGTGATCAAAATTTAGTAGCTGTCACAAATTATTTTATAATTAATCGATGCATTTTATTTAAGTATAAACGTTAGGTACTAAGCCGAGAAGCAATAATACAATAAAATAAAAACCCAACCAAATATAGATGATCAGATTCACGTCGTAATTTCCGATAAACAAAAGAACTACGGAAAACACTGATAATTTTAATATACGAAAATAATATTGTGTCACATATCTGCTTTCTGATTCCTGTTGTAAGTTAATTCCTCTTCTAGATAAAATTATAATTTTGAGCCCTTTTAAGATTTAAGGTCACCAGCCGCCACTGGCTCTGAGCAACCAATTGACACCAGCATGACGACTGATGTCATCTCTCCATCTCATTGGTGGTCTTCCAACACATCTGACTGTCATTCTCGATCTCCAAGCCAACACTATCCTTGACCATCTGTCTTCGGGGTATCTAGCCACGTGGCCCGCCCATCTCCACTTCAGGATAAGAATGCGGTGGACGACATCAAACATTTTTGTTCTTTCCCTGATAGTGTCTTTTCTCACCCTGTCTCTCAGACTTAATCCTAACATGGCTCTTTTCATGGCTCTTTGGGTGACTCTTAGGCCCGAATTATAGATTCGTTCTCCAGCTTGAGACTGGTCTTGAGAACATGTTCTCAACCAAAATGGTATTAAAGAAACAAAAGTCACTGAGCTTGATCTCAAGACCGGTCTCAAAATGTATAGAAGAGTTGAAATTGCTTCGAGACAGCTATCCCGTTGTCTTGAGAACGGTCTCAATGAGAGAGAAGGAGACAGCGCTTTACACGAAAAAGAGACGCATATACACACGGACGAATTTCGCATTAGTTACTATTTTGACGTTTACATTGTTAGCGATACTAAAATGAATCGAGAATCTTATTTAGAACCTTCCGGGGGTAATTTACATACAATCATTCATATGTCGACTGCTATACATGTTGCAAAATAAGCAGGCGTTATTAACATCGTTATTAGATCGATTTCAGTTTTATTTAACGTCACTTGTCTGTCTATCTGTTTGTATTATTACGAAGGAATCAGCTTTTTTGCGAATTGATAGAAGAAGTATCACGTATTTTTGTGAATGATGAGAACAGCGAAATATTTTTATTCTGTGAGGGACATGTTTGTACTTAGGAACTCATTTCTCATAAACCCACACTCGAACATTTTTTCCTGAATATTTTTCGGTCTCATTGAATTTCTTTTTATGCTTCAGCTTGGTTTCCTTTTCCTGATATTATATTATATTACACGAGTACGTGATATGAAAATTCACATCAACGAAACTCTACTATTTGATATGGTCATCACCAGAATATTTCGATAAAGTTTTACAAGCATGTAGTTCGATATTAATATAAATCGATGAAATGACGTACAAAAAGTATTAACACACAAATAGTTGAATATTACTAGTTACATGTAACACATGAGATCCAACTGTCGATAGCGATAGTATGTATAGTTGAAGAATAAAACTCACATAAAATGTTCTACTGCGAATTCTGAGTAAATCCATGTAAGGGAACATATATGCTGCGAAGCCCCTAAGTTGGTGTTTTTAGCATGCAAAAAGTCCACTACGCCATACAAAATGTTCCTTCGTACACGCATCTTGGCTTAATAGGTACTGTCGATTCATTCAGAGAATTGAATTCTCATGAACGAATCGACAGTTTGATAAAACATTGAGAATTTCTCTTAAGGGGGGGACTGCTGCCAACGTACCTATTTTTCAATTTGATATATCATCATTATTTCTTATCAAATCGTTTTGAAAAAAATTTTTTGCATAGTTTGGGTATTAATAAACAAAAATATACCTTAACTTTTTGATAATGTTCTGTATAAATTCTTGTAGAAAAATAATGGCATACCCCGATTTTCAACGTTTATCTTAAATTTTTAATAAACTATAAGGCGTAGAGTAATATATATGTTTTTAAATTAAAGAATACAAAAATATCTAGAAAAAGATGATGTGATGTTGCAGTAATGCTTCAGGTTTACTAAATAAACCTAAAAAACATTTATTTTCCATTCAGCGCCATTGCGTAATAAAAGTTTTTTTGGTTTATTTACTTAACCTGATGTGTTAATGCAACGTCATATCATATTTTTCCAGGTATTTTGTTCTTCTTTAATTTATAAAAAAATATTGCTCTATACCTTAAATTTAAGATAAATGTCTAAAATCGGGGTATGCATATTATTTTCTTACAAGAATATATACAGAACATAATCAAAAAGTTAAGGTATATTTCTACCTTAACTTTTTGATTATGTATATTACTTTATTAATATCCAAACTAACTAGGTTATTTTTTTTTTCAAATGATTCGTTTAGTAATAATGATGGTATATCAAATTGAAAAAATAGGTACGTTGGCAGCAGTCGCCCTCTTAATGCTAGATGATATAGAAAGAAATTTCGGATATATTATTATGTAAGTAGATGGATTAATATGCTATGGCTATGAAATAGTCTTAATTACTGATATTTTGTAGGCTTTCTCATTAAACATATTATTAAAAAAAGGCTTAAATAAAAATATCTTTCTGATAATACCTGATTTCTTCTTCCTCTCCTTATCCTTTTGTTTTCCTTTTATTGCTATGAAATGTTATTATATTCAATCTTACCTTAATGGCATAGTACACATAGTGATGTATATTATCTTCAACTCTGGTTGGTTGGTAGAAATTACCGTTTGGCTATAAACCCGCCAGAGTACCTACATATTATATTCCTTCTTATCAGTTTCAATCCTGGGATTGATCTGTAACAGCTATGCCTGCCTCTCTTCTACTCCACTCAGCTCTGTCCTCTGTCAGCATCTTCATCTCCACGTAGCTACTACAGCACATGTAGTCAATCACCTGGTCCATGAAACTCTTTATTGGTCGGCCTCTATAGTTGCTGGCCTCTACCGTTCCCACCGCGATGGTAATGAGCAGACCCGGGTGCCTCATGTTATGGCCAATCCAGTTGGATCATCGTTGGGCGATTCTTTTGAGGAGTTTCCCTGTTTCCTCGGCTCTACTCTGCACCTCACAGTTTTGAATGTGTTCCGACCAGTGGACCTTCAACATGCGCCTGTAGCACCACATCTCTAATGCAGACAGGCGTTCTTTTTCCCTCTGGCCTATGGTCCTTGTCTCACAGCCATATAGCAAGACACTCCAGACAATGGTCTTAAACAGGTTTTAATTAAAAAAAAAATCTAAATATTATATTTACAAGAAGATAAATAAATAAATTAAAATAAATTGGGATGGATAATATTTATTTATTTATTTTCTTTATATATAATATTGGATAATCAAGGTAAATGCTAAGTTAGGAAAATAAAAAAACATGTACCTGGAACAATTAATAACTTATCTGAAATGTTATCATACCCAACGATCTCACAGTGGTAAAGTAGTCATTTGACTTAAGGAGGCGACTGCTGCCAAAGTACCTATTTTTCAATTTGATATACCATCATTTTTGTTATCAAATCGTTTAAAAAAAACAATTTAGGTAGTTTGGGTATTAATAAAGAAAAATATACCTTAACTTTTTTGACAATGTTCTGTACAAATTATTGTATAATGTTAGAATAAGTCATTTTATGAAAAAAATTAACTTATTACTAAATACAAAACTTATTTTTATTGTTTTATTTCAACAATTCAACAATATTGGAAACTAAATTTGTAAAAAGATCATTTTTTTATTTTATTTTATTTATTTTATTTTATTTTTTATTTGTTTGGAAACTTAACAGCTATACATTTATAATACTTAATTTCAAATGAGAATACAAAATAAATAGCCAATTATAAAGTTTCACATATTTAAATTATTATACATTATTAATGTTGGGTAGTCATTGTAAGATGGTGAGTGTATGTGGGGGAAAGGGAAGGGTAATGGATATAGGAAAGCGTTGATAAGGAAGGGATGAATGTTTAAGGAAAGTAGGTTTGATTTTTAACCAGTAATATTACCAATAACTGCGCGTAATTGGCGTTTCATCGATGTCTGTGTGGAGTTAAATATATCAGGTTGGGGGTCAAGACTATTGTAATAATTTAAGCATCTGTTGACATAATTATTCTGTGCGTAATTTGTTCTGCAGTATGGTGTATATAAAAGGTGATTTTGGCGTGTTGTTTTCATGGGGCAGTTGAAAGAAATTTTTTGGAGTAGGTAAGAGCTGTCTACAAGGTTATTAAGTATTTTATAAAGCAGATAGACATCGGATATCTTTCTTCTTTTTTCGAGTGATATAATAAAATTATGGTCACAAAATCAAAATACATTATTATTTCGGCATGTGATCGAAATTTATTTTTCATGGGCACTGATATGAACAACGAACAACAACTTAAGCTAAAAAACTTTAAATATTCGACCAATTTCTTTTCACGGTTTGCGTAGTCTGAAGGTTCTAGGGACGCCCCTGGGCAATGGACTATTTAAAAAAATATCATCATAACTTTAGAAGAGAACAAACAAATTTTGTAGAGTTTTCTTATCCAATTAAATAATCCTTTGCAAAAATGGTTTATATTTATACCTCTGACAAGAAGGAGTCAAAAAAGTTTAATACCTTTATTAAATAAGTCTATTTTGAATTCGTATATTTGCAGGAACTTAGAATAATAGGATTTTGAAATGAAAAGTTTCCTTGTCTCAGCTTTCCCACATTTTCATGACATTATTATAACGCCTACAATTTAAATACCAACCATTAGAGACGGGTTTAGGATAAACTTTCTGAGATGGCATTGTTTGCTCTTTTACGTCATACAAATAATAAATGTTACGTCATACAAATAATTCATGTACCTACTATTGCATTCTATATGTACTTTTTTATATTTTTTTTATATTTTGTACTTTATTATTTGTACTTTTTATATTTTTTGTGCCTTAGTATATGTTCACGTAGCTAAAATTTCTGCTTACTTTTTGCCTAGTATTACCTCAGAACAGGCTTTGCCTAGTGAGGTAATAAATACCATTTATATATTTCATGTTATGCTATATTTATTATTATATTTTGTATTGTATTATGGAAATTAATAAATAAAAAATAAAAAAAATTGAGTAACTCACTACATGACTATATATTCACCCTACTCAATATCACAACACCCTGCTATTGTGAGATTGGGTACCCACAATCGTACCAACAGATATTCCAGCTATCAAACTTAATCCTTTCAATTTGAAAATCAATTTCAATATTTCCAGGTCAGCTATCTAGAATTTTGAATTTCTATACCGAAGCAGAAATTTTCAAAAACGAGTGATACATGCAAATAGAATAGCCAATTATTCAATAACATAATTTCCTTTGTCTGTTTGTCCGCAAATCGAATATCACATAGAGTACGAGATAGAATATAATAAAATTACAAGTGGTGTGATTCACGTAATGCAGCTGATGCATCAATCGCAAAAATCTAGTATCAGGAGAGCATATAAGAATGCGTGATACGCGGTATAATAAAAACGGTTCAAATATCGAATAAAGCGGGAAACAATAGAACAATGTGCATATATAAAATATATGAAATAAGTTCCTCGCTAAAAAAAATATTTTATAAAAGTTCCATCTACAAAAGTCAAAGATAACATTAAATTACGTCATTTTTGATGGGCTATAACTAGTAAAACACACGGCGCAAGTGACAACATTACTAACAAATTAATATAATGCTGTTTATCTAAACTTAACGGTGTTTTATTTATTTATTTATTTGAATCTTTCTGTACATATAATTAGTACACTGGCGGGCTTATTGCCTTATGACAATATCTTCCAACCAACCAGAGTTGGTAGTGAGGAGTTTAGCTCTGGCCACAACCCAATCGTTTAACTACCATTTAAATTAAGTGATTTCATAAACTTTCCTTATTCATGAACCTTTCTACATACTATATATTTTTTTCAACAGCGTTGTAAATAATAATTACCCTCAAAATGAAGATTTAAAATGGTTCACATATTCATAACACTCCGTTTTATGTAATTTTTTTTACGATAGAAAAAATTTCGCTACACTGTAAAAATATATTCAACATAATTTTGATAATCGCAACAATTAACATATCGCATAATATCCGATTGTTAAAAAATAAATGTAGGTACAGCTAATATATTTTCGTACTCGCGAATATCGCATGACTCTTGGCAGTTTAACCCTACAATTATAAGAAAATAAAATATTATGCAGGGTTATTATTAGATTGCAGATTAAACTATGACCCAAAGATAAATTTACCTACAAAGTAAAAAGGTAAAAACGCAATTTACTGAAAAAAAAAACTTTTCACCGCCCGGCGCCCGAGCGTAATTCGAAAGTTTCCAAATTTGTGTTTCAAAACTGAATTCATTATACCCGCTTATTCAACATGTGGGTTGAAAACTCGAAAAAAAAAACAAATGAATTCTGTAAATAAGGGAACAAAGAATCTCAAAATTAAGAATAACATGAAATTCTCACAAGAGATAAAAACCATACTGCTTAATTAATAATTAGTCATGATTTTTCGTTTTCTTGCTATTGCGACATTTCATTTTTAAGGGAAAGTACAAAGATCAGTCAAATGATTAATCCAATTTCTCTCAAATATTTCTTGGAATATTTTAATGAATTTCAACATTATTTCAGTCGTGTGTTTTTAACTCGTTAATTATATATTTTTTCTACCAACAATAAAAAAAGATTAGTAAATTAACTCTACGCATATAATAATTAAGAAACGAGAAAAATTCAACAAGCCAATTAAATTCGTAACGTTAAAAACTAACCAAACACTTTTAAAACAAATTTAAAATTTATGGTCAAAATTCGAAGGGGAGTTCCTTTTAAAACACAAGATTTGTAACTCTTCTATTCACATATCATCATATTATAATACATAATATATACATAGATCAATATGATACGTTTGAAACACAATGTAAGAAACTCCACTATCCACATTATTATCCAAAACCAAGTTATTAAATTTGTCTTCAATTGTGTTTAGAAATAAGTATCATGATACGTTTTAAACCCAATGAAAGTAACTTCACTATCTACATATTATCACAAATAAAAGTAATACTTTTCTTCAATTGTAATAATGCGCATGCGCATTATTATTCTACATTTTTCTTCAATTTTGTTTATATAGAAGTATCCTGATGCGTTTTAAACCCAATGAAAGTAACTCTACTATTTACATATCATCACGGGCCAAGGTATTACACTTTTATTCAATTGTGTTTATAAATAGGTATCATGATGTATCAAGAAGTCAAAACAAACATATGGGTCTACATAATATATTTAAGTTCTCTCCTTTTACAAATGTATGAAGTGTAGGTAGGTACCATATTTGACCTTATAGGATAAATGCCCTGAAGTATGGTATGTGGTCGCACATTAATCCTTTCACACCTTAATAAAATCTGCATTGCAAATTATTAAAGCACAGTAGTATCATTTATTGGTTACACAACCCTTTATATTTCGATTCTGTTTTAGAAACACATTTACTTTATTATTCTACGTAAAGTAGAAACAAATTACTTAACGTTACAATAATAATATTACATGAACATTTATATCTTTGCAATACAAATTCAAATTTAATATTAAAATTTATCAAGATAATCATCGATTCAACACATTAAAAAAAATTAAATTATTAGTTCCGATTAAATTAAAAAAAATAACTTACATTTGCGACGTGGATATTTCAATTCCCAATAATTCGAAGTCGTTCGAAAAAAATATTACTTTAGGGAACCACATTAAACAAATTGACATCCAACAAAAAATATTTCCTTTTATAATAAAAGTCACTGAAATTATTGCAAAAATAATTTTGTAAATCGTTTCGTAGTCATGTTGAAAAATAATGAATACCTACGTCTATAATCCATTGATTTATCCAACTGTCGATTTGTTCAAGAGAATTTATTCTCTTAACATGTCGACAAAGTATTAAACTATAATAATTATGTTATTTATTATTTTCGTTGTATTCTTATATGAATTTATACCAGGTGTTAATGTAGATATGATAGTGAAAACCAATAATTATATATTTACAGCTTTTATTCACAATATACATTATATACACAATATTACAGGAGATTGAGATAACTGTCGGGTGAGAGTTCTAGAATGGCACTGCCCGTCTTCATTGGTTTTCCAGTATTTATAAACTCTCGTTTTCTAGAACATTCTGTTTTCTTAGTAATTGTTCCGCCACACGTTGTAAACGTTGTTAGACATTATAAATGCTCCACCACAAAACCAAGACCCGTGAATAATTAATACTAGGAACATTTTGTATGGTGTAGAGGACTTTTTGCATGCTATAAACACCAACTTATGTAGAGGCTCAGAATTCGCAGTAGAACATTTTATGTGAGTTTTATGTGTCTGTCCCCCCCCCTTATAACTTTTGATCCGCTGGATTCACAAAGCATAAAATTTCAGAATATATAGACAATTTTAGGTACACAAAACTTTTATAATAAGTATTTAGAATTTTTGTTCCAGTCAAGGGTTATCAACATTTTAATTTTTTCCCCCCTTATAACTTTTGATCCGCTGGTTTCACAAAGCCTAAAATTTCAGAATATATAAACAGTAATAGACCTACAAAACTTTTGTACCTACTCAGAATTTTGGATTTTTGTTTCAGTCAGGGGTTATCAACTTTTGAATTTACTTTATTTTTCCATATATTTATCTCAGAAACCTTAAAAGATAGAACGATTCAAAAAAATTGGTTCAAACATAAACAAATACAAAATCACAAATTGGTTTTTTCAAAAAAATCCAGAGTTTCTCAAACAAAGTTTAGTTTATAGTTTGGTACTTATTCTTTAACTATACATACTATCGCTAACGACAGTTGGATCTCATGTGTTACATGCAACTAGTCTATAAAAAATATTTACAGTGTATTAGCACATCTCATTTTTTTTTTTAATTTTTATAAAAATTGAATTTAGTGACAATTTGTATGGCAGTCGCCTACACACAATATCTAAGAAGACTTAATAGTTTGATACTAATCTCCAAACATACATACATACATACCATCATGCTATTTACATATTCTGGGTAGGATCAAAGGACTGTCATCCATACTATCCTATCTTGACATACATACCTAGGTACATGTGTTGTATAGAAAACCAAATATCTTAAAATATTACATAATTTGTATTTATGGGTTTATAGTTTGGTACGTATTTTTCAACTATACATACTATCGCTATCGACAGTTGGATCTCATGTGTTACATGCAACTAGTACATAGAATCACTCCTTTTTTTCGAAAGTTAATATCTAGGAATCGTTAGGTATTTAGTATGGTAGTATAGAGACCCCCTTATCCTCATAACCTAATCCTTTGTGGAAGATTAGGTTTGAAATATTATTCATTCTGTCAAAAATAGTACTAGTATAATTGTCCTAGCTTCTAATAATTGCTGGCCGTTTTGAACGATAATTGTAAGACAAATTAATTCTGTGCGCAAGTAACGGAACCATTGTTTAATTACTGCCTTTAAAAAATCATTGCAATTTTGTTATCAATTATGACCAGACCGCCATGTAAAACAGTTAAAAGTACAAGAGTTAATCCAAGACACGGAATTTATTTTATATCCGCTAAACCAAAGACATTCACTACATACATACATACCATCATGTCATGTCCCTCGCGGGGTAGGCAAAGAGAACCAAACGCCACAGTTTTTCTATCCTGACACGCATCCTTCGCCTCATCCACATTCATGCATCGTCACATTCATGTTCTATTTTTCACGCTTCTAACATTTCCGTCTTTCAGAATATCGTTCTCATAGTCGTGCCATCCCATTCTTGGGCGTTCCCGACCTGTCATTCCATTCCTGACCGCACTGTATATTTTCTTCGTCAGGCGTTCCTCATTCATTCTCCCAATGTGGCCAAACCATCTTAATGCGTTCAATTTCATTCTATTAATAACATCTTTCTTCATCTTACATTCTTTTCATATGTCCTCATTTCTTACCGTCATACCCTGTCCACTATTACAAATTCTTCTTAACGATCTCATTTCAACTGCATTTATTCTGCTTTCATGCGACTTCTGCCATTTCCAGGTTTCATTTGCATACGTCAAGGTTGTCACTACGGTATAGCATTATGAATGGCAACTTTGGCTTCCTTTGATACGTTGTGATCATTCATAACTGATCTTAGTGGTCCATTCATTCTGTTTCCAGCCATAACTCTTCTTTCGATCTCCTTATAAAGCCGTCCATTCCGTTGAAATATGCTTCCCAGATAGACATATTCGTCTACTTGCTCGAGCCATTCGTTCAGAGAGAGTTGAGAGTAATGGAAGAGAGACATTCACTATGATTTGTTAAATATCTGCATTTACTAGAGGTTAAATTTTTCTTAATAAAAAAGTAATGAAGACTTAGTTATACCTCTGTAAGTATTAATCTTCATTAATTTCCTAAGCTAAACAAATTATTCTAGTGTATGTGTCCCTAGTGAGTCATCAGTATTATTGGTTCAGCACACTGACCTATCGTTCTGCCCAAAATGCCACCAACCAATCTTATATAATGTATGTAAATAATTAATTATTAAAAATGTTATCCACAGGTGACAATTGAAGGTGAGGGTACTTGTACTCCAGTAGTGACAACATGGCGCGCTCGTCCATTGCAGTCAGACACGCACTACAGCCATCACTCTCAGAACGTCCTTCGAGCCAGGAGAGGCGTCATAAGGATGCTCATCGTTGTGGTACTCACCTTCGCCATCTGCAACCTTCCGTTCCACGCTCGCAAGATGTGGCAGTACTGGTCATCCAACTACAAGGGCGGAAGCGACTTCAGCACCCTCCTCACGCCTCTTACTTTCCTAATAACCTACTTCAACTCAGGCATCAATCCGTTCCTCTACGCCTTTCTTTCTCGAAACTTCCGCAAAGGCATGAAAGAGTTGGTGTATTGCAACTGCAAGAGACGCAACAAAGCCGATTTTCTCACTTTCAACAATCAACACCAGCAGGCTTTCGCTCTTCGCAGAAGCTCTACAAGATCCACAAGAGCTCCTCATAGCTCTGTAACTATGGCCACTAATGGCAATGCAGATACATGAAAATTAGCCAAGTGTAAACATCCCAAATTTCAGCATTTTGAAATCAACGAGGACTAATGATTATTTAAGGTATTCAAAATAACTCGGTATGTACTCTTATGCTCATTTAAAAATATATTTTGTATATTTGCTAGGAGTTAATAATTAATATTCAGCATTAAATTCGCATCATACGAAATTTGATAATAATTTTTCATGTACTTACAATAGTAATTATATTATATATTTTTAAGACGATAAATATCTATAAAATAATTCAGTAAGTACTGAAACCATTTGGATGAGATTTATTAAAAACATATATTTGTGGGTTTCAAAAGAATACAATATTTGTTTTAATAAATACTTGTATTGAACATTTTTTTACTTATAATGTTAACAGAATCCCTTAGTATATTTTAAGCTTTATTGTTTTTTTTTTTTTGTAAAATAGGTAGGAAGTGATTTAAAAGAGTCGGTAACATGTTTTAAATAATATTATATCGTTTTTTCTCTATACCATAATAATTTTAAATAATGTTTTTGAAAATCTTGCAAATGTATGTAAATATATTATAGATATGATAATATAATTAGAATACTTGAATGCGACTTACTATAAATAGGTACTTTATTTTTTGAAAAAAATGTATAAAGATGACTTTATAAAGTAAAGATATGCATTTAAATTTTAGTTGCACAAAATTATATTTAAACATTATTTATAAATTAAAACAGAGAGGTGCTATATAAAATGTTAATTTAAGATGGCTTCATTGCTCAACGGTGCATTATATCAGCGATCAAGAAAACCATTTTCAATGTATTCCTCCCAAAGATAAGTGAAGTATTTTACGTATTTAATACAAAAATAATTAAGATGTGTTATATGTTATTTTTATAATTGTTCAATTGTTTAAACAATACATATTTGATAGTTTAATATACGTAGTTATAACGATGGTTTGTTTGTAAAATGGTTAAGCGCTAGATTTGCCACCCAGTTATCCCAGGCTTGAATATTGCGATGATCCACGGCGAAAAGGCTCAAGAAGTCTTGCAATGTATGAGTCTTATTTAGTTGTATAACTTTGTAAAAATAGCAAAACATACAAGACTTACACCACATATGTAGGTACACATGAGATGTAAATATACCGTGGTATTTATCGTGGTTTAGCAATTGCTTATCACTACTCGAAATATTCGAGCCTAGACAGGTATTCAGACCTTCGAAGAGCTGTTCCATACTTTCTGAAATAGACAGGCACTTGGCCAAGTTATTGCCGATGCCGAGGTGAATTGACACAGCACTTCAAGGAGATTTTAATCCTCCTCGACCATTTTCGTTAGGTAAGTACATAAAGAAATACATATTTGTACACAGCGTCGTTTTAAAATAACCCATTTATGAACTAGATTTATTAGTTTTTTTTTAATATTTATTTGTTTAAATACCATTAGTTTAGATTAATTGTTTAAACCAATCGTTTGAAATTAAAAAAGAAATGTAAAAATTACTACTAGTATTGAAATAGTGTATTAAAGTTGAAGTAATAATCATAATACTTATATATTTTTTAGTATATGTACTTAATTATTACTTCGTTATATCTAGAATAGCTATCAATATAGGTATGTAGTGAATAAAAAAATAATTCAGATAAATTTAGCATACAAAACTGAATAGAATTTAGGTAGGTATGTACTTAATACTTTTTTCTAAAAAAATGAGGAGATAATAAACTAAAACTTTTGTTTAATATTTTTTTTTACAATATCTTCTAAAAAACGAAAGTATATATTGAAGTTTTTAGATAGGTATATGTAAATAGATTGTGATTATGATAAGATTGTGCGCACACTTGTGTTCTCAGCAAGAACAATGTATTTTTGTTTTATGTAGGTATATTTAGTTTCAATTTCTTATATCTTAATTTAAAACTTACTTTACTATTTACATATGTTTAAGTTATTTTATTTTTATATTATGTATAGTGTAATGTACGATGATGAGGGCACTATTTTGTCAAATATTTAGCATTTATTGTTTTGATTTGTAAATTGCTGTTTGTTTCCCCTTAAATAAAAGAAATAAATACATAAATAAATAAAATAATCAAGGAATAATAAATAATACGGTTGATCTCTTCTTTTGTTTTTTTTTTCAAAATATACATGAAGATTGACAAACTAAGTTTAGTTGAATGTATCTATAAATTCATAATAATGTGGATTTAAATTTACAGTTGTGGGTCAAATCTTTCCTTTTTATTTCTATGGACTGTTAGCAAGTAAGATTTTTTTGATGGAAAAATTTTCAAGATGGAAATATTTTTATATTAATAACGTTGATATTACATATATTATATGAATATACATATTATTGTTAAATCGTTGTAACTTATTTTGAAAATAGGGTAACTAGTTTAAATTATATTGGCCAAAATAATAAAATTTGTATTTAATATAAAATGTTGAAAATGATCCTATATGACGTTATATGGCATTTCTTTTCGTATTGTTTTAGGTAACTATTTTACTTGTTAATATGATAATTCAAATACCTTTAAATTGATTCATAAAGACATCAGAATGGATACATCGAAAAACATTGTGAATCATCGATGAAGTCATAAATATATTTAGGTTTGGTAAAATCTTACCATAATATTTGTCACGAATAACTTTTTTATAATTAATTTATTATATTAATCAAAAATAATTGTAATAAAAGAGTTACGCATAAACAATATTTATATAAAAATCATATTATAGAGGGAGAAAAGATTAACTATTGCTTAATTTTAAAATAACGTCATCATACCATCACAGCTTTCCCATAGTGTGAGGTAAACAGCGACTTAAACTCATTGATGAACTATGTGAGATGTTATACCCGAGTACTACAATAATAGAAAATAGTGAAAGTACTATTCGATGTCGGTGCTTCATAGCATAAAAATGTTATGCGTGTATTTTATACTTGATATTATATTTATAAAGCGTCATCATACCATCACAGCTTTCCCATAGTGTGAGGTAAACAGCGACTTAAACTCATTGATGAACTATGTGAGATGTTATACCCGAGTACTACAATAATAGAAAATAGTGAAAGTACTATTCGATGTCGGTGCTTCATAGCATAAAAATGTTATGCGTGTATTTTATACTTGATATTATATTTATAAAGGCAGTCGAATATAATTTACGAAAATAACACACCCATATTAGCAGGCTAACGAAATATTAAAAATAAACTTCGTTGGTTAATGAAATAAACTGCGATAAGTTTTATATTATTTCTACGTTTTTTGTAATGACTGTATAAAATGAAATTACTGTATAATAAGTATTAATTTATTAGGAAAATTGTATATCTTAGATTCTTAAATGATCTTGAATCATTGAATATTATTATTCAACACATTATCGGAGCGTGTTTTATATTCTATGTAAAATAAAGTAAAAATACGTTAAAAACGACTTTATATTAAAAAATATTATTCATTAGTGTTTTTTTACCAATGATACTTAATTTATGTGTATAATATTTACCAATATTTTAGTCTTCTTACATTTTTTGTCTGTGTAATGGCTTGTTATTTGAATATCTTTAAAATGGTGTCTTCATCCATTTATTTTTATTTTGTTTAGAATAGATACAGGCAAGAATAATGAAATTTATTATTATGAAGTTATAATCACACATTTTTATTATAATAAAAATTATTGACTGCACATATCTTAACAATAATATCAGGTTATACCTATAATGATAGATTAGGTAGAAATAGGTATACCCTCAAAGTGATTTCCGATAAGCTTTAAATAAATAGCAAAAAAATGGTCACAAAGCATTTTTATATAGTACACACATTATTTAACTTTTCCGCGTACTTTCAATTGAGCACTTTTCATATCTCTTTTTTTAAATAGAGTCGAATCACACCTTTATTTTATGGAAATCGATATTTTTTTTTAATCGCATCATACACGCAAACAATGGATTTTTTTCCCTGTCGAGATTTAAATAATATTTTTGCTGACAATCTTTTTAACATCCCAATCGAGACGAAGTTGGGATATTATAGAAGAACGAAGAACCAGGATTCTACCTTGTCTGGCGCAGTTCAGTGGTGACATCTGTGCGAGACACCGTCACCTCATTTATAAGGACTGTTGCTTTCATTGTTTACAAATAAACCAACTTCTCAATAGATGGCGTTACAAAAAAGGTTTCTTCATTACTTCATAGATGGCAATAGTATTTATATCTTATTTTCATGTAAATTGTTACACATTATTCAAATATATTACATTGATAAAGGAACTCAATAAGAAGGCATAATTGGTGAACGTTGCGCTAACACATAAAGTGATCTGTAGGTGCCTCGAGTTCCTGGTTCTTCTACAATATCCCAACTCCGTCTCTATTGAGATGTTAAAAATTTGGTCAGTAAATTGTTCAAAGTTATTTTATCCATATTATATCCCTACATATTTTATTTTTTATGTTTACATTAGTATAAACTACTGTGTAAAGTCATTAAATCTATATTATTATATTGATATTTATATTTTCACGATAATATAACGATAATATAACGATAATATAACGATAATATAACGATAATATAACGATAATATAACGATAATATAACGATAATATAACGATAATTATTTAAATTACATTTCTTTTCTTTTCTATACTAGATATTATTGTCATAAACTGAATTATTATTTTGAAATTATATACCTACCTATGTTTAATAGATGGATACAGTAATTGGCGTTGTAAATCATATTATTTTGTCTTTATACTTTGCTGCTATTGCTTTGTGGCACATTTTAACTAATATAATTAAATAAAATCTCTTAGTTTTTAACCACGTTGAGTATATTTATATGTCAACTAGTTTCGGAGACGTAACCGCTCCTTCGTCCGGACAAACTTATACTTATAGTATAAGTTTGTCCGGACGAAGGAGCGGTTACGTCTCCGAAACTAGTTGACATATAAATATACTCAACGTGGTTAAAAACTAAGAGATTTTATTTAATTACATATTATTTTGTTTTTTTTTTTTCATTGTAAATTATTTTATAGCTGTTGTATACAATAAAATAAATAAATAAATAAAAAAAAAATAAACTGTCTCACTAAGTAAAACCTGTTCTGAGACAGTGTAAAGCTGTCTTAATGTTTTTTTTTAAATAAGAGAATTGATATCATTTTTATATACCTAATCTCTGGCCTTTTGTTTCAGAGTAATATTTAAAACGCTTTATAAAATGATATGTAAGCATATAATTTTAAATTGAGTTGTTGATCACGTTTTTTATAAAAAAATACAACTATTCCCGCCAAAATTGGTTAATTTGTAAGAACAACAAAATTAGTAAATAATAAACTTTCGTTTTTCTGCCTCGTAAAATTAGGATTTTCTCTACACAAATGTGTAGGATACTTACGATCTGGTTAGTATTTGTTCTAAATATTGGTATATTTCTTCATATAGGTATACCTACACTAAGCAGTCGGAATGTAAGTATGTATTTGCTTATTTTTATTTTCTACATAATGCTTCTCAAATTATTCAATCAATTTTGAATTCAATATTCATAAAATACTTATTAATAAAATCTAAATACGTAATAATACATGCCGGCTATTAGATATTAGTATAACACTTTAATTGTAATTAACGAAAATTTTACAAGTGATTATAAAAATAATGCTTATAAGACTTACGTAACTTTCAATTCTATAAAAAGAAATGCTATTTTATAAGATGTTTTATTTTTGTAAATTTTATTGTACTAACATTACCACTATTACTTTAATTTTAAGAAATGTATGTTATTTAAATATGTATTTATAGAACTAATTAATGTATTACCTTTTGCTATTAATTTTAAAGACAAAATAATATAGTATTCATTCATGTATTGAGATTTCTTTGTAATTATTAAATTGTAGGACAAATACCTATCAGCATAAAATATGTTTGTCTATTTATTTTAATTCCAACACCTCTTTATAATTTAAAAAAAAATGCGTGTTATTTTCTATATATTTATAAATAATTTTCTATATATTTAAAAAAATATATAAAACCTGGACCACATAAAGGTCAATACACTTAACAGTCTGGAGTCCTTTGAAATGTGGCTGCATCGCCGCATGCTAAGAATTTCCTGGGTTGATTGAATATCAAATATGGAGGTACTCAGGAGAGCAAACGTCGAGCGCGAGCTAGTTGATACAGTTATGCGACGAAAGGTATCATATTTGGGACATGTTCTGTGAGGCAAAAAGTACAGTCTGCTTCAACTGATTATGAAGGGCAAAATAGAGGGTCGCCGAGGAATAGGAAAACGTCAGATGCCGTGGTTCCGCAACATTCATGAGTGGACCGGCATCAGAGACGTCGGCGAATTGTTCCGGCCGCGGCGGATAGAAATGCCTGATATGAGACCTGATATGGAACGAAGAAAAAAAATATATCGACAATCATAATAAATATTTCACCTAAGAGTGAAATCATTGTTAAGCTAGTCAAAAGTCTGCCAGAGAAATATAATTTTCTTGGAATCCGAATAATCAATTACTTGAATAATTGGATTTAACTTTTTGATGGTCAGATCTTGATGGAATTCCATTTAAATTTCTTAAAATTTTTAATAAATTAAAATAAAAAAACGTGTTAAAAATCAATTCCACTATTTAGTAAGACTACAACCTACCTACTATTTTTTTAATATTTGATACTTTATTTTTTTTTGCTCTAATCACGTCAATGCATCGTTTTAGTTATTTAGTTCAACCAGTTTCGAAGCAATCACTACTTCTTCAGAACGGATGCTAACTGACTCTTTATATCAGGGGTTCCCAACCTTTTTGTACTCTAGAGCAAATTCTGAAATAACGGTAGGGTGGCGGCCACCACCTATATTTAATCGACAAACTTCTTTCATAACTTCCCATTTTCCTATAATTTATTTTCTCATATTCATAATTTATTAAGAAGAAGACTGTCAGTTTGGCTGTCGGCGCCATGCTTATTGCTTTCACTGACAGACCATTCATACATACAATATTGCAAACATACGAACGTATTTAATAAACCTAGGCACTCATAAAAATTAAAACTTTAACAAATAAAAAAAATAATTCACATTTTTAATTAATGTTTGTGAAAAATTCTGTCTCTGTCAAATAGTGGCGGGCACATACGAATCGTTCCGCGGGCTCAGGGTTGGGAACTTCTGCTTTAGATAGTGCGAAGCGGTATGTTTTTGGAGAAGATTTTAGGTGGCGAACATACTCACATATTACGAATATATTATTTGATTATAATTATATAATATGTTCATATTTTTACCATTTATTCTTATTTATAATAATATTTCTAGATTATCTATATTTATTTATTTATTATATATACGCCCTTAATAGGGCATTTACAAAAAAAATACAGGATAAATAGAACAATGTAGGCATAACCTAACAACAATAAGTGTAAATACATCGATTATATATGTAGATAATAAAAAAAACGTAAGTAGTTAAAATAAGAACAATATAAAACAACATAATACAACATAATAAAAGAAAATAGAGGTAAATGATAAAAAAAAACTAGACATAAAAGAAGAAAAAAAATAAACAGTATTACATATTCAATTTAAACAACAAAAATAAACAAAGCAAAGTAAAAATCAAAAATTATAATATGCGTTAAGCATCCTTTTGAAACCATCTATAGTGTGTACATTAAATATATCAACAGCACTATATTGGTTTCCAAGGCGGTGCAATCTATGTATTGGTGAGTTAATAATAAAGTTATTTCGAAGATTCTCTATATGAAAAGGTGCATTTTGGCGTGAAGCAAACGATGTTATCATATAATTTGTACTCTAGTATAGGTATTTCAAACAACACGAATGTAAAAATATATTTTTGATTCACATATTTAAGTTTTACAAACAAAATGCTACATATTGCTACATAATTTAGCAGTAACACAAAGAGCCATGGAAAGGGGAATGCTGGGTATAGAAAATATATTTAGTTGAGAGATAGAAAAACTAACTTTTGGATAAGAGAGCAAACCAAAATAATCGGCGTTGTTCAAAAGGTTGCCAAGCAGAAGTGGAGCTGGGCAGGGCATGTCGCCCGAACCACAGATGACAGATGAACTTAGAAAGTGCTAGAATGCAGACATAGAACGGGTAAAACAAGGGTTGGAAGGCCTCAAACAAGGTGGTCTGATGATATAGGTAAGACGAGTGAAGTTGAGTGAGTGGCGAGTGTCTGCTCAGGATAGGGAGTTTTTTCATTTTCCCTTATAAAATGCTACGAGTATACATCCTTTGCTTGTTCCGATTCCGATTCGAATTCCGATTGGAAAATTAAATTGAACAATCACAATTTGCATAGTAAGTTATAATAGGTATTTTATTTTATTTATTATGGATATCCAACAATACCTACAGTAGAATATGTTTATTAACATAGTATGATATTAAGGACAATGGAAAATACAGTAAATGATAGACTACGGTACATGATGACAGGACATCATATCAAGTGATTTTTAAAGTTTTACATACAATTTTTAACAAATGAGAAAAACAAAATTATATGATTATACCTGGAACATACAAGGAACAGTACAAAGAAGATTATATTCTAGAATCATAACATGGGATTCTAACGTACTTAAGGATTAACGAAAAATGTGTTGAAACATTATGGTGACACATGCATTATTTAGATATGAAAACAAAGTTAGAAATTAATAAAAAAAATCATATTTTTTCAACATTACGTCCATATTCAATATTTTCGTGTCATATCTATGTATAATAATTTTGTGTCATATCATCCAGAAACAAAACCTGAAAATTAGTTATTGTCTTTCTTCTGAAGTTGCAATACTTTATCAACGAATAAATTGTTTCCCCCCATACTTGAGTTTACGTTTCCTATGACAGAACAAAAGAAAATTGAAAAGTTCCGTGAATTCTGAGATAAATTCAGCACATTTCAACTCAAGTATACTTCTTATACTGGGTTCGTATATTAGGTATACATCCTATAAAATAGGTGGTAGGTTTAACATTTGCCACATTTGTAAATGTACGCTGGCTCCACATTAAGCTTATCTTCCAATTTTCCATGTCATTGAGAATGAATACGACCTATATTAAACCTACATATAATCTCTGTCTGCTCCGCTCTCAAAGATATATAAGCTAAGCACGGTACAAAAATCAGGATTTCAACCATTAAAGAAAGCTCTACGCCATGTTTTTGAGAAGAAAAAAGTTTCTTTGGTAGGTACTTGAGATTTATTATGTAAAACGATAATATAGGTAACATCGGAATTGTATTGTGATTGTACCTAATACTTTTTTTTTAAATAATGCCACTTTTCGTTTCGTTCTTATAAAAATTTATTGTTTCTATTACAAATTTCCAAAGATAAGCCGTTAAACGAAACATAAAATGGAGACAAATAATAATAAATAAATGAATAAATATTACTTCTCGGGCAACTAACAGGTACTATGTCAAATATTGATTTAACACGCACCCAATAACAAGTTGCCACATTCTGGAGACAGAGAATAATATATATTTATTGGTATATTAAATGTCAATGTTCACACTTACCCTACGAGAGGATGTCAGGATTTTAGACTTCCAAAGACGAGAACGAGACGAGACGAGAATGTTAAAAAACTATTTATGTTCCATTGTTTTACATGTTTTTATAATTAATTGTTATACTCTTACCATAAGTATTGTTTAAAAAAGTATTCTTATATATTTTTGTTTTTACTAGATGTATTTTTTTTTTTATATGTTTTTACATCCAAATAAAATTTACTATTATTATTATTTCGGGCTCTTTAACACCTTCTCAGGTTTATCGCCTGGTGGGATTTGGGGTAGCACGAGCAATGCTGCCAAGTGCTATCCTTACTGAGTGTATAAAATGTGGTGTTTTGTGTAATGGTGCCATGTGTAGTATTTATGTGTTAGTAAGGTCAGTAGTGTCGTCGATTTGGAGAAATTTCCTCACCAGTCTGCATGTTTAATATGGCTGCTTTTTGCATGGTGACGTATGTGTATTTAGGTAAACTGATGGTTTTTAAACTGCTGAATAAGTTTAATGGAATAATTCCTGTGGTAGAAATAACTATTGGTACTATTATCACAGATTGCATGTCCCAGATTCGCTTGATTTCGTCTTGCAAGTCAGTGTATTTTCTAATTTTTTCGGTTGTAGTTGTTTCGATGTTGTGTGTATTTGGTACAGCGATGTCTTTTAACATTGTATGTTTATTTTGTTTATCTACAAGTGTAATATCTGGTCTATTGTTATGTATGGTTCTATCAGTTAGTATGGATCTGTCAAAGTATAGTTTATGAGTGGAGTTTTCAAGAACTGGTGTAGGTGTGTATTTATAATAAAGCATTTTGTCATTTTTATTTATTAGTTTGTGTGCAATAGCTAATTCTTGGTGGATGATGTTTTCGATTTGATTATGTCTGTGTGTATAGTCATTTTGTGTGAGAGTGACGCATGCCCATGTAATGTGCTGGATGGTTTCTGACTTTTGGTGGCATTTTCTACATAGGTCAGTTATTACTACATTGTCCTTCATGATGTATTTCCTGTAATTCCTTGTTTTTATTACCTGATCCTGTATAGCTAACATGAACCCTTCCGTTTCTGGAAATAACTCTGATGTTTCCAGCCATTTATTTGAAGCACTACAGTCTACATGGATTTTCTTTAAGTCACTAGCATGTCTTCTATGTAATTCCTTCCGTTCCCAATTATCACATTTATTTTTGATATGTTTTATGGGGTCTATGGGCTCTATATCCCGGCAGGTCAGGTCTAGTATTTATTATATTATTATTATTATATTATTGACTAACTAAAAAGCATAGCTACGTACAGCTTCAGCAGTCAGTTACCCAACTTGGGATCAGCAGTCAGTTACCCAAACAACTGAGCCACGAATGCCGATATATGATAAATTTATAAAACTCTCGTTTAGGTATTTTTAATTGTCAAGGTCGATATTCCAAGCACATAATATAAATTTTCATAACTTTTTTGTTATATATAGGTACAACCAATAAGTATCGTATTGTTATTATATTTATAAAAAAATTAACAAAAGTTTATAAAGCGTCTTTTAATGGAACTCCTATTTTAAAGTATTTCGGCTCTGTAGAACAAGAAGTCGATTTTAACTAGTAATTTTTAGGTATAGGTATTACATAAAATTCCAATTTAAAGGCCCGTCAACACTAAAAGTCTGGTTGGTGGAAAGAAATTGCCTAATGGCAATAAGCCCGCCAGTGTACAATATTATTTGTTTATATTATGTACAGAAAAACGAATAAATAAATGAATAAATAAAATAAAACTACGATCACAGCAAACCGTTGAATTGAATATTGGTATCCAATTTCTTTATGAAAGACATGTATAGCGCTGGATTAGTAGGTACATAATCCAAAGGACGCGGTTTGAATCTCGACTCGATGAATTTTTATCGCGTATAGTATGTACATACATACATTTTTTTTTACTTCGGGAATTTATGAGGATGTAATCAATATACCTATTTGTTTCAACGATATATTTATAATTCTGGCCTTAAAATTCAATCGATAATTCTGGCCTTAAAATAAATACTGTCCTGAGACCGTAATTAATCCAGGACTAATGGCTATGGTAGTTCCTAGTTTCTATCGATAAGATAAGTTTTTACATACCTACATCAAACATACTCGACCTCGGAAGCTCGCTCATTTTTCATATTCATACGTCTATTGGTTTACTTAAAATATGCGGTTGACTGAGCATATTCTCCGATGAATACTCTTTAGCCAGACCAGCCCGGCATTGTTTAACTTGATTTTTCCGACCAACTCGGTGCTTGACTTTTATATGAATCCTGTGCAAGGACCATCTCCCATTACGGAATAATTGTCATGCCTATAAGAGCTTTTAAAACAAGTATTTAACAAGTTTTTACTCGAGCAGTTAGCGTCCATTAAGAAAAATGAACTTCGCAGATGGAGCTATGTCAAAATTATATTTCAATATGGCGATTGATGTGAAAGAGATTGAAAAAATAATTATGGTAAGATTTAGTGAATAATTTTACCCTAGTAACAGTGAGAAATATCTCGTTGCATCAAATCCGAAAGAAATTTGTTTTTTTAAACGACAATTATTTTATACATTCATAGAAATGATTCTTTCATTGAGACGGTTTTAACTTTTTAATAGTTCAAGTATTTTTATTTGCTAGACATAGGTGTGTACATTTTAGTAAGTTTTATATTTTAATTAGAGCAAATGCGGAAGACATATATTAATTGGAAAGTTAACATGACATGTTGTATCGTGTAATTTAAAATTATTTTTTTACCTTTAATCAATTTATCTTATGTAAAATAATATAGAACAGTATATTATATATGTATATAAACAAAAAGACACAGAACTAATATACCTAATAATAAACTCGTCACACAAAAAGAAAAATTTTGTCTATGAATTTATTTATTTATTTATTATATCACAATACAGCATATTCATGTTAGGTGATCAACAACATCTCACTAGGCATTACCTGTTCTGAGGCTGTTGTTAGAGATATAATTTAATGGCTATTTATAAAATTTATACGATACATAATTACATTAAAGCACATAAATAAACACAAATTGAAATAAAAAAAAATACATACATATAGGGACATACGTGGAACAGTCATTAATAAGATATAAAATTAAAATGTGGTCGAAAGGTGAACACTCTATTTTATAGGTGAACACTCTCCTCTGCATAGTGTCTGCCCGATACCAATAGCCATTCCTTTATTTTACATTTAAAAGAATGACTATTTTTGGTCTCTTTAATGCTCTTAGCAAGTTTGTTGAATATTCTAGGAGCAATGACTCCGAACCGTCTCTGTCCAAACGAGGTTTTCGTTATAGGCACAGCGAAGTTTAGATCATTGGCTTGCCTAGTGAAGCGCGTTTGTTGGCTTCTACTATACAGAGTTATATTTTTATGGAAATGAATTAAAATGGTTTTCAAAAACAGTTGCCTAGGATCAAGGACAGTAAATATCTTAAGCAAATCATCTGAAGGAAAGGTACTATGTCTTTTGTTAATTATACGAATGATACATTTTTGGGCTTTATTGAGTGGACTCATAACTGTCTTGACACACCCTCCCCATCCAATAATTCCATAGGACAAGACAGCCTGGGTGAGAGAATAATACACGCTTTTCAAAGTTGTACAATCAAGTACATTTCTCAAAATTTTGTATACGTGTCCCAGTCTCCTTATCCTATTGGAGAGGTCATCTACATGATTTTGGAAAGAGAGTTTACTATCCATCAATATCCCCAAATATTTTATGACATTAGTTTTTTTTAAGCCCAACACAGTTACATAGAGTAAGAGAGTTACAGTTATGCAATCTTAGAATATAGTCAGAGTTAGTTTTCGGTTGACCAGCCTCAGTAGCACTAAATGTTAGGTACTTAGTTTTGTCAACATTTAATGAAAGAAGATTTGTATCAAGCCAAGCTTTAACTGTTTTTATACCTTCTTCGGCCAGTTTGAAAGTATTAAGTAGAAGATCAAAACAGTATCATCAGCAAAGGCAATTACTTGTCCTCTTAATGGTAGGTCACACAATTCATTTATATATAATATAAAGAATAGAGGTCCTAGAACACTTCCTTGTGGAACCCCAAATGTTATATGTTTTGGTGAACTACAATGACCTTCAATTGAAACTACTTGGGATCTTTCTGAGAAGTAGCTCTCAAACCAATCGAGAGTCACACCCAACAAGCCCACACTCGACAGTTTCTTTAGTAATAGTTTTTGTGACACTTTATCAAATGCTTTAGCGAGATTATTTATTATATGTATATAGACAACAATAATTTTGATATTTTCTTGTTTTACATATATTTACTAATGTATCGGGCGCTAAATTCGTTGATCTGGTCCTGACATCGAGGTTCACTCGAAAATTTTTCTATGAGTGTATGAAATATGCTATTATGAAAAATGTTTCATAAAAAAAGCATCTCGGAAAATTTAGGAAAAAATGGCTTCGAATTACATATGGGAGATTGGGTATATGTCTTGTAATTCTTATATGCATATGTCTTGTAATTAAGTAATTTATCAAAAAAAAAATACGTAAAGCTAGCAAATGAGAATGAAGGTTAGTACCAACATATTATGTAAATACATGATGATGAAAATTTTGAAATTACAAAGGACTATTGTTTGGAAAAACCCGAGGGATAAAGTGTTTCAACAAAGTCCACGTGTATTATAATAATAGAAACCTTATTTCATTTAATAAATTCTATAAAATTGTGTTCATTTTGTCAAGCTGTTGTCAAACGATACACTAAACAATTTTTACAAAATTAACGTACACCAACATTTTTTTTTACTTTATTGACTCCTAACATAATATAGAATAGTTAACATAAATTAGATGATAGCAGAGCGGTTAGCACGCTGGGTTGTAATCCAGTGGTCGCGAGTTCGAATCCTGCTACAACACAATTCGTTCACCTATGGCACAAGCATTTATGCTTAGTTTACGGATGTTTATTTCAATCATCAAAAAATTATCTCCTTTATCTAATTAATTATGAAATTATAATGTATTTTAAAAACAAAAAAGAATATCACTAAAGACACAATTTTTAATTGACATGCCTTTCATAAAACTCACTGAAAAAGAAACAATATAATTTATTATTTTATTTATATCCAAAACAAAGAGTAGATATAAGATACAAAATATTTGTAGGTAATATAAGCATAGACAAAAAAAGGAAATATAAGTTGTTATTTGGAAGAAATTACCATATGGCAATCAACTCGCCTCTTACGCAGGGTGCAGGACAGTGGGTTTTATTATTATTATACCTAATCTATTGTGACACGATATAATATATATGGTACTTAAAAATATACACATTTTTAAATATACATTTTTTGACAAAATCTCAACAGAGACGGAGTTGAAATATAATAAGAGAACCAGGAACTCAAGGCACACAGGGCTTACGAACGTTGCGCTTGCGCAACTTTCACCAATTGTGCCTTCTTATTGAGTTCCTTTTCAATGCAATTTTGAAAGATCTATATATAATATGAGCAAGTATTTGGGATAAGTTGTTGATTATCCCAAAAATTATAAATCTAATTCATAGTCTTATTGCTAAGGAAAAAGTTATTGAAAAGTGACTAGTTCTAGTAAAAATGTAGGGAAATAATCCTTACCTATATTTTAATAATTAAATACACCATCGCCATCTATGAAGTAACGAAGAAACCTTTTTGTAACGTCATCTATTGAGAAATTGTTTTTTTTTTCACTATTTAACTACACAATTACACTAAGTTGTTAGTGTTCAATTTTGAATTTTTCAATTTGTTGTTCAATTTTATCAAAATCGGCCTTCGGCGTCGGCCTTCGTGGCTCAGTTGGTTAGGTATCTGACTGCTGATCCAAGGGTCCCGGGTTCAATTCCCGGTGGAGACACAGTTTTTAAAATTGTGTTTTCAGTCTGGATCTGTGAGACAATAAATATCATAAGTCTCCATAATGTGGCAACTTGTTATTGGGTGCGTGTTAAATCATTATTTGACATGGCACCTGTTAGTTTCCCGAGAAGCTAAATAAAATAAATAAAATATCCAAAGAATGAAGCTGAAAGGTTTTAACAAAGGTACATTGTTATCGGTAATGCAAAAGTTTTAAGAACTCTGCCTAGTCAGGAAGTTAGTCAAAAATCTATTGCAAAAGGACAGACACGTGAAGAAAAAAATCCCCAATACAAATTACTAATAATTTAATTGATTTTGTTATTAATATATCTACCTAATAAATTATAACAATATAAGTATTATATTATCATTATACATAATGGTGTTAATGTAAGAAAGATGCCATAGCTAGATGATGAGTGAAGCACGTACCTGCCTTCATAATATTTAAGACTTAATCGTTATAATATGGTTCATTAAGTTACATAAGCATCGGGGTAGAAAATTATCCTTGATGTCGCTGATATCTGAATAAGGAAATTATTTAGGGCAAGGACAAATCCCAGTTAATCATTCCTTGTTTATCTCATCATTGTAATAAATTGATGAACCTTGTTTAAACATAATATTGTCTTACATAATATTATTATGTTTCTACTCTAGAAAACATTTTATTTGATACATTTTTTCAATTGATCAAAACAATAGCTGAGATTTTTCTATCGATCAGAAAATTATGTAAATTGAATTATTCAAGTTACAATTCAATAACAGTTTTTGGAGGGATCTGTTTGCAGCACAGATTTTATATTTTTAACTAGGTACATAACACAACTGATAAATTTTGATTGAGAGATTATAAACATTTCTTTTATAATAAAATAGCTTAACCCGGCAGACTTTGACCTGCACGTGTATAATTATTTACTTCTGTACATATAATAATGTATGATTTATTTTATTTTTTAACATTGATATTTAGAATTTCTAATTAGAATTCCGTGTTTTCAATCCCTTCCGTCCCTTCAGTCCCTTCCATCCCTTTTCAGTCCCTTCCATCCATTCAGTTTTGTTTAAAATTCTTGTGTGAGATATCAATTAAATAAATAAATTTTAATGAAAACAAAACTTTTCTGTTATGCGCTGAACAAATCCACAAATTTTCATTACAACTCCAAATGGATTCTTTTTTAAATTATAGGAGATATCGAAAAAATAAATAAATAAATTTAAATTCCTAAGTATTTAGATAGATAAAAGTCATCGTAAATAAAAAATCATTTAAAATTGGTAAAATTGTACTGAATTCTCAATTACCAAATTGTTAACACAAAATAGTAGGTAGGTACAATAAGGAACTACTTTTAAACAGTTTCACGTTTTATTTTATCGACTACTCCACTTTTTTTGATCAAATGAGTTTTCAAAATTTATTATATTCTTTGCTATACCTATCTATTACATATATAACACTAGTTGCATGTAACATATGAGATCCAAGTGTCGACGGCGATAGCATACATAATTGAAGAATACGTACCAAACTATAAACACTTAAACACAAATTAATAAATATTTTAAGATATTTGGTTTTCTATATATAACGTGTAGGTATATATGTCAGGATAGGAAAGTATGGTGATCAGTCTGTTTTTCCTACCTGGAGAATAAAAACAGTATGATGTATGTTTGTAGATTAAGTAGGTATCAAACTATTAAGTAAGATTTGTGTACTTGTGTATTTGTATACTGCCTTACAAATTGTATGAAACGATATCGTCACTTAATTCAATTTTTATAAAAATAGTTAAAAAAAATTAGAGGTAGTACTACAATGTTCATATTTTTTAAAGAAAATTATATTATCTGGTTGGGGTATTTCGGCTTTTTTCGATATTTTTAAAAACTTTGGAAATATTGGCAGAACACATACAAAAAATGTGTTTCTTAATAAAAAATGTTTGAAAAACTCTGGATTTTTTTGAAAAATAAATTTGAGATTTTTTATTTCTCTATATTTATACCAATTTTCTGAGTTTTGTAGGCCTATAACTATCTATATATTCTGAAATGTTGGGCTCTGTAAATTGAGCGGATAAAAAATTATAAGGGGGGGGGACACACAGACACATTAAATGTTCTACTCCGAATTCTGAGTGAACAAATCGACATTTGGAATATTATTTGTTTGTTTTTTTCCGTGACAGAAAGCTTAATTTCACTGGTAAAGGCCCACGTATTTTTTTCTGTTGTTATGAATACATCTGTCATTTCAGCTTGAGACAGACTTTTGTCATCAGCATCCTTAAGATTAGGAGTTTTACTGTTTCCTGTAATAGCCATTTCTGTTATAAGATATTCGACGTGGATGTTAAGTAATATTAGGGAAAATGAACCGTGTACAGCCCTGGTAGTTACATCCTTTCTCTACATTAAATTTCTCAGATTTCACATAATCAATTTGGATAGTTTTAGTGTTTCCAGAGCATATCACATCTCTTATTATGTCGTGTATAAATTATTTTAGGAAATTAAATGAAACAGTAGAAATTAAACTTCGTATACAGATGAATAATTTTTAACGCTAATGTTATACATATTCGATATCTATGTATAATGTAAATCTGGTTGGACAACCAAACAGAACGTGATCCGGCGTTTCCTCATCCCATCCACATTCGCAGAACGGGGACTCCACCATACCGAGACAGAACAGATGGTTATCCAGTCGTACATGACCAAAGCGTAGTCTAAAAATATAGACCATGTGATGCTTAGATAAACTCTTTCGGTGGAACCAAAGTCGCGAGGGGTTGTAACTCTGCACTTTTTACAGTGGTAACCCTTGGGGCTATTTTACCAAAGCAAACACCAGTCTTTCACCCTGTCACGCTCTAATACACTCAGCAGATCGCACTCAGAAACGACGAAATGGTCCGGAAGATTACCCTGGAGGACGGGCTGTTTGCCCAATGCAACCACTCTCTCACTACCGTAAATACCGCTATGTGCCGGGATCCATGCAACTTATACCACGTCTTTATTCTGGGGGGCTACTCATGACACATTCTTAATACGTGCTTATCTTGCCTTAATCTTAAAAAAATATAAATCAGTACTCGATCATAATTTGATTTTAATCTTTCTCTACATTTGTTCATAAAAAAATGTTAATATCAAAGTATAATATGAAATTTTCATTAATTTTTGTATAAATTTATTTATTTACTTTGAAGTATTTAATTACTTTGAAGCCCAAAGATTTCTAAAGTCTGAAATTGATCTTAAACTTATGCAGCGGTACTAATAACATTTTCGTTAAAACTCGTTTTAGCCAACTAAACCTCGCACTACGTAAACCACGTATTAGGCACTAATTCGTGGTTTAGTGGGTTCTTACTAATAATGTAAAAATGTACAAGGACTAAGTAAACCATGGAATACGGAATGAATGTTGTGTGAACGCAGCCATTTAACGGGAATTTCGGAATTTTTCTTTACTTTATGCTATTTTTTGTTCATTCTCTATGACTTTATTAGCCGTCATCTATGACATATATCGAGAATCATCGTATTTTTATGTTTGTCATTGTTTGTTTACTGCATGTTTGATGGTTTACTGTTTATGTATCGTCACGTTTTGGTTGAATTCCCAATGATTTATCTTATTACAACATTACTTATTACATTTATTTTAAAACAATAATTGTCAATGGAAAATAAATATCTTCATTTATTTGCCTTCTTACCTTTGCCTTCTGCCTTTGAAAATCTGTACTTTCTTCTAAAATTAATGTCGTCGTAATCAACAAACAGATTACAACGAACCTATGAACACACCTTAAAAATTTCTATTTCGGTCTATTTGACTTTTGACAGCTTACGAATTCACTATTGCTATTCCACCACTAAACTAGGGGACCGGATGGTTTAGCGTTACCATGGTGATATAAACCATGGAATAAAATAGAAGTTTTAAAACTTGGTTATTAGTAAGATTTTTGGCCGTTAGGTTTTAGTCACTCTATTCCATAGTTCAACCTCGCTACTTTTTCGTTATTAGTACCGCCGATGTTGATTAACTTCATGAGTAACCCCGCTGTTCTTGTAATTTCTATAGCAGTAGTTGGATGTCAATTATAAGTTGATTGCGTGTAAAACTAAATGTTGAAGAATAATAAAATAAAATTACTTACTAATTTTCAAAACATAAGTAGAAACCGGCTTACAAATCTAATGTTTTAAGTTTTAATGAAAACTAAAATACAATTAAGTATGTATTATATTATGTCCATAGCCAAAATATGTATGGTAAATATCTAAATTTTGGTCACGGAGAATAAAGTGCTGGTGCTCATCATAATATGCCCATGAGGCTCAAAACGAATATGCAGGTTGATTAATTGCAGCATCTAGAGTAATTTGTCTTCTCAAGGCGCTCACGGTTGAGGGCAGGCGTTCGTCTTTTCTCGCGGGTGCTAAGGTTGACGAGGCCATGTCTTCATGGACTTAGAGGCGGGACGAGTCGCTGGGGCCACTTGCTCATGCAGGGCAGCCGCAAAAACAAGTACACTGGTAACTGGAGTCCGTCGGATATTGTGACGTTCACCAGGTGTTATCGACAAACACTGCACCGAATATAATTTTTAAGTACCTACCTACCTTTAAAGCTTCGCTTCATTTAGATGAAGAATTCATCAACAAACACCCATGAACCGCCGGAGCGGTAAAAGCTGGCTGAATGCTCTAGCTTATTAGGAAGCTGAGCGTGGCGATGCTTTTCAGCTAGTCAATAATATAATAATATGCCAATAAATATATTCTCTGTTTATTTTAGAATTTGTTGGCCTTTGTGGCTCAGTTAGTTAGATATCTGACTGCTGATCCAAGAGTCCCGGGTTCGATTCCCGGTGGAGACACAGTTTTCAATTGTGTTTTCAGTCTGGATCCGTGAGAAGATTAATATCGCAAGTCTCCAGAATGTGACCACTTGTTATTGGGTGCATGTTAAATAATTATTTGACATAGTACCTGTTAGTTTCCTGAGAAGCTACATAAATAAAATTAAAAAAAAAATAAAAGGATTGTATGATTGGTTAAAGTCATATTGTTTTTATATTTGTACTTACTATTTTCATTTATTATATTTTATAAAAAGGTATTTTAGAAATGCTTTTTAGTATTTCAATAAAAGGTCCACTAATACATAAGTAGATATCATTTTGTAGATGCTCATTAGGTGAGACGCGTCAGTGGTAAAGTATAATTTATAAGTGGTTAAAAGTTAAATTGTCTTTTTTATACATTATAAGTCATTAAATATATGTAATCAAAAAAAAAAAAAAAAATATATATATATATATATATATATATATATATATATATATATATATATATATATATATATATATATATATATATATATATATATATATATATATATATATATATATATATATATATATATATATATATATATATATATATATATATATATATATATATATATATATATAAACATAGAAATGAATATGTACGATAAGATGAGAGAAATACTAAGTTTTTAAATTGTCAATACCTACTGACGGTATTTAAGGTTTAGATCGCCATTATGTCCTATTCTGATTGATTTCAGAGTACGAAAACGTTTATTTAAGTTGTTTAAGCTTTCAATAGATGGCGGTGTGAACAAATCTATTGGCATCAAAAATTTACGGAAAAAAAATAAAATAATAAAATGAGGTCTATATAAAATGCGGTTTACATAGAAGGCGGTCTGTGGCAATATTGTCATCCCGGGCCCACTTGTATTATTATATATTTTACTGACAATAAATAAAAAAAATATAAAAATTGAAAAGCTTGATTCAATAAAAAAGACATCCTTTATCGAACAATTTGCATGAATATTTTCAAAAGAGTACTTTGTAAAGACATTGTTACTACGAAGTAGGTATGTACAACTCTTTTATACATAAAACACTAGTAACTGAACAAAGCTCTTTGTTACGACATAACATCGGAAAGTACCACCTTCAGTAAGAACTACATATTTTGTACTCATATGTAGGTACCTATACTGCAATCAAATAAAGTGCCATCATCATAATGTATATTCAGCGTTTGAAATATATATGTATATGTGATATTCTTCCATAAATGTTTTGTTCATTTATATCAATTCATCGAGCAATTTAAATTCGCGCTCGTGGAATCTTCATGAAGATCCGGGACGCGTATTTACCTTTCCGTGTTGATTAGGAGGCAAGTACTGCCTCGAATTAGGCACTAGTTGGTTGCGCTAGTGCACTTAAAAACTCGTGTTGAATTCAAGGCACGTGTCCCCAAATGCACACGGTTTAGCTACGCAAACTGTTCCTGCTAATTGATTTTTCTTTAATTTCTCTTAGTATAAACTTATGTGTATTATGTAGGTAAGTGTTTAAAAATAATATTATATTTTTAGTGGTTCGTTAGCCAACAAGATCTGTATTGCCACTAGTATTAAATTACATAAATTGCGTTTTTACATACGCGAAAAGTCCCTGACAAAAGTTTTTTTTCCAACTGTCGATTTGTTCAGGAGAACTTTGTTCTCTTAACATATCGACAATGTTTCGAGCCAGAATACGCGAGAATTGTATGCAGAGGTCTACTTTTTTCACGGCTTTTCCAACTTTGAAGTCAAAAAACACCAACTTAGAGGCTTCGCAGCATATATGTTCCATACACGGATTTACTCAGAATTCGGAGTAGAACATTTCGTGTGTCTGTGTGTGTGTGTGTGTGTCTGTGTGTGTGTATGTCTGTGTGTGTGTGTGTGTCTGTGTGTGTGTCCGTCCGTCCCTTATAACTTTTGATCCGCTCAATTTACAAAGCCTAAAATTTCAGAATATATAAACAGTTATAGGCCTACAAAACTTTTATACTCAGAATTTTGAATTTTTGTTTCAATCAGGGGTTATCAACTTTTGAATTTTTAATATATTTTTCCATATATCTCAGAAACCATAAAAGCTAAAACGCTAAAAATTGGTACAAGCATAGAAAAATACAAAATCTCAAATCAGTTAATTCAAAAAAATTCCAGGGTTTCTCAAACATTTTTTATTAAGAAAAATATTTTTTTTATGATAAATTTATGAGTTAAACTGCCTATATTTTCATTTTTTTTAAAAATATCGAAAAAAGCCGAAACACCCCAACTAGATAATTTAATTTTCTATAAAAAATATTCACATGGTATTAGCACATCTCAAACTTTTTTTAACAATTTGAATGTAGTGACGACATTGCTTCATACAATTTGTAGGGCAGTCGCCTATACACAATATGTAAGAAGACTTAATAGTTTGATAGGTACTTAATCTCCAAACATACATACAGAACCATCATGCTGTTTTCATATTCCGGGTAGGAAAACAGGACTGACCTCCATACTGTCCTATCTTGACATACATACCAACATGTGTTAAAATTTTCAATAATTTGGATTTATGGGTTTATAGTTTGTTTCTTATTCTTCAACTATACATACTATCGCTATCGACAGTTGGATCTCATGTGTTACATGCAACTAGTTTTAATTCATTTATTTTCGAACTGAAGCTAACAAGGTATGAATAATATATGTATACAAATAATAACCATATCAATTATCTTCTCCACACATATATTAATAGCTTACAATACTATTCCAACTGTCGATTCGTTCATGAGAATTCAATTCTCTGAATGAATCGACATTATTAAGCCAAGATGCGTGTACGAAGGAACATTTTGTATGGCGTAGTGGACTTTTTGCATGCTAATAACACCAACTAGAGGCCTCGCAGCATATATGTTCCTATACATGGATTTACTCAGAATTCGGAGTAGAACATTTTGTGTGAGTTTTGTGTGTCTGTGTTTGTGTCTGTATGTGTGTCTGTCCGTCCCCCCCTTATAAATTTTGATCCGCTCAATTTACAGAGCCCAAAATTTCAAAATATATAAACACTTATTAGCCTACAAAATTTTTATACTCATAATTGTGAATTTTTGTTTCAGTCAGGGGTCATCAACTTTTGAAATTTAGGTTTATTTTTCCATATATCTCAGAAACCGTAAAAGCTAGAACGCTGAAAATTGGTATAAACATAGACAAATATAAAATCTCAATACAGTTTTTTTTTAATTCCAGGGTTTCTCAAACATTTTTTAAGAAGAAAAATATTTTTTTATGATAAATTTATGAGTTTAACTGCTTATATTTCCATTTTTTTTTTAAATATCGAAAAAAACTGAAACACCCCAACTAGAGCATTTAATTTTCTATAAAAAAATATCGGCATTGTATTAGCACATCTCAAATTTTCATAACAATTTTTATAAAAATTGAATTTAGTGACGACATTGCTTCACACAATTTGTATGGCAGTAGCCTACACACAATATCTAAGAAGACTTAATAGTTTGATACTAATCTCCAAACATACATACATACCATCATGCTATTTTCATATTCTGGGTAGGATCAAAGGACTGACCTCCATACTATCCTATCTTGACATACATACATACCTAGGTACATGTGTATTATAGAAAACCAAATATCTTAAAATATTAAATAATTTGTATTTATGGGTTTATAGTTTGGTACTTATTCTTCAACTGTACGTACTATCGCTATCGACAGTTGGATCTCATGTGTTACATGCAACTAGTTACAAATACAGCCATATTGTGTATATCCAAATTCCATCATCGTGTGTGTGGGTGGATGTGTGGGTTTTTTGTGTACGTGAATGGGTGCGTGCGTGTGTATGTGATAAACTTATGAAATCCTTGTTTCCAGTTTTGGAGCAAGTTGATGTTTTGTATAACAGAATAAGTCGATGTCAAGGGACTTCTCATGTTTTATGTGTTAATAATTCTGTTCATAATTGAGTTTTTCGCGGCGTTACTTTTATATCATTTTGAGCGGAAAAGGATTATACCTACGTTTATATCTGGAGCGTCTCAATGGCACATTAATATCTATACTTGATAGCAATTTATATCATTTTGAGCGGAAAAGGGTTATACGTGTATATCTGGAGCGTCTCAATGGCACATTAATATCTATACCTGATAGCAATTTATATCATTTTAAGCGGAAAAGGGTTATACGTGTATATCTGGAGCGTCTCAATGGCACATTAATATCTATACTTGATAGCAATCTATATCATTTTGAGCGGAAAAGGGTTATACGTGTACATATATCTGGAGCGTCTCAATGGCACATTAATATCTATACCTACTTGATAGCAATTTATATAATTTTGAGCGGAAAAGGATTATGCGTGTATATATGGATCGTCTCAATGGCACATTAATACTTGATAGCAATTTAAGGCAGAAAATGTTATTATTTATTATTTTGTACAAACATTTTATATCTATGCGTTCGTGTCTTGATGGTAGAGACGGTGGAATAATATTTCGATATGCCAATCTCTTCAAATACTTACGTTGTGCACTTGATATTGTGGGTTCCAAATAACATAACCAAACTCCAATATGCTTCTGACTAATGAATTAAATAATACGTAGATTGTTTTGGAATTATGAAACCTAGTCTTTAATAACATGCTGTTATAGTTTTTTTTTATGTGAGGTTTGTGACTTAATTTGTTGTCCAAAACTATTATTGAAACTTCACAATTTTCGATCAGGATTTTGCGTAGTCCGACGGTCCTAATAACGCCCCTGCAAATACCTACATACAAAACAAATAAATGTATTAGTACCTATTGTGGCACCTTCAAAAATCAAAAGTAAAAAAGTGCTAAAAAGAAGAAACAAAAGAATGGGAAATGTTTTTGCTACTCTAAACTTCAAGTATAATGTAATTATTTATCTTTATTTATAGATCGTTCGCTGAACAAATCAAAAAAACACAATTCATAACATAATGATTTTGACATCATCAAATAAACTTTATCATTTTAATGCCAGCCACTAACATAGTCAATAATCGTTTATTCAGAATTTAAAATACTGTATTGAATTTAGTAAAATCTTAATTTTTCTATATGCATTACATAAAATTATATGCAATTTAAAGTACACACATACATATAAAAATATGTATCTACCTACAAGAACATTTTATACATCTGCTTATTTAATTTTCGTTATTTTATACCTCAGTCAATCGTCCTTTTCCTCATGACTGAGGATAGCGGCTGTAGTCTGTCGCCACACGTATGGCCCGCCTCCATGCCAATCTGTTTTGGGCTGAACGCAGAGCACCAGTCACCGAAGACCCCATTGTGGACTTAACCAAATCGCTCCATCTGGTCGGTGAGCGACCACGAGATCTCCGTCCCTCCACGCTGCCCATCACGACAAGCTTCTCGAGGCAGTCTGGTTTTCTTCTGGCAATGTGTCCAAAGTATTGAAGGATACGTCTGTAACATATCGTCGATAGACGATCCTCAATCCTTAGCTCGTCTAAAATTGACACATTAGTTCTTCTGGCTGTCCATGGGATGCGCAGCATACGCCTCCAGCACCACATTTCGAAAGCATCGATCCTCTTTCGCTCTGACTCCCTAGGTGTCCATGTTTCCACGCCATAAAGGAACATCGGGAATATCAGAGCCCTGATGAGTCTAGCCTTCGTAGTTTTCGTAATGGTCCTGTCCTTCCATACTCTTGTGAGTTTTCCCAATGCTCCCTTTGCCATGGCGATGCGTCTTTTTACTTCCGCTTCACAACCACCGGTTATACCTAGACATTGTAAAATACCAACCAATATTATACACGTATTCAACTATGTTGTATAGGTTTAAAGGAACCTTTATGGTGTATGAAAATAAAATTTCAATATGAAAATAATATTTTTTAAAAAGCCCTTAAATCCCGCTTTTCTAATAAACGCTTTTGTAAACTTTAAAAGGTATGCTCAAAAATAATATGAAACAAAGAACTTTGTGCAGCTTGCGTGAAGAACGATGGTATTAATAAAGTTTCAAAAGGTTTTTGTGTATTAAAAAAGTATGTATCAACATTTTAAAGCAAAATAATTGGATATCATTATGCATATATATTATTAAGGTGCCGAAACACAGAGCATGTTGATAATAAAAAAATATTTCTGTCTCTCGATCACGTAGGAGCTAGACACACTAAAAGACATCATTTTTTTTTTGAAAAGGAATAATGGAAGAATTCATATATAAAATCTGAGTAGGAGAGCATAGGTATATGAAAAGATGTATGAATGTATGAGTATTTGAAATATGTGTTGAAAAAGTATGTTCTGAGTATCGTGGATGGAAATAAAGACTATTGATGTGTCCATACGGTACTTCAAGAGCTCTACCTCCACTTTGTATCCAAAGTATCCTTTGGCCATGCATCAAGGAGATAAAGTGAAAGCCTTGAGAGGTCAGTGATAGAGAGGCCTGTGACAGCTTTGTGCGAGGTATATTTGCTGGGAATCACGACACTCCATCATAAGGAATACGACGCAGAGATAAAGAGAGTATGAATGTAAACTACGAGATGAATGTGTTTCGAGATATGATTATATGACATTAAAGAGAGTAGGTATGAATGTAAACTACGAGATTAATGTGTTTCGAGATATGATTATAATGACATTAAAGAGAATAAGTATGAATGTAATCTACGAGATAAATGTGTTTCGAGATATGATTATATGACATTAAAGAGAGTTGTTATGAATGTAAACTACGAGATAAATGTGTTTCCAGATATGATTATATGACATTAAAGAGAGTTGTTATGAATGTAAACTACGAGATAAATGTGTTTCCAGATATGATTATATGACATTAAAGAGAGTATGAATGCAAACTACATGATAAATGTGTTTCGATATATCAGTATATGGCATTAAAGAGAGTATGAATGTAGACGACGTGATGAATGTGTTTCGAGATATTACATATTATATGGCATTCTATTTACTTCCCCAGTAAGGTCGTGGATTGAAGATTTGAATAATAATATACCTGTAAAAACAAATGATATGCCAAAATTAAAATCTCAACTTCAAACGTTAATAATTGTTGAATAAATTTTTAAGAAGCCCATTTTTGTTATATACGAGTACTTAGGTACTTACGTCCGATGGCCGTACAACTCGGGTAGAGCTTTAGCCTCCTGAACAATGGATTTCCAAACCTTCCTGTCAGTGGACTCCCAGTCATCACAAGCATCCAACACACTTAGTGACATTATCCTTCAATCTCTGCCATGGCCTTCCCAGAGGTCTCTTGCCCACATGGTTATTTTGTAAGATGCAATTAGTGGCAAGGGTTGCTCTGTCAATGCGCGGATACCCTTATTGCTTAAATTCTTTGTCTCCAGGTACCCGCCGGAATCTTGGTCCTGATGTACATATATAAATTATTTGAACAAAAATAAAAAAAATCCAGAACGAGAGAACGATAAAGACGAAAATAACCAATAATGTCCAAGAAAAACTATATCCCTATAAAGTCAATTGAATTGATATTAAAATATCTTCATACTTTGCTGCTAATTCATGGTCTAAAATAATTAAATAAAATTAAATATCTTAGTCTCCTTACAATATTTTTTTTCCGTTGAAGGGGCCGTTACGTCTCCGAAACTAGTTGGCATAAAAATACTCAACGTGGTTAGAAACTAAGATATTTTATTTTATTTAATGATATTAAAATACACTTCAGAAAAAAATCATACAAAATGAAACAATAGATAACATTTTTTTCTCGTTTTTGATAAATATTCGGCGGAAAAAAAATGCCACATACATACATAACACATATACATATTACTCACTAAAATATAATGGATGGGGATTCACATTATGAAACATTTTTATGTATATTGATTTCGTGTAGAATGAAATGAAATGCTTTGAAGAGGTTTCAAATAGCCAATTGAAAAAAGAAACGATGTACTGAGAAATTGGAAAAAGAGATTCAATGAATAGCAATGGTTCGAGTACATTCATATTGAAACTATATTATCATGGCAGAGAAAATATTTCAATTGTGTCAGCCAAACAAATATGAATAATTAAAAACGTCCCAATTTTAATGCCTATAAACCAAACCTGAATATTGCCGAAATTTAAACCCTACGTCGACCCATTTCATTCACCCTTACCACAAAACTTTTTTTTCGCTTTGTTAAGGAAATCAACATAATGTTTGCTTAACAGAATCGCAAACATATCTGTTTTTCGATCTTAAGTAGGTATTAATGGAAGTCAATTCTAATTATATATTTTTTATCTCCACACTATGGAAAAGTGGAGAATCATGATGTCACAATTTTTAAGCGTATTTTTTTTGCATCAATTTCTCAACGAGTATCATGTAGAGAGTGCACACTATGAGTTTCGTCGTGATGTGTTTGTATGTAATATGTACATATATAGCGTACGGCGTACGGCCACCTTTTTGTACGGATTATCCTTTTTGTGTCCTCTCTACAGCCCAAACTGTAAGTCCGATCAATAACATCATATGTGTAAAATGCATAGACATAGAGCTGATTAGTTTTCAATAGACAACTTTTAATTTCTTCTCTATGAATTCATCATTTACGTTGTTTTTTTTTATGTCCTCTCTGCAGCCCAAAGTATAAGTCCGATTGACTTAATATTGATATCATATTATGTAAAGTCCATAAACTTAGAGCTGAATAGTTTTCCATAGATATCCGTTAATTTCTTATCTATGATTTCATCTGTCCAAATTGTAAAAATGCTCTCACGGTCTGGAAAATTGAAGTATTTTATACTATTTGAAATTTTGATACAATAAAAATACACTCATCAAAAATACATTCAAGGATGTCGAAATTTAAAAGATAATCTATGATCTGCCATATCAATGTGAAATAAATTTCATATTAGTATGAAAAATGTATATAACAGAAGTAAAATAGCTTTTGTATGAAAAAATTGAGTGATCAACTTCATATTGATATTGTATGTGTGGCTATGGCCATCGCACAACCCTAATCAATAGGTGTTGCACAACACTAAAGTTGCCGGCGTTTAAATACGGCCATTTTGGATTAAAAAAACCATTCCGTTCTGATACCCGACTGGTGCATCGTACTCTTGGTAATTACGTACATTTCAAGTGTTAGTTTAATGAGAAATTCTTAATATCAGTTTTAATTTAAATATATTTTTTACTTGTTCATATTCATCGATAAAAACGTAAGTGACTTTTTATCTTTGAATCTTTCATACCTAATAACCCTTCATATGCATGTTCCAACTTACACTACAGTGAAATCATTGATTAAATTTTGATTATCGCCATCCGCGGTAATCGAATATATGGGGCTGTTGGTTGAGCACGCACAATAAAAACGCAGACAAATTATGAATTACATATCCCGGTTCGATAATAATTTGCGAACCAACAGTAGTTATACGTATGTGGTTTAGTGTGTTAAATAAAATCCAGTAATTGTATCTCCTTAGCTCGACACGCCACATGCGTGTAAACCCCCATATATGTATGTGTCTCTATAGACAAGTGTATTTTGTTACTCTCCACTCATGTATCAGGTATCATGTAGAAAGTGCATACTATGAGTTTTGTGACAGTGTTTTTGTGTGTTTGGTGTATTTTGAAAACTTTTGTCCTCTGGGAATGTTTTATTTGTTTAAGAATCTAATATAAATGTTCTTCATAAAAATGCATTTAGAGATTGTCGACCTTTCAAGAAGAAAAAATGAACGCTTACTATGGTGTGGAGTTTAGTGTTGGCCACAACCCACTCGTTTTACAAAGTTATTAAAACTAAGTGAATTTGATTGTAATGTACTTAAATACCACACGGTTAGTTCGGTGGATTCTTCGACATCTGCGTTATTTCAAATAATCCAAATATTGCACAAAAACAAAAATATTCGTACAAACAATCTAAAATTAGTAGTTTGTTCTATACTTAGTAAAGAAATAATCCTATTATTAGGGAGAAACTCTCGCATAATCCGTAGTGTAAAGCTGCAACGCTTACTTTTAGTACCTACATGAGTTTCTGTTAACGTTCTATGTACATAGGTACTCGTTCATTGTATGTAGACATATACTTAGGTAGGTACAATCAGCTCAAAGGAAAAGAGGTTCTATAAAAGCCTGAATGTACATTCAAGAGTTTCTTAATAAAAAAGAAAGCCTGCAAGTATGAAACCTACAAGCACGAAGCATACAATTAAGATCGAATCATTTCAAGTAAGAATCTACTCAACTACTTATATTCGATTTCTTCTTTAACTATATTTTCTTTGATTTGTAGTCGTATACTTTATATGTAGTGGATTATTGATATGTTATCATTTATGGATCTTTTCAATTATTGTTAGTTGAATGATTTTACCATATTACTTATACTTAAGTAAGTATATAAAACTTTATAAGGATTTTAAGACTGGCGTGTTTCAGCAAAGATTAAATAGACTACATATTTTATTTTACTTTTATTTCATTTTATTTTACATCTAGTTTAAACAAATGAGTAGGTTGTGAACTCCTCACTAACAAGTCATAATATAAAGTATTCAAATTTTGGATGGAAAATATTCAGCATTTTCATGAAATGAGTTTGTTAAATTATTTTTTTATTTAAATATTTTATTATGAAAACTTGATAATGTCGCGTGTCGAAAATCACACGACAAAGGTTCTGAGCGAAGCCAGGTATTTTTGCTAAGGAATGAATAAGTTTAGTACATGTCTCATGTCAAAAAGAACACCACAATTTGTTTTGAACAAATCCGCGTATTTCTACTAAGAACTAGGTAAGTTTTCATACAAGTTGGCGATGATGATGATGATTAGTTTGTGACGTCACGATCGAAGTCGAGTGGGGATATGCTATACTTTTTTTTCACTTCTCTAAAAGTTTATACTTGATACTCCCTCTAGTAAATAAACAGTGTTGCTATCTCTTTCCCTCAGTATAATCGCGTATGTTGTCATCTTTCTCTGTTTACATATAGCCGAATACGTATCAACTACATAAGACAATTATCTATTATGTATGACGTCTTTTTAGGGTGTCCACACTATTACTCAATCTTCGCCTAGTGGAACGTATAGTTGAAAAATTCCTTTTTAAAGAAAAAGTTTTGTAAGTATAGAATATTATTTCAGTGTTATATATTTCCAAATGGTTGGATTCACATTGTTAAGTTTTTGTTGAAGTGTGAGGTGATACATAGCAGAAGTAAAAATAAAATTAAATATAGTATTTGGAAGAAGATCTTGTATGAGGAAAGAATTATGGTTGATATTGAAATACACTATTATTAATTACTGGTTTTCCTAGCATCATTGATTTTGGGTAAAGAATTAGTTGGTTAAGTATAAAGAAAAGGTAGAATTGAGGATAAGTTCATTTTATTGACTCACGTTTTTATATAACTTTTTTAATAAACTTCCCTATCCTAATGAAAATTTATAATAATAGCATTGAAAGACTTGTGAGTTGAGTATGAAGTTTTCCGAAATCTTAGTAAGTTAGGAGAGTTAGGAAATGTTTTTATTCCTTTCTATTTTCATGCGTATAGGCAACGAATTCATCATTGAACAATCTTGGGTTTTTCATTTTTGTTAAATAATGGTCACCAAAATTTACTTTCGTAAAAATAATTATTAAAAATCCTAAAAAGATGATCTGGCTACACCCTTATATACTAAGTACATAAGCCGCGTTGACTGGCTTATGTACCTACAATTAGCGAGCGAACTCCAAGTTGAAAAATTCAGGCGGGTCGGCAGTAATTGTGCCGCCTAAACCTATAACATCTATCTTTGAAAATTCGTAGCGTCTCTAATTTAGGCGTTAGAACAGTTTCGTTTTCAATCTCAGAATCATGTAGGGATTGTGGATGTTTTGTGATTTAAGGAAAAAATAATATTTTTTTTTTCATACGATTCCATTGATTTAGCGCTCCGAAAATCCGCGAAATAACCTTCTCTAGGAGCGTATTCAGAGGGACTGAAAGCCTCTCTGACTTACGCACACACTCACAGATTGCTAATACCGAACTTATAAATATGACTACTCACGAAGCAGTAAGTCAGTTTTATTTCGATTCTCAAAGTAAATTCTTTTAAAAAAAAACTTGTCTTTGCGAACGATTTATCGTGTGAGTCTCGCATATAGAACATTTTCACCGGCTTCGGACGCCGGATTTTATTTATTTTTTTTATAAGAAAAGTAATAGAGTTTTTTTAACAAAGGCGATTAGATATTTTTTTTTAAGAAAAATGTGCAAATTTAAATAAGGATGTATCGGATCTCTGCATTGTATTTAATAATATTCTTTTATTATTTTTTTTTAAAAAATTAAAATTCGTTTTTCATTAAAATTGTCGAACTATCTTTTCGGTATTTAGAAGCGTTGATTTTGGCTAAAAGAAAAGGAATGGAAGGAATTAAGTCTTTAACGTTGCAAAGTATAAAACAGAAAAGAACAAGTAAGCGGAAGCCGCTTGAAAGAGCTAATTATTCAATTATACTCTGGCTTGAGTTCCAGACAGTCTAAGCATCGTCAAGAAATATAAATTGGAATTCGCGCCAAAAAGACAAGTAAGCGGAAGCCGCTTGAAAGAGCTAATTATTCAATTATATACACTGATTTGAGTTCCAGACAGTTTAAGCATCGTCAAGATATATATATATTAAATTTCGCGCCAAAAAGACAAGTAAGCGGAAGCCGCTTGAAAGAGCTAATTATTCAATTATATACACTGACTTGAGTTCCCGACAGTTTTAAGCATCGTCAAGAAATATAAATTGGAATTCGCGCCAAAAAGACAAGTAAGCGGAAGCCGCTTGAAAGAGCTAATTATTCAATTATATACACTGACTTGAGTTCCCGACAGTTTTAAGCATCGTCAAGAAATATAAATTGGAATTCGCGCCAAAAAGACAAGTAAGCGGAAGCCGCTTGAAAGAGCTAATTATTCAATTATATACACTGACTTGAGTTCCCGACAGTTTTAAGCATCGTCAAGAAATATAAATTGGAATTCGCGCCAAAAAGACAAGTAAGCGGAAGCCGTTTGAAAGAGCTAATTATTCAATTATATACACTGATTTGAGTTCCAGACAGTTTAAGCATCGTCAAGATATATATATTAAATTTCGCGCCAAAAAGAACAAGTAAGCGGGAGCCGCTTAAAAAAGCAAATTATTCAATTATATACACTGATTTGAGTTCCAGACAGTTTTAAGCATCGTCAAGAAATATTTATTAAACTTCGCGCCAAAAAGAACAAGTAAGCGGGAGCCGCTTAAAAAAAGCAAATTATTCAATTATATACACTGATTTGAGTTCCAGACAGTTTAAGCATCGTCAAGATATATATATTAAATTTCGCGCCAAAAAGAACAAGTAAGCGGAAGCTGCTTGAGAAAGAAAGACCGGCTGTTCGGCGATGTATATGTGCGAGCTTGATTTCCAAACCAAATAAAGTACTCATGGAAACATTTCATAATATTTTTCCGCGTAAAATGTTGAACTATCACCTTATAGATTAAGATATATATATATATATATATATATATATATATATATATATATATATATATATATATATATATATATATATATATATATATATATATATATATATATATATATATATATATATATATATATATATATATATATATATATATATATATATATATATATATATATATATATATATATATATATATATATATATATATATATATATATATATATATATATATATATTTTGCCGCCCAGTGGATTTAAAGCTAACTAAGACCGCATCCTTTGATTGATCAGGAACGTTTAAAGACTAAAGACTGTGATTATCAATGATTTCGTTGTATAATCAAAAAATAAATCGGAGTAAGGAATTGATGCTATTACTGATAGGAAGACATTTATTCGAAAATACTGGGTTGTGAGATTTTTATGGCCTTTAAGAAAAGATTTAAATAAATACATACATACAATTTAATAGTAATTTCGAGCCTTGTGAATCTGGACGTTTTAGAAAGATCCCATGTAGGTCGAGTGTAAAAAGTTAATTGTGATAAGTGGTCTAAAATAAAAGTTGTGTACTGGTGGAATCGCATTAAAGGATTATCTTCAAATTGTGTGATAGTCAGAGATAGGTCGTAAGCACCGTTTCTCTGATTAATTCACATGACAGGTCCAGTCTGAAATTTGCTAAGGTAAAAGACAGAATCTATATTGTTTTACATATAACGACGTTTACTTTTTTCGTGAGGAGGGTCCAGTTCTTGAAGAAGCTAAATTATTTTGCAGCCATAAGTGAAACTTTTGTCGACTTAATTTTTTTTTTTGAGATTTGAATTGATTGTTTTTATTTATTTTTGGAAGACTACATTTGTCCCACTTATATATATTTTGATTCTGAACGAACCACAGATATAAATCAACCTTTTTGTTGTTCCTTAAGGTTGAAACGAAGCCAAGCCAAAACACCTTAAAATTCCAAATTTGAGAATCTATTTATTGTTCCTTCTGATAGTATTTGTGTACCTTGTTCAATATTTTGATTTCATGATGTATATGCATGTATATGGAGTTTGTATATATGTATAGATGATTACAATTATAATATATTTTTGTTTACCTGTCGAGAGAGTATGTAATTGCTCCACAGGCATTAAAAAAAAATAGAAAGGCAAATTCAATTTTCTTATATGAATATGTCTATACATATATGTGTATAGGTTCCTTAAACCGCCTTGTACATAAGTAAATTTTTTTCAAATATTATAAACCAGAAGTGAATTGTTACCTCCATACCTTAAGTAACAGGGTCATTCAAGTTGATATGATTTGAATTGTTTCATACAACAAATTATCTAAATTGTGGGAAGGTTTATACCTTTACTGGGTAAATTAAATTCTTTTATTCAATTGAGACCTATAGTTGTTAAACTTTGGGGAATCAATATATAATTATTTTATAGTTAATGATTGGTTTATTTTTGTTAAATCAATTCCGTTCTGTTCTTTTCCTTCTCATATATATTGGTACCTTTTCTTCAAATAAATACATATAGTTTTTTTTTTATTTATAACTTAATTTTTTTTTTCATACTGATGATTTGCTAATTGTTGTTGAACCATTTACCGAAGGGGAGGGGTTTTTATTTGAATAAGATACTTCTATCTTGGTTTTTCTTTTAATTTTAATTTGTTCAAATTTCCTTTTTTCTTGCAACCTCTTCTTCTTTTAATTAAATATAAATTTCATATTTAAATCTCAGAGTAAATTTGATTGTTGTTTTTTTTTGTTTTTAATTCAAAAATTCTTTTATCTATATATCATCAGGATCTCGGTCATCTTGATCTGGGGTACCTTCTTTGAAGTAAAAAATACATATATGTGTCTAGTTTTTAAATTATAATTAGAAATTCTAGTTTGAATAATTTTCCTTGATTTATTTTATCTTGTTGTTATTCCCTTGTTGTTTTCTTGTTTTCTCTTCTTGTTTTATTGTCTGAATAAATGCAGAGATCTATACAAAGCATTTGAGTTTTTTTTATATTTTTTTTTAATAATTAATTCACAAATGATTTTTACTCCATTTTCAAATATGGACCTATTCAAAGGGTAATAAGTTTTTTTTTTTTTTAAATATATACATATAGTAATTATGTTGGCAAATAATTACACAGTCACCTTACGTATGTAAGGCTCATTCATCCGAATCCTGGACTGTAAATGAGAGACGGCGTATGGTAAGTTTGGACATCTGCGCAGGGGAGAGTTCTCATCAGTCATCAAATTTAATATACTTTATTATTTAATTAATTTTTTTTACTTTATTTTTAAAACCTTTAACTTGTGACATCCGCCCCGGGCAAATTTAAAACAAAGCAAGATTTATCTTAGCTTAAAAATTAGGGTGTGACAATAATTCTTTAATACCATTTTATGAAAGTGGTGTACCTTTTTACCAATTTGAAAATAAAAATTTTAAATTTTAAGTTTCCTGAGCTTGGGGTCACTTTGAAATATTTGACGGTTAAAAAAATTGAGAAGCACTATTCAGATATCCTTCAAAATTTAATGGGATCTAAGCGAGTATTAAATATACATATTTGCAAAATTTGAAAAGAATCGAATGAGTACTTTAGTCTATAATCGATAAAGTAAAATAAACAAGCTTTACATAGCACGCAGCACATAGCACACACAGATACATTGTGATGAAACTTTCAGAATACAATCTCAGCATGATACTAGGTAGTTGATAATCTGCAATAAAAAATAGCGTTAAAAATTGCAAAATTATAACTCCCCACTATATCCCCTTGGGTTAGTGAGCAAGATCCTTTTTGGCCTTCATCGCCCATTCTTTCCACGTGTCCTGCCCATCGCAGCCTCCCTATTTAGGTATATCACCTTGATAAAGTTAGGCTCATTATAAATATTGTAGATCTCATCATTGCATCGTATTTTCCAAGCTCCGTTTACCTGCACAGGTCCGAATATCCTTCTGAGTATTTTTCTCTCGAATACTAGAAGAGACAATATTCATCTTTTTTACTCAATACCCAGCATTCAGAACCATAAGTTAGTACGGGGCGTAGCAACGTTTTGTAGATTGTGACTTTGGTTTTTCTAGACATCATCCGAGATACCAGATGTCTTCTCAGACCAAAGAAGCATAATGTTTGCCGTATATATCCTTCGCTTAATTTCAGTGGATGTGTCATTTACGTCACAATCGATCCCAAGTTAGTAAAACTTTCAACAGTTTCTATTGTATGGGCGCCCACGCTGATTGTTGTTGGGTTTTGGTTGCTATTTACAGACTTGGTGACTGGCATAATATTTGGTCTTACTGGCGTTGATGCAAAATAATAATAATAAGAGTATTACAAAAGGAAATCCTGTATGTTCTCACTATCATGTATGTTCTCGTTTGTTATTGAAACGATTAACAAATGCTGAGTGATTATTTAGAGACTTAAGAAACATTGGTAACATATTGTATGATCTAGGAGCTACATACATAGAATATCTTTGCGTTGATCTCTCATTGCAGTTTGGAACTTTATGTTCATTATTAAGGCGATCACTTTCGATTTTGTGAATTTACATTAACATGAACATTTCTGTTTTTTGTGGACGAACTTAAGACATTGCAGCAGATAAAGTTTTCTCAGATTAAAAAATCTACACTCTTTAAACAATTGTTTAGTGGGATATCTGAGAGTTTTGTTGTATTTTTTTTTTTATAATCATTTTTTGTACAATTTCCAATGGTGCAATATGACTGTCTAATACTCCTCCCCATGCAATCATAACATAAGTTAAGATAGATTGTACTAAACTAGTAAATTGTTTTTTCTTTTTAACGGTGTCTGTCAAAGGATTTCCACCAAACAAAATTGATGTCAATGGAAGGCGTGATCATAGAATACACTAACTAGACGTGATTTCTTATTTTTTTTTTCATTTTTTTTTATTTTTGATTAGGAAACAAAACAGGAGTACAGATAGAAAAGTACATGATAAATATAAAAGAAGTATACAACAATCTGTACACCCAATAACATTGTTTCACATAATAATAGAATGGTAAGTAGTACAAACTATCCACATGAATACAAAATAAAGAAAACAAAAGAATATGCATATTTAAAAATAACAAACAATTTCAATAAAAAAAAACAACGTTAGAATAAGCATATTTTGTTATAAAAAAAACATATTTTGTTATAAAAAGTGGGAACAGGAAATATGGAAAGGGAGAGGACGGACAGGGAGAGCAAATCTCATATACCTACATATGTAGAAATAATGTTGAAAAATACGAAACCACTATTCACTGCCGCAAATTACACGCATTACCTCGTGGCGAAACTGATTAATAGATGAATCAAAGATACCAGCATGCATCGAAAATAATGCATTAAATCTACGACAGATGCGTGGGATCGTAGGTTGCGGCTCTAAGGGCCTAGGCAGTAAAGGCGGGGGTGGGCGGCCGACGCTGTTGCGCCCTCGTCAATTCTGTACTTAGAGAAGAGCAGGACGAACGCCTTTAGTCTCGCTCGGCAGTGACTCGTCAACTGTGGCGAATGTTGTTGTGTGGTTCGGGCACACCGCCGGCGCAGACGTCGGGTCAGACATCCTGTGTTGACAACTAGACGTCATATCTGACAGGTGATGATTGCGTCGGATGCCCCCGGTGTTAGCCCGCGGAACCTTCGGACGCCAACACGAGGACCGATGCGTCGGGATATAAGCCCCTCCGACTTGAAACGGAGTGTTCTTAGCGGCCGATTTCGAGACCAATCGGAGGCCCTGACGTGTGTGGTTGGATTCTCGGGGGCAGTGGTTGAACCCGATGGATGGTGGATATTTTGTGTTTGTCCGATGTTGCGGCTGCGTCCGGTGGTGAACAGGGCCAATGAGCTCTATAGCGTCGCCGGCGTGGAAGTGGATCGCGATCTCCCTCGATTCATCCGCAAATTGGTTCTACAGTGTGGAACATGTAAGATGTTTGACTGGCGAACTGACCTTCCCGGGACCCGAATATTCACAAAACTGACAAGCTCAGGCGAGTCCATAGCATCGTTCAAAATTTTATGAAGCATTAATTGGTCGAATAAGGTTCTTCTGGATTCTAGGGTATCATATTTGTGGTATTTAATTGAATCACGATAGCTATCAAAGTTAAGTCGTAATTTGTAATTTAAAAAGTTAAAAAATTTGCGTTGAATTCTCTCGATTCTAGCTATGTGGACGCCATAGAAGGGGGACCATATCTGTGTGCAGAATTCGAGTTGAGGACGTATATATGCTGAGTAGAGTGTATAAAAAGTTTTACTGTTTCTGAAAGGTTTTGATATTCTAATTATAAATCCAAGCATTTTGTTGGCTTTTGATATTACATGATTAATATGTTGGATGAAATTTAATTTAGAATCTAATATAACTCCCAAATCACGGATATGATCTACTTCCTTTATTCCCGAACTATTAAAAGTGTAAGTATAGTTGATTTTATTAATATTTCGAGTAAAAGTTATTTTGTTACACTTGGCTATGTTGAGTTTGTTTGATTGACAGTATGCAAATAATCTGTTAAGGTCTTGTTGTAGGTTATTACAGTCAGTTGTAGATTTAATAGTCAAGTAAATTTTCATATCATCGGCAAATGCAAGATAATGAGAAAAAATAAAACATTTATAAATATCATAGGTATAGATATTAAAGAGTAAGGGGCCTAGGTGAGATCCTTGAGGGACCCCTGAGGGTGGATTGAAGAAGTCAGATTTGAACCCTTCGACCAACACCGACTGCAGTCTGTTCCGAACATATGAATCGAACCACCTGAGCAAGTCACCGTGAAAACCTATAGTCATCCATCAGTTTCGTTAGTGAGGCCGTGTTAACAATTATTCTGTGGACAACTCTTTATCGAAGACGACTTCCTCATTCATTCTATCCATGTGCACAAACTTATTTTCGTCTTATCTGTAATATTTCTTTCAACTTTGACATTATTGTCTAATATCCTCCTACAATAAATGACTTTGGTTGGTTAATAAACCCACCATTGTTCACGTTATTCTACATGAAGTACAATAAATAAATAATAAAATAAAATCAATACCAAAGTAGGTAACTAAATGATCTTAGCTATGAAAAATGAAGGAGAGAGGTTAAAGGAAGAATAGTTAATTGAATAAGTTAAATTACTTTTGACTTTTCTGGAAAATTTTCAATTGTTTCATTAATTTTTATTTTCACTGGCTAATTGGTGTTATGAATTCATAAATTAATTATAAAATTTTAGTATAAATTAACCAATTATATTACAATTAAAGCAATTAATTAGTATTATTGCTTATTTCTTGTTAATTTATGAATAAGAAGGGATCGTATATCCATAATAACCGTATACCTACCTGGAAGTCCATGATTGGATAAATAAGTGATTTTGTTTTTGAGGTAGGTACTGTGGTAGGTTTGGATTAGAGAGAACATTGTACAATAATGACAGAATGTATGTACCTATATATTGCGCCGCTGCAGCGGGGTATCTTGGGCCAACTGAGTAGATTGCGGTAAGATGATAATATTATGTTATCTATTTTTTCGACCCAAAGATGAATCATATATTATGAAGACGTTAAAGTTTATTGAGATGCACTTCATTAGCATGCTATTTAGCATACATCGGCATAATCAAGCAACGAACGAAGAAGTGATTGTGCTAGAGATAATTTACAACGGAACGGGAGAAGGTTTTTAAGTTTATTATATAAGTGGTTGTAGGGCAAAGAAGATAGATTTGCTGACATTCACTAAGAACAGTAGCCTTACTCTTGAAACTCGAATCCGATCCCGATTTCAAATTTTCATTTAGAACTTACCCATCTGCCGCCTGCGTATATTCAAATGAACAACTATTACTATTAAAACATACCTACCTACCGCATTCATTCTCCGTTACAAAGGTAGGTTCTTAGCGAGTCGGATCGTATTGGGATTGGATTTGCAGTGGAGAGTTAAGTCCGCTGAGCGGACAGAATAACACTCGTACCTATTTATGTTTAAATCGTTTGATAATTGGAAACAGATGTCAACAATGAAAGCTTCAAGGATAGGTAATATACTAAAAAAACGAATGAGTATAACCTACATTCTTGAAATATCTGTAGGGATTTATTCCGTGATCTCTAAACATATTATTTATTTTTCATATAATATGTAGCTACAGCAAATATTTTGACAATATCTTTCATTATTGTAACTCCAACATATTTTTCATATACTTATCTTTATACGATTAGGCCTGACAATGAAGTGAAGAGGGATACCGAGGGTTAAGTAGGAAATAGCAGAAGAATATATTATGTATGTGAATATTGTGTATGATATTGACAGATTTATTAGAATTACATAGGTTCATTAGACATTTCTGGATCTCGAATTTGGCGTAGTCATTCGTGCGTCATTCCATACCTAATATGTTGAAAGGGTTAAAGAAGAAACGACATACATATTTAAAGAATTAATACTTCATAGTTATTATTTGGAAATAATTTGATCAAATCTGGTTATTGAGACGTCTCTTCATCTAATCGAGTTATTGGCGATATGTCTAATAAATCTATTGTCACAATATCTTTTTTAATTGCGGCGCTGGCCGATTTACTAATGATATTAATAACAATTAAGCACTACAAATAATAACACTCAATTATTATTATTACCATTATACACTTTCTCAAAAGAATTAGCAGATCAATGCGTAAATTGTAATTTATTTAAAAGAGCAAAATAAAATGCAACAAACGCATCATCAAGCTTTCAATTGGGAATAGTTCACCCATCCAGATACTTAACATATCAAAGGATTAGGCTCTGAGGAGGTCTCTATGCTACCTAACAACCCTACTGATTCCCGAATATTAACGTTTAAAAAATCTATAACGATTCTACATGTATTCATAATTACCGTTTTTTGCATTTTTATTATTAAATTTTTCGATAAATCTATAATTTCTAAATTACGGATTAACGATTTTGGAATAATGCCAGTGGCTGAAATAATGAACGGTAATATTATTATCTTTCTTTTAATCTCGTTACCTAAAGTGGTGTATTTTCTAATTTTTTTATTAAAAGTTTTTATAATATTACTAGAATTTGGAATAGCCACGTCGCAAATATATATAATGGAGTGTATTAAGCAAATTAAATAGTTGCTCTGTAAAAAGAGAAATTTATTATTAAAATAATTATAAAATACAATAAAAGTAATAATAACATAAACATAAATAAATAATAATGATAACAAATATAATTTTACCTGTAAAAAGAGAAACGACATTAAATGCTTTTAGTTCCTCCTTTTTAGAATCTTAACTGTCACTTTAAAACAAATATAAAACTAAAACTTTAATATAGAACCAATTCAAATAAAAATGAAATAAGTACTTCTAGGTGACATCTATGTAAGTACTTGTTTTACATCTTCCCCCCCCCCCCAAAAAAAAATTATATAAAACAATACTACTAAATTAATATAATTTTTATACAAAACAATACTTAATGTAGTACAATTTTTCATCGGCTAATACAATTTTTTTTCTATATATTTAATCTATAATTGGAACAAGTTTTGTGATATGAAAAAGGTTTGATTCTGATTTCTTGTGACCTGTATCTATTCTGTATATTGAGTTTGAATTTTTTTCTAAAATTTTATATGGTCCAATTTTTAATTCATCCAATTTTTTTCTGTTTAATCGATTTCCGTTTTCAACAAATACAGAGTCTCCGATTTTTAATTCGCATTTTGTCCTGTTTTTGTCGAAATGTTGTTTATTATAATTGTGTGATTTTATCGTATTTTTTAAGGCAAGTTTTCGATCTTGGAATAAATCATTAAGTGTTTTTTCCTGTTTTAATTCATCTGGCAAAATAGTAATATTTTTTCCTTCTAATAAATATTTAGGGGCAAATCCAGTTACTGTGTGTTCTGTTGTATTATATCTTAGGATACATTCATGTGCTATTGTCGTCCAGGCCAATTTTCCTTTCCATTCATTTACCTTACATCTTATTTTATTAACGATTGTTTGGTTAAGCCTTTCATTCAGGCCATTTGAAAAAGGTGCATTAACTGCGGTGAAGACAATGGGTATATTCTCATTACTTAAAAAGTTTTTAAAATCTTTTGAATTTATTCCCGGATATTGATCCGATGGAATCATACCAATTTTATTTCCTTGCATCGCTTTTCGAATAAGGTTTATAAAGTCACTCGAACTTTGACTTTTTGAAGTCAAAATATAGGCATACCTCGTGAAATGATCTACAAGAAGATGTAAGTATGTCTTTGTAGAACGTGAGCCACCAAATCCACCAATTGTATCTATAGACATTATCTCAAATGGGTAAGTTGCAGGACCTAAATGAGACATAAGTCCAAATTTATATTTTCCTCGAGATTTGTTTTTTATGCATATTTCACATTTTTCGCAGATTTTTTTAACATTATCGGTTAAATTTTTTGCTGTGTAGAATGGTATAATTTTATTTTGCATTTGTTTTGTTCCTATATGACAGTAAAGATAATGTATATTTTCTATAAATTTTTTACTAAATTCCTCTGATAGTATTATTTTTTCTTTTTTTCCAATTTTTTTGTAGTATATTTCATCTTTCAATTTTAATTTATTTTTATTATTTTTCAAATCTTCATTATTTTTCTGATCATTTTGTATATCCCCTAGTTTTATTAAGTTTACGATTCTTAAATTTTCTTCCTGATTTTCATGTGGTTCTAACACCGGATTTCTGCTTAAACAGTCTGCTTCTAAATTGTATTTTCCTGGAGCGTATATTACTTCAAAGTTAAATTGAGATAGATAATAAGTTAATTCTCCTAGTTCTTCATCTGTTCTGGCTTTTATATTCATTCTTTCTAGTGGTTTATGGTCTGAGTATACCATGAATTTTTTTCCTATGAGCCAATGTTGCCAGTATTTTACTGTCTCCTTTATTGCTAAGCATTCCAAATATATTGCCTTTTTCTTTTTTTGAGTTTCATTTAATTTTCTCGAAAAATATGCACATGGTTTTTCTTCTCCATTTTTTTTGTGGTTGTTTCAAGACAGCTCCTATGCCCTGTATACTCGCATCTGTGTAAATATTTATTGGCAAATCTGGATTATATATTGTTAAAATAGGTGTTGAACAAAGTAATATTTTAATTGTTTCAAATGATTCTTGACATTTTTCTGACCAAATAAATTTTTGTCCTTTTCTCAACAAATTATGTAAAGGGTCTAAAATAATCGATATTTTTGGCACATATTTAGCATAAAAATTTATTTTTCCTAAAAATTGGCGCACATTTTTTTGTGTTCTCGGAAGAGGAAATTTTTTTATAGCAATTAAATTATCTTTTAATGGACTTATTGTGTTATTCTTGATTATATGGCCTAAATACTTGACCGAATTTTGTGCAAAGTTGCACTTGGAAAATTTCAATCTAAAACCTTCTTTCAAAATTGCTTTTAATAATAATGATAAGTGATTAATGTGTTCTTCAAATGTTTTTGAAAAAATCAATATATCATCTATATAATTCACTGTGAAATCTGATAGTTTATGTTTCCTTATAATGCTACTTAAAATTCTTTGGAAAATTGCTGGTGAAGTTTTTAAACCAAATGGTAAACAGGTCCACTGAAAATGACCTTCTTGTGTAACAAATGCTGTTTTTTTTATCTTCAATTTTCAAAGGAATAGACCAGAATGCTGAGTTTATGTCCAATGTTGAAAAAAATTTACAATCTCTCGTTTTAACCATTAAATCCTCGATCAATGGGAAAGGTTGTGACTGAGGAATTATAATTTTATTTAAATCACGAAAATCTATACACAATCTTGATCTTTTTCCGTCTACTTTTTTATATGCCAAAGTCACCGGTGCCGCGAAAGGACTATATGACTCTTCTATTAATTTGTTTTTTAACAAATTGGATACCTGTTGTTCTATTTCTTTTTTATCTTCAATAGTGCATCTATACGGTCTTTTACTACAATATTTATCTATTAATAAATCAATATGTGCTTCATATCCTTTTACCATACCTATATCATATTTATCTTTAGCAAAGAGTGATCTATAATTATATATCAATTCATCTATTTTAGACTGTTGCTGGAGGCCTAGATGATTTATTGAAATTTCAAAATTGTCTACTTCTATATGTTCATTAAAGTTTATTTTATATTCATCATTACTTTCATCCTTTTTCTTTTTTATTATATCCAAATATTTATTATTATTAATATATGAATATTTTTTTTCTTCCATTTCATTACCTGAGAACCCAGGAATTATTTTTTTTTTATTTTCATTATCTACTTTGTCATTCTCGTTTTCTTTTATAAGGCTTATGTATTTTTTTTGAGTAATTTCTAATTTTTCATTTTGCATTAACTTAAAATTTTCTATGCAATCTAATCCAATCAAGAAATCATAATCGAAATTGTCTTTATCCATAACAAAAACATTTATGTTTTTCTCAATATCAAAAATCTTTATCTTTAAGGTTACAATACCCATAGTTTTTTTCACACCATTAATCGTTTTTAAATTAATATTTTTCTTATTATTATTTATTTGATTATGTTTCAAGCACAATAATCTCGAATTGATTAAAGATACATTTGATCCTGAGTCATAAATTCCCCAGATTTTTAAAGTATCATTTATTAACAATTTAGTTTTGATTAATGGTGTAATTATAAGTTTTTTGGATCAATTTCATTTAATTCTGTTTCTAATTCAGAGTTATTAACATTTCTTATATTATATTCTCTTTTTTTTTCATCATTATTTTTGTTTTGGAACCAACATGATGATTCGGGATGATAACGAATTCCCTTATTTTGTCTTTCACAAATCCTGCATGGTTTGTCTCTGATATATTTTTTTTTAATTTTATTTTGAATACTAGTCTTTTTCTCTGAATAATTTTTATTTGCTAAATTTTCTAAACCTCTAATGTTATTAAATAAATCGCTAGTTTCCTTCATGTTGTTTCTATCAATTTTATCAGATATAATATTTGGTAGTCCCGTAGCAATCAGATCAATAAGAGTGCATTTATCTATCGATTTATTTATTTCCAATAAAAGTCTTTCTTTTTTTAAAGCATATTCTAATAATGAGCCTTGTATATATTTGAATGACATTGCATACCTGATTGGTGTCCAACCTTTGTCTGCATAAGTTTTACAAAAGTTATCTTTCCATGTTGACCATTCTGAGTTTACAGTATATTTTATAAGCATTGACCTGTACCAGTCAAGACATGACTCATCCAGAAATAACCTGAGTGTTTCAATTTTCTTAATATCTTCTTCAATTCCCAAACGAGTACATTCACTTTCAAAAATATTTATCCATTGTGATACGTTAGAAGTTTTTGTTGTAAAATTTTCTATAACAAAATTAACTGCTATTTTTTTAATATTATTAGGTTTACAAATATCTTTTTGAGCTATAAAATTGTCAATAATTTTTGTCTCCTGTATTTTATTTTGTGTAATTTCCTCCAAATATATATTATCAAATTGTAAGTTACCATCTTCATCTATGTATGTTTTTTGTAACTCATCTATTAACGTTATCCAAACTCTTCGTACTTGGTACCTTTTTGTTATACTTCTTTTTACTTTAATAAAGGCACTTGTTTTTATTATTTCTTTGTGTTTGCTCACTGGTTGTAGCTCTTCTGGTATAGCATAAACCTTGTTATCAGTTGTGGTGATTGAGATTATATTATAAACATTTGTTTTTCCATCACTTCCAGGTAATATTTTAAATTCAAAATGAAGTTTCACCATTTTATGTATCTTGATTTTGTCGTTAAACAATAATGTCGTTTTATAATGGAGTGTATTAAGCAAATTAAATAGTTGCTCTGTAAAAAGAGAAATTTATTATTAAAATAATTATAAAATACAATAAAAGTAATAATAACATAAACATAAATAAATAATAATGATAACAAATATAATTTTACCTGTAAAAAGAGAAACGACATTAAATGCTTTTAGTTCCTCCTTTTTAGAATCTTAACTGTCACTTTAAAACAAATATAAAACTAAAACTTTAATATAGAACCAATTCAAATAAAAATGAAATAAGTACTTCTAGGTGACATCTATGTAAGTACTTGTTTTACATATATGATATTTTTTTAATTTTATCATGTATTATTAAATCGGGTCTGTTATGTTGAATTGACCGGTCAGTTAATATTGTTTTATCGTAATAAAGCGAAATATTATTATTTTCTAAAAATGAAATCGGATCATATTCATAATATGGTTTTATGTTTATCGCATCAATTAATTTATATTTAATAGCTAAATTTTGGTGTATTATTTTTGCTACTTGGTTATGTCTAAATGTATATTCTGATTGCGCGAGAAAAGAACAGCCCGATATTATATGCTCGATTGTTTCCGGAAAAGCCAAACATTTCCTACAACTATCATCTACTACATTTATGTCTTTTATTATATATTTTTGATAATTTTTAGTTTTTATTACTCTATCCTGAATCGCTATTTTAAAACCTTCTAAATCCGCGTCCAAATCACCAATACTCAACCATTTGTTAGACCAAGTTTTGTCAACATAAGATTGGTTGAAAAATTTTGGATGTACAGAATGAATTATTTTATTTAGCCACGAATTTAGAAGGTCGTCATTTATATTTATAATATTGTTATTGGCATTCTCGTAATTTAAATTTAATGTTGTTAAATTTTTGTCCGCCTCACAGATAACTTTATGCATTAAAGAACTCTCAGATTTTTTGTGAAAGAAAGATTTTAGCGATTCGATTTGATTATTATGTAAAGATGTTATTTTTATTATACCCCTACCTCCTAAATTCCTAGGCAAATTGTTTCGTTCAATCGCGGAATTAGGATGATGACAACGAAATTTAGTAAAACGCGTTCTAATTGTTCTTTCTAAACTATCTAAATCTGTTTTTGACCATTTAATAATTCCAAAAGAATATGTCAATATCGGTATTGCCCAAGTATTAATAGCTTTAGTTAAGTTTATAATATATTTTTTCATTTCCATCTTATTATGTCTTGTCTGTTATATTTTTATAATTAAATGGTTTTGTAAGCAGATTTAATGTGTATACACATTAAATCCATATCCCATATATCCATATATCCATCTATCCATCTATCCATCTATCCATCTATCCATCTATCCATCTATCCATCCATCCATCTATCCATCTATCCATCTATCCATCTATCCATCTATCCATCTATCCATCTATCCATCTATCCATCTATCCATCCATCCATCCATCCATCTATCCATCCATCCATCCATCCATCTATCCATCTATTCATCTATCAATTAATTAACTAATTTAATAATTAATTAATTTATTTATTTATTTATTTATTTATTTATTTATCTATTTATCTATTTATTTATTAATTTATTTATTTATTTATTCATTTATTTATTTATTTATTTAGTTATTTATTTATTCATTCATTCATTCATTCATTTATTCATTCATTCATTCATTCATTCATTCATTCATTCATTCATTCATTCATTCATTCATTCATTCATTCATTCATTCATTCATTCATTCATTCAATCATTCATTCATTCATTCATTCATTCATTCAATCATTCATTCATTCATTCATTCATTCATTCATTCATTCAATCATTCATTCATTCATTCATTCATTCATTTCTTTATTTATCTATTTATTTATCTATTTTATTATTTATTTATTTGTTTATTTTTTAATTAATTAGTTAATTTATTTATTTATAAAGGGCAAAATTTCCTGTTCCATGCATAGGTACATAGAAATTCATAATATTGATGATAAAAATATATATATATATATATATATCTAAAGTAATAAAGCAATCAAAATGTTAGTGTATGTGTGTGTGTGTGTGTGTGTGTGTGTATGTGTGTGTGTGTGTGTGTGTGTGTGTGTGTTTGTCTCACGCCTTCTGAAAAACCAAGAGCATCTAAAAATCTAATTTAAGTGCGAACATGTACCAGTATACCTGATGCAGTGTCACGCTAAAAAGAATGCGATAAAAATGCTGAATTTTAAAAATATTTAAATAATTATTTTTTTCATACAAAATTTTCCAAGTCATATCTGTCAAAAAATTGTACATTTTGCACGCAAATATCTGTTAGTTTAAAAGTTAGAAGTAGGTATTTACACAAAAAAAATATATTTTGAAGTATAACTTAGCGTTTAAGTGAAAAACATGGTGAATATTTGGTATAATTATAATGTTTAACTTATTTTTAAAGTAAGCCTTTTGTACATAAACGCCGCCATTTTAATATCTTTTCATACAATATTTCATTTTCCCACCGAATGAATATGTTCTTGAAAATAATAAACCTTTGAAATAAATGTAATTATGAAATAATAAAATGAAACACAAGACATTACGGCAAGTTTTAAGACATATATTGTAAAAATGTGTTATTTATTAGTAAAGATATAGGCATAATAAAATTGCATAATTTGTAAATAATATTTGATTTTTCTGACAATTTTCATTTTTATGGCATCGAACAAACCAATGTAGGTACCTACATATTCAAAAAATGTATCCGAACCATTCGATATTACTTACGTGTTCGAATCGTTTCCATGGCTACAGAAAGAATGTGATATTCAAATAAAATTTGTTAGGAATCGAATTTATTTAGAAGGTTGTTGTAGGTAGGTACCTACCTAATACTATTTACTTACAAATCAACAATAATATACCTATACTGATTTCCTATAGGAAAATTATTTTATTTATCAACCGTTTGTCCGATTATAATGAAACTTTGGTGAATTGTCGAGCGTATGCCCAGGATGGTTTTTGGATTTAAACTTTTTTCTTATTCTTCTTCGTGTATTTGGTCGTTTTACCTATGAAGGGGGAGTATCCTGGGAAAAGAAGGTCCGACTGTCCCTCCATCTCTTCACAGGTCTTCCAGGACGGGTTCTGCATATAAACTTTTTTCTTCTTTTTCTTCAACGTGTACTTGGTCATCTTACCTATGAAGATGAACTATCCTGGGAGATGAAGGTCCAATTTTCCTTCCATCTCTTCGCAGGTTTCTGGATTTAAACTTTTTTCTTCTTCTTCTTCATCGTCTATTTGGTCATTTTACCTTTGAAGGTGGACTAACCTGGGAGAAGAATGTCCAATTTTCCTTCCATCTCTTCGCAGGTATCTGGATTTAAACTTATTTCTTCTTCTTCTTCTTCATCGTGTATTTTTGGTCATTTTACCTATGAAGTTGGAGAATCCTGGGAGAAGAAGGTCCAACTGTCCTTCCATCTCTTCGCAGGTATCTGGGTTTAAACTTTTTTCTTCTTCTTCGTGTATTTAGTCATTTTACCTATTAAGTAGAGCATCCTGGGAAAAGAAGGTTCTTTCATCTCTTCGCGGTTCTTCCAGGATGGTTTCTGGATTTAAACTTTTCTTAACCGACTGATGGGACGGGATGTAATGAAGGGAAGGGAGGCACTAAAGGGCCTGAAGGGACGGGAGGTATAAAACTGCCTGAAGGGACGGAAGGTACTGAAGGGCCTGATGGGAAGGGACGTAATGAGGGATTAAAGGGACGGGAGGTACTGAAGGGCCTGAAGCGGCGGGTCCTGGAGTCTAATTCTTTTTCTTCTTAATTTTATGTAGACCTTTAGGGCAGTTTTTATACAAACTATTTCCTATTGTCTAATTCATCTTCTTCTTCTTTTATGTATACATTTGGGTCATTTTTTTATAAAAATTATTTCCTTTAGTCTAATTATTATTCTTCTTCATTTAAGTACGTAGACTTTTGGGAGAGTTTTAATACAAACTATTTCCAATAGTCTTATTCATTTTCTTTTATGTAGACCTTTTGGTCAGTATTTATACAAACTATTTCCAATAGTCTAAATATTCTTCTTCTTCTTTTTTGTAGACCTTTGGGTGAGCTTTTATACAATCTATTTCCAATAGTCTAATTCTTCTATTAGGTATATGTATTTTTACTTATTTTATGTAGACCATTGGAATAGTTTTTTATACAAACTATTTCTTATAGTCTTATACTTATTTTTCTCTTTTTTATTTAGTCTTTTGGGTTAGTTTTAAGTCTAATAGTCTATTGTGCAGAAATATTATTAACGATATGCACACTTGATGAAAATACATATGAAATGAATGGATATGGGATGTGACGATATAACCTGCAATAGAATCTTTTCAATACTTTTGTTTAATTAAATTTAAACCATTTATATCATCCTATTTTGAATAATTTTCAACACCTAATATTTAAAGAATGGGGGTTGTGGCCATTACTGAACTCTTCACAACATTTATATTCAAATTAAAAACTATTTACTATAGTTCAAGTCTTCTTCTTCTTCGTTAATGAAGACTTTCAGTCAAATTGAGCAAAAATATAATGCACACTTGATGAAAAAATATAAAAACGAATGGGATGTGACCAATACTAGATCTTTTCAGTACCTACGTTTGTTTAATCAAATTTTAACCACATCCCAACATCGAAAATTACTAAATTTTCAATAGGTACACATTACAATTTGTTTTCGATGATAATATTTAAAAATGGGGGTTGTGGCCAAACCAATCTCTTTACAACGTTGATAAACAGTCATATTTAAAACCATTACGCATAGTCCATGCGAGCAGAAATTGTATTAATATTATACTTCATTCACACTTTATAGCAATATATAAAAAAGAATGGGTTGTGGCCATCACTTGAACATTTTACAATACTTAAACTCAATCAAATTTCAAACCACTTTTTATAGTCTGATATTGCAAAATAATTGGGTGACAATATTATAAAAACGATTGCTTTTTCTTTCACAATTTTACATTCTTGGCCAACGGCGGGACATAAAAGCTAGTATAATATAAAAAAAAACAATTAGAAAAATAATATGTATACCTAAACAGTTAAACAATAAATACGAAAATTAAAAAAATAATAGACGTAAGCAAACATAAAAATATTATATAGGTACATGTGGACTCAAATTAAAACAAAACATTAAATAAAAAGAATTGTGAATACAAAAAATATCAGTAGAAGCAGTGTCATGTAAATTATAAATAAACAAAAAAGAAATACATAAAAATAAACATTTTACAATCGAAAATATACAAATCCGTACAGAAAATATTACAAGTTATTTCTCTCATAAAAAATGTGTGTAATCGTCATGTTTGGATAGCATTAAAATGTCACCTAAATAAGAGTATTCATTCCCAATATTATGGAGACGGCTGACTAGCAAGTGATATTCTGTCTGTGTGCGTGTATTATTGTAATAAAATGGTACTGTCTGTCTGGTAGATAGTCGTGATATATTGTAATTAATAAGTTCTGTTGTGTAGCTCTGTCCAAACTCGAGTGAACTATTTTGTGTAAAGTAACTAAGTCAAATATTTGTCTGCGATCTGATAATTTTTATAAATTTGGCAAATGGAGAAGGGCATTGTAATCTTTAGGAATAAAAATCTTGAAATTCACATATCTAAGAAATCTATGTTGCACTTTTTCGATAGATTGAATATGGAGACCATATTGCCGAATAAAATACTTCTCACTAGTGATTTGAATACTATGGATGTCTGTATTTTTTTTTGCAATTCTCATTATAAATCACGCACGCACGCACGCACGCACGCACGCACGCACGCACGCACGCACGCACGCACGCACGCACGCACGCACGCACGCACGCACGCACGCACACACACACACACACACACACACACACACACACACACACACACACACAAAACTCACATAAAATGTTCTACTCCGAATTCTGAGTAAATCCATGTATGGGCTATAAATAACTAATGTTACTAACGAAATAATATTGAATATTTTTAATTGGTATACCCACAGACAGGCTATGCCTTGTGGGATTTTTGTGTGCACAGTTGATTTATTGTGATTGACATTATGTTTATGTATATTGTATGTTAACCGTGTACCAAATCTTAAATAAATAAATCTTAAATCTTAAAATGGGAACATATATGCTGCGAGGCCTCTAGTTGATGTTATTAGCATGCAAAAAGTCCACTACACCATACAAAATTTTCCTTCGTACACGCATCTTGGCTTAATAATGTCGATTCATTAAGAGAATTGAATTCTCATGAACGAATCGACAGTTGGATTAAGAGATAACAGGTGGGAGATATTAATTGGAGATGTATGAACAGTGTCGATCAAGGATTGATACAAACCACTGATATTTGACAATAATTGAAAAACATATGGTCCAGAGTCTCCTCCTCTAGACCACACTCACAGATGGGGCTGCTAAATACATGTATTTTAAACAGGTGAGTAGCCACAATACAGTGACCAATTCTCATTAAACAGGAAAAGTTTCTTCTGGAAAACACTCTTCCCTGAAACTAAGATTTTGAAGGGATCGTCGTCTAGATTCCAGCATAGAACGATCCTGTTCGAATACGGGTCACTGGCTGGTGATCATTCCATCTACGCATCTTAAGGTTTTGGAGGGAACACACATAATCTAAAGTTGGTATGTGCAAATAGATTTCATACAAGAAGAGGAATTTCATTTTGCTAATAAGTCAGCTATTTCATTACCTTCGATGCCAAGGTAGCCAAGAATCCAGGCCAAGGATATGTCGTAATTATCAGACTTAAGTTTAAACAGTTTGTATTTTATTGAACATAAAAGATAATCTAGGGCAGGGGTCTCCAAGCTTTCCAGCCTTAGGGCCATACTGATTACTCCAGTAAGTTCCGAGGGCCAAAACCATATTTATTATATACTAGTGAACACCCGGCAAACTTCTTATTGCCTGTATAATTAAAAATCGTCCTCCATAACCACCCGTCGCTTCAGGCTCTTTAATACCTCCCATCCTTTCAGTACTTCCCGTCCTTTCAGTACCTCCCGTCCCTGCAGTACCTCCCGTCCCTTCAGTTACTCCCGTCCCTTCGGTTACTCCCGTCCCTTCGGTTACTCCCGTCCCTTCGGTTACTCCCGCCCCTTCGGTTACTCCCGTCCCTTCGGTTACTCCCGTCCCTTCGGTTACTCCCGTCCCTTCGGTTACTCCCGTCCCTTCGGTTACTCCCGTCCCTTCGGTTACTCCCGTCCCTTCGGTTACTCCCGTCCCTTCGGTTACTCCCGTCCCTTCGGTTACTCCCGTCCCTTCGGTTACTCCCGTCCCTTCGGTTACTCCCGTCCCTTCGGTTACTCCCGTCCCTTCGGTTACTTCCGTCCCTTCGGTTACTCCCGTCCCTTCAGTTACTCCCGTCCCTTCAGACCCTTCAGTACCTCCCTTCCCTTCATTACCTCCCGTTCCTTCATTACCTCCCGTCCCTTCATTACCTCCCGTCCCTTCATTACCTCCCGTCCCTTCATTACCTCCCGTCCCTTCATTACCTCCTGTCCCTTCAGTAGGTCCCGGTCATACGCTCGACAATGCACCAAAGTTTAATTGCGATCGGATGAACGGTTCTCAGGATAGTCCACCTTCATCGGTAAAATGACCTGATACCCGATGAAGAAGAAGAAGAAGATTTTTTTTTAATCCAGAAACCATCCCGGGCATACACTCGACAATTCGTCAAAGTTTAATTGAAATTGAATGAACGGTTCCCAGGATACTCCACCTTCATAGGTAAAATGACCTGATACTCGATGAAGAAGAAGAAGAAGAAATTTTTTTTAATCCAGAAACTATCCCGGTCATACGCTCGACAATTCACCAAAGTTTCATTGCAATCGGATGAACGGTTCTCAGGGTAGTCCACCTTCATAGGTAAAATGACCTAATACTCGATGAAGAAGAAGAAGAAGAAAAAAAATTTTGATCCAGAAACCATCCCTGGTATACTCTCGACAGTTCACCAAAGTTTCATCGCAATCGGATGAGCGGTTTAGGAGCGCATTCAACACATACATAGATACATACATAGATACATAGATACAAACATTCAAATTTATAATATAGATGGTTTTTCACTTTTTGCCGGTGGTAAAAAGTGAAATAGTCCACTGATGAAAAAAAAAGTCCGAAAAAGTACGCAACGTTTAAAAAAGGCTGCAAACGGCAACACTGCATATTATTAATTTTCCTGTCATTATCTGTAATTTCTAGATTAGTCGTAGAGTACGAGCCATGAGGAGTAACGTGACACGACATCTGGTGGACACAAGCGGAAATAGGTAGTACCTTCTATCGCTAACAGATGGCGCTAATAGCACGTACAGAATAATCTCGTTGGTTCGAGAAAGTTCTGGTGTCTTCCACTCACTTCTAGATGGCAGTAATTGGAATATATAAGAAGGCTAGTGGCGCAACCACAAGTCAGTTCCTATGACACTGTTGTGAAATAAAATAGTGCGTACCTCCTTAAAACGTGTTTGTGCGTGTTTAAGTTTAAGACATCTTTGTAACAGTATTTTGATTTGAATTGTTGCTTTTGTGTGTGATTTAGTACGCTTAAGGAAGATTCTTAAATTAAATTAAAGATAAATAATAAATTAAATTTATTAAAGAAAAACAGTAGTTAACACCATATTTCTGTGAAGTATCTCTCAAGAAAACAATCAAACTTTGTTCAATTCTAACATATTACATAATTATAAAAAGTAGCGGAATCTTCCGTGAACCATTTAGTAGTATGGAAAAGAAGCGAAAAATTGATAGTGAATGCACAAAATTCAAAGATCAGTGGAACATTCAGTATTTCGTAATTGAGTCCAGTAACAAGGCGCTATGTTTGATTTGCAATGAAAGCATAGCCGTTCTCAAGGAATATAACATTAAAAGTCATTATGAAACAAAACATTTTCAAAATTACTCAAAATATAGGTACAGGAAGTTTGCGGATAGAAAAATTCGAAGCTATGAAGCGCGGATTGAAATCGCAGCAATCTTCATTTACAAAACTCAAAACTGAACAAGAGGCTGCAACTCGTGCCAGCTTTCGTGTGGCTCTTGAAATTGCAAAACGTGGAAAACCATTCACCGATGGAGAAATGATAAAAGAATGCATAATTGCAGTAGCCGAAGAAATGTGCCCTGAAAAGGTAAATTTATTAAAAACTGTCAGTATGTCAGCAAACACTGTGGCTCGAAGGGTAGAAAACTCTCTCTCTTCCTTAGCTTGTATCCCACATGGTGGTGGGGTCAGCTCTCCTCACTGCGCTCCTCCACTTCGCCCTATCCTGAGCATCGTCCTCAGAGACATCACATTCCTGCATGTTCTCAGCTACCAGGTCTTTCCATCGTTTTTTGGGACGCCCTCTGGATCTTTTGCCAGACACTCGATGGTCCAGTGCAGTGTTTCCTATATATTCTGGCGGTTTTCTAAGGATATGCCCGAACCACCTCAGCCTATTCTCCATCAGCTTATCGGATACATCGCGTACACCCAGGCTACCTCTTATATATTCATTACGTATTTTATCTCTTCTCGTGACGCCGCACATCCACCTAAACATCTTCATCTCGGCTGTTTGCACTGACTGAACTTGTCTTCGAGTGACGGTCCAGGTCTCACTACCATATGTCAACACTGGTCTGATCATTGTCTTGTATACATGGCCTTTCATCTTCACTGGCATTCGCTTGTCACAGATTACTCCAGTCACTTCTCTCCATTTAAGCCAGGCTGCGGCAAGAAAACATTGCTGAAAATATATCCTCTCAACTGTTCGACAAAAATGGATATGTTGAGTGGTTTTCTTTGGCCTTGGATGAGTCAACGGATGTGTCAGATACTGCTCAGGTGTTGATTTATATTCGAGGAGTAGATAAAAGCTATGAAGTTCATGAAGAACTTCTTGATATGTATAGTATTCATGGCACAATTACTGGTACAGATATTTTTAAAGGAGTTGAAATGGCCATTAATCAAAAGAACCTTCGATGGAAAAACTTGAAATGTATTACAACTGATGGAGGTAAAAACATGAGTGGGAAAGATAAAGGAGTGGTCGCTCTTGTGTCAAAGGCTGTAGAAAATGACGGTGGTTCAAAACCATTAGTCTTACATTGTATCATTCATCAACAGTCTTTGTGCGGAAAATGTTTGGATATGTCTGAAGTTCTGAAATCAGTCATATCAACTGTTAATTTTATCAGATCTTTTGGGCTGAATCACCGACAATTCCGACAATTTATTGAAGAGATTGGAGAAAATGACTTACCTTATCTTACTGCCGTACGTTGGCTTAGTTGTGGGAAAGTCCTTCAGCGCTTTTTTGAACTTCGAGCAGTGATCGAAATTTTTTTGAATGAAAAGCATCGCCCTCTTACTGAATTACAAAACAACGCATGGCTGTGGAAGTTAGAATTCTATGTTGATTTGACAAAACATGTGAACGAACTGAATTTGAGATTGCAAGGAGAAAACCAGCATCTTCCTGATTTATACACTAATATCAAATCATTCCGGAAGAAATTGATACTGTTTCAATCACAACTACGAAGTAAACGTTTTTCACATTTTAAAACATGTGAAATATTCAGCCACACCACTGAGACTGAGTTTCCTATCAATTTTGCAATCGAAACTTGGAGTGCTTTGAAAATAAATTTTGATACTCGTTTCTCGGACTTCGATGCCATTGCGAATCAAATTAAGATTTTTCAGAATCCTTTTGATACTGACATTGAAACCCTAGCCCCGGAACTTCAAATGGAAATGATTGATCTACAGTGCAGTGACATAATTAAGAACAAATATCAAAACTCATCTTTGTTGGAATTTTATAAGAGTCTTCCACTGACACAATTTGATAATTTGCATAAATTTGCTCGTGGGCTGTTTTCTGTTTTTGGTACTACTTATTTGTGTGAGAAGACCTTCTCCAAAATGAAGTACACAAAAAATGTTTACAGATCTAAATTAACTGATGAGCATCTTAAATCTCTTTTAATAATTGGTACAAGTAAAATTAGTCCACAACTACAAACTATTGTCAGTGGAAAATCTCAATTACATAAATCTCACTAGTATTTCATATGTCATTATGCTTGTTATAAGTTATGTTTTTATTTAAAATGTATAAAATGTTTGTTGGATTCATTTCAATAATTTGTTAGTTATTATATACTGAAGTTAAATTTTCTGCATATTATACATGTCTTTACTCATTACAATTCTGTGTTTCTTTATCCAACTTATCACAAAAACAATAACAATAAGACAACAATGTTATGAGTAGTTAGCCCATGACCATATCAATGTAGATGTCATATTAATAATTATTCAACATAAAATTAGAATACTTCAGCAAACTAAATTTAATTTGCTATAAAAAATATGTTCTCTAAAAGGAGTTTTCAAGTATGCTAGCTCTCCGTGGGCCGGACAAAATCTGTCCGCGGGCCGGATTTGGTCCTCGGGCCGTAGTTTGGAGACCCCTGATCTAGAGGGTTAACAATGTTAGAACAAATATTTTGAAGTGCTCTAAGAGAATCCAACAAAATCACAGCATTAGATATTTTATGTTTCGATCTGAATCAAAGCCTGCTAAACGGCAAAACATTCAGCTGAGTAAATTGAAAGTATTTTAGGGAGGGAGTAGGACGATTAAATGTTGAGTGCTGGAATAAAGACCGAGGCCCCGCAGGAGGTGTCAGGAATTTTTGAGCCATCTGTTTAGATTGTAAGAGAGCTGGGAAATTTTATTAGAATAATTTTCTTAAGCGTTGACCCTTTATCTAAATAGATATTGGAAATAGATATTTGATAGGTTTGAAACTTTTTAGAAGAAATGAATTTGAGTTTGAGTTCCTATATCTAGTATTTTCATTTAATTTTAATAATTGTTGAAGCCTCTCTGTGATCGGGTGATTAGAAAAATAAAGAGTTTTGGAAATGAATTTGTCTGATAAAAATTGTCGCAAAATACTACAGAACATCTGTAGTAGTTTGATACAGAACATCTCTAGTATTTTGAGTGTGTTTGAGGTAATAGTATCTTTCCCGTATGCACTGTTTGTTTTCAGTGTTGAAATAGTTTTTTCTATGTCCGTAATTTCAATTTCCTCTAATTCAAATTTAGAGCGAATTTTGGAGTTTGTGTCTGTTGTTATTTTACCATCCTGTCATTTGGTTTTGTGGTTTTTGTGTTTTGACTTTCTTTTGCAGTTTCTTCTCCAAAATTTGCAAAATAATGGTTTATATATTTTACTATCCCATCTGGGTTCTTTTCGAATAGCATTGTTACTTGATTGATCTTAATTTTTTTTAATAAATGAGTCCTTATTTTTTTTTTTGAATATGTGATTTCTTTGAGTATTTACCAGATTTTTTTTGGGTTCTGGTTGCATTCATTAATTTTGTTTATGTAGTATGTTTCCTTTGCTTTGTGTATAATATTAGCACAATGTTTCTGTATCTTTTATAAAAATCAATGTTGTATACATATATCGTTTGGATATTTTTAATTTCCTCATGCAATTTGTTTATTTTCCTATACTATTTAAACTGTTTACTGTACTTTTTGTTTACTGTATACTATTTATACTGTTATTTTTCCTTATACTGTTTAACTGCCTATTTCCAAAAAAAGTTAAAAATAACAATGAAACACCCCAACTAGATGATTCAACTTTCTCTATATATTTTATAGTAGATAGTACATCTCAACCTTCTTCAAACAACTTGTAAAAATTTTATTTAGAGACAACATCGTTTTATACAATTTGTATGGTAAAATACACAATATCTATGAGGACTGTTAAGCATCATACATACCATTAAGCCTTTTATCTATTTGGGGTAGAAAAAAGGACTGAACTCCAAACTATCCTATCTTGAAATACATGTTTTGTATAAAAAATCAAAATATCTCAAAATACTCAATAGTTTGGATTTATTTATAGTTTGGAATGTATTCTTCAACTATACATACTATCGCCATCAACAGTTTCATCTCATATGTTACATGCAACTAGCATATCTGCATGTTATCTGTAATTTGCTTATAAATTAAGTAAATCTCATAAGATTGTAATTCTGATTTGCATATGTTTATGGACAGCTACTTTCATGACAGTCTGAGTTGAGACTGCCTGTCATTGCATTAGGTCTAACACCGTGTAAGTCGATATTGTTAATTTTACATTAGAGTAAAAAGCTTACATTACATTTATTATTTGTTTATTTTATTATTTGAATGTTATATATTAAGTATTTTTGACTATAAAATCGCCAATATTGACTTATGCGGTGTTACACCTAATGCGACAATGTGTAAATTAGAATGACAACCTTACGTGTACCCCGTCCCCACCGTGACAAGAGCTGCAAGGCACAAAATCAAAAAATGTGAGCTGCAGTTATTCAGTTGGTAATCAATAAAAAATTTACAGTGTATTTGTTTAAATACATGGAGCAGCAATAATAATATGTCAAGACAAGAATGTGTAACACTTAATTCTTTCTACCTATCCCAAGATAAACACAACATTATGCTATCTATACAATTAAATTTCATATGAATTTTTGTTCTTATGGAGTTCTGGTAAATATTTACATGTCCAAATAATAAGGAGGAGAAATTTAACTAAAAAAAAAAACAATTTCATCATTCATTAAATATTTAATCTATTATTTGTCACTTAGTATTAGATACAATCAATTCTTAGTTTATCATATCGTTCACATTCACAACAGTTTATTTTTTTTATATTAAATGCACTATAATTAAAAATAAAAGTCTTTCAAAATAATTTCTTATAAGCACAATTGGTAAATTAGTCAATTTTAACAGCTCCATATATTTTTCTTATAAATGCATACGCAGCAAAGAATCCTATTGTCCCAGTTAATAACCAAAAAGTCAAAACCATTAAACCTGGAACAACAAAACAATATCAATAAATAAGGTCACTTTAGATGGGTCAATGGCAGAGCGGTTAGCGTGCTGGGTTAGTAATCCAGTGGTCGCGAGTTCGAATCCTGCCTCGACCGATTTCGTTCACCTATAGCACAAGCATTTATGCTTATTTTAGGGAACGTAGGAAGATGTACTTGTCTAACAAGGACATATTCAGTTTTGTTTTAAAAAAATTACTTAGTAATAACTGAAAGTATAACGCAATAAATGAGAAAATCAATGCTTGACCCAGGCTCGAATCCAACATATTTTATTTGTGGCAATTAACATTAATTTACAAGGAAATGGCAATAAAAAATATTTACTATATTTATATAATATCTGGCATCTTTGCACCACTACAATAATAATGTACACAAATATATGGTACTTATGTATGTACCACTAGAATATTCCGCATGAATATATAGCACCTCAGCAACTCTACAATATACTCTGAATAAATATACAACATTAATACACCACTGGATAATAAAACAATAAATAATTATAATCACTTCCTTGCACCCTGCGTAAGTGGTGAGTTTATTGCTGTATAACAGTTTCATCCACCTAACCAGTGTTTCCAGCCCAGAGAAAAATATTTGCATTAGAAATAAAATCAAATAAATTTCTTCTCAGATGTGGATCGAACCCAAGACGCCTGCACAGAAACCAAACAGCTTACCAACTGTGCCATGGCGGTCAGCATTAAGTATCAATAAATTCCAAAATTTTTACAGACATATTTTAAATAAAATGGTTTATTTTTTTATCGAAAACAAATAAAGTGAGTTTCTGAGTATAACGGGTGTTTATGATTTGATACAACATATAATAATTAAAGAATCACATATTGTTTATAGCTAATAAACCAGAAAAATTTCATAGGCCCGATATTACAGTTGGCCTTCAACTCATTGAGTTTGTTAAACTCAAGATTAATGTTATGGGGAGATTGAATCCATTTCCGTATTACAGTGCAATATGACATGTCAGTTACTAAATCTTCAATTATAGACATATTTTACTTTGTCTGTGGTATTATCTGTCAAATTTTAAATAACCTCTAATAATACGAACTACAAAACGGGACGCTACGACTTGAAATACTATTGTTTTATTATACAACATGGAAATTTAATTTTTTTCACCAAAATAATGCTTTTAAATGTCGATGTTCGTTTCAATATGGCTGTCAGTTTGTTTTGTTGTGTGGCGCTTCCGTCGATACAACTAACGCCTCTAGTGATAGAACACTGAAACTACATGCGTTGCTTAGCAACGAGTCGAGAAATGAAAGTTGACTCACCGTTAAGTACTTAATCCGCCAGAAACGTTGAGTTAAATATTTGTTGTTTTAGTGACGTATTTGAGGGAAGATTAGGCCTAAACAGACACTGTAATACGCTATATTTTTGTAAAACTTGAGTTTAGCTCTTAAACTGAGACTGTAATACCGGCCCATGGTCTATTAATGTTGAAAATTATTCTGGAGGTTAAGTTATAGACATAAAATCTCACCTGTGTAACCAACATAAAGTAGGATAGGAATAAACTCTGTTATTTCCAATTTTGTGAAGAAATAAAACACAGCATATGCTAACACATACACAGCTGAACCACCAGACACTATAAAACTTCGCCACCACCAATGATAATCCTGAAAGATAATGAATAATCTTAACTAACAGAAATTAAAACTTTTCACATTAGGCACAACTTTTCATGTTAAGGGGCAGGGTAAGGCAATGTAGAAGGGGTCAAATGCAAACTTTGAAACTATTATATGAGATTATACGTCCTTAAAGATTACAATTGTGTGCGCCCGAGTAAGTGTATTTGAATCGAGCGTTACTTGATTTATCTATGGTTTACTTGATTTTACAAAAAAGTGAGAACATTGTGTGAAAACGTACCCAGCCAGTGTTTAGATTTATAAAATACCTATCATTGAAAAAAAACATTCATGTTTCTAAGCCTTATAAGTTTTGAGTTATGGTTAAAAAATCTGAGAAAACAAAAAATATAACGAAACGAGTGGGTTGTGACCAACGTTAAACTCTACACTACATAATGAAGCTTCTCTGCTAATATTACACTCTAATATCAATATGAAATCAAATGACTTAACACTGCCAAACATAAAAAAATTTTCTTGTTATACATATATTTTTCATACAAAAATCTATTAATATGAACATAATTTTTTAACGGTTGTATGTTTTTCTTTTAACGTTGACCAACTTTGAATGGAGTTTTTTGAAGATTATTGGTATTGTATAAATAGTTTAAACAAAATTAAAATATCTCAAATTTCCAGGTTGTGAGAGCATTTTTTCATTTTTAACAGATGAAATGATAGAGAAACATTGAGAAAAATGAACTGTTGTGAATGGAAAACTAATCAGCTCTAAGTTGATGTACTTCACACATATGGTATCAATATTAAGTTCATCGGCCTTTTAGTTTGATCTGTACAGAGGACACAAATTTTCATATTTGTGTACGGCATACACACAAAAACATCACAACGAAACTCAAAATATGCACTCTCTACATGATACCCATTGAGAAATTGATATAAAAAAAATACTCTTAAAAATTGTGAAATCATGACTCCACTATTCCATAGTAGTGGAGAATAAAAAGTATATAAAATGAAAAAAGTGTATCGGACCAATGTATAGAAAAATAAAGAGATTAATATATATAAATTGTAAAAGAACTTATAAATTGAAACACAGTTAGTTATATTCCACACTGAGTATTTTTATTTGCCTAAGCGCTTTCGCCAGTCACAGCTGGCATCCTCAGAGGCACACTATATACTGACTTAAAATTAAACATGAAATGGTCAAATGGGGTAAGTACAAGTATGCAGGGGAGGGGGGAGGGAAAAACCCTATCAGACATATACAGACATTATTACTTAGAGAAAGTATGGGAAACCCTTACTAACAATGGTTACAATATAAATACAATGAATAGCAAGCAACTAACAATACAATAATTATAAGAATCAAGAAATAAGATACATAATAACTCTGAGGATGCCAGCTGTGACTGGCGAAAGCGCTTAGGCAAATAAAAATACTCAGTGTGGAATATAACTAACTGTGTTTCAATTTATAAGTTTTTTTTTACAATTTATAATTATGAACTTCCACTGAGTCAACGAAAAAACCTTCAAGTTATTAGATTAATATATATTTTTTGTTGAAGACGTTACTATTAAGAGTACGGTGTAATGAGCATTGGAGCCTATTCCGTCACCTTAACTGAATAAATCGACATATATGAATATTAAGAAGAGTTAAATAATACTTACTTCACCACAAAGCTGGAAATACACCATCACTATTGATATTTGTGAACAAGAAATTACCAATATACAAAATACTAAAAACAGAAAACCAAATAAATAATATATTTGATTTTCCCAAATTGCTGTGAATATGAAAAATAATTCAATGAAAACTGCTCCGAATGGCAAAATTCCGGCCATCAGTGTACTGAAAAGATAAAAACATATCAAATTACACATTTGCATTTTATTACAAAACATACCAATTTAATGAACTAAACATAAGATACTGGTGCACTTAGATTGATCTTCTATCACTAGTAGCCCTTTATAAATAATTATTGTTACATATATTATTTACTAGTGCCCATGGAATGATCTTATGTCTTTAAGCAACACTTGATAAATTATTAATAATATATCGCTCAGCGTACAATTTTAAGGGTAATCTTGAATAAAAATTATGGCCATCCTACAAATGATTTATATGGTAACTCGAAAATTCTAGATATAAGACAATTATTTATTAAAAAAATAATACTGTTCATGAAAAATAATATGAATAATTTTGAATGTTTGGAACATAGAATAATGACACGAAATGTAAATCAGGGATACTTATTGGGGAATAGAGTAAATACTCGGTATGGTCAAACACATTTTACCTTTGTGGGTCCTAAGATTTATAATAAACTACCTACCAAATGACATCAGACAAAACACCAATATAAATGCTACTTTAAAAAAAAATTCACCAGTGGCTTCTGATTCTGGGACGGGAGCAATCTGAACAGTTACTGACAATTCAAATGTAATTTTGTTTTATTTATAGGTACATGCAAGAGAAAAATATATGCATTTGTACATGCATACAGGAACATCACTGAATGGTACGATAAGCACACAATACTTAGGTACATCGATTTATTTTATGTATGTAGTTTTTTGCTTCTATATTGTTGAATTTATTTATTTTTATTCAGATTTGTCTCTTTGATTTTGATTTTGTGATTTTGATTTTGCATTGATGATGTTTATAGGAGTCCTACAGATATATATGATGTTGAAAAGAGAAAAAAGATAAATATATATGTGTATGTGAAGTAATGTAATATAATATGACGTAATAATGTAATATATAAAATATTGTAAATTATAATGTAATATAGACCCCCAACACGGGTAGGTACTCGCCTACCTAACGGGGGACACTATAATGTTAATGTGTTATGTGACTTAATTGTTAATCAATGAATAAATAAATTATGGTACACTAAAGACATTATTCTTAGAACTAACATTTTAACTACCTAATTATTAACTAAAGTTTCTAAAATATATCTGTTTATCAAATAAAACCATAGATTATTTAGCTATCACATTTCTATTAAGGGGGTGACTGCTGACAACGTACCTATTTTTCAATTTGATATACCATCATTATTTCTAATCAAATCATTTTGAAAAAAATAATTTAGATATTGGGTATTAATAAAGTTAAAGCGTACCCCGATAGAAACGGGACAAAAGCGCTAAGGGGGGAAAGATAATGTTCCGTAAAAATTCTTGTAGAAAAATAATGGAATACCCCGATTTTCAATATTTATCTTATATTTTTAATATAAACTATAAGGTGTAGGAGCTAAATATATATTTTTAAATTAAAAAAGATAAATATATCTGGAAAAATATGTCATGATGTTGCATTATTAGATGGGTCGATGGCAGAGCGGGTAGCTCGTTGGGCTAGTAATCCAGTGGTCACAAGTTCGAATCCTGCCTCGATCATTTCGTTCACCTATAGCACAAGCATTCATTTGCTTATTTTAGGGAACATAGGAAGATATATATGCACTTGTTTAACAAGGACATATTCATTTTTTTTTTTTTTAATTAATGCTTCAGGTTTAGTAAAAAAACCTAAAAACATTTATTTTCCATTCAGCGCCATTGCGAAATAAGTTTTTTTTGTTTATTTACTTAACCTGATGCATTAATACAACGTCACATCATATTTTTCCAGATATTTTGTTCTTTTTTTAATTTAAAAAATATACATTGCTCAATACCTTATAGTTTTTTAGAAATATAAGATAAATGTCAAAAATAGGGGTATACTTATTATTTTTCTACAAGAATATATATACAGAACATAATCAAAAAGTTAAGGTATATTTTTGTTTATTAATATCCAAACTAAGTTATTTTTTTTAAAATGATTAGTTTTGTAGTAATGATGCAATATCAAATTGAAAAAATAGGTACGTTGGCAGCAATCGCCCTCTTAAAATAAAATTTTACTAACATTACCAACTATCAGTCACTGAAGTCACTGAACTAAAAGTCACTAAAGTTAAGTCTTTTTAATTGTGTAATCTAAAGTAATAAAGCAATCAAAATGTTAGTGTCTGTGTGTGTGTGTGTGTGTATGTGTGTGTGTTTGTCTCACGCCTTCTGAAAAACCAAGAGCATCTAAAAATCTAATTTATGTGCGAACGTGTACCTGTATACCTGATGCAGTGTCACGCTAAAAAGAATGCGATAAAAATGCTGAATTTTAAAAATATTTAAATAATTATTTTTTTCATACAAAATTTTCCAAGTCATATCTGTCAAAAAAGTGTACATTTTGCACGCAAATATCTGTTAGTTTAAAAGTTAGAAGTAGGTATTTACACAAAAAAAATATATTTTGAAGTATAACTTAGCGTTTAAGTGAAAAACATGGTGAATATTTGGTATAATTATAATGTTTAACTTATTTTTAAAGTAAGCCTTTTGTACATAAACGCCGCCATTTTAATATCTTTTCATACAATATTTCATTTTCCCACCGAATGAATATGTTCTTGAAAATAATAAACCTTTGAAATAAATGTAATTATGAAATAATAAAATGAAACACAAGACATTACGGCAAGTTTTAAGACATATATTGTAAAAATGTGTTATTTATTAGTAAAGATATAGGCATAATAAAATTGCATAATTTGTAAATAATATTTGATTTTTCTGACAATTTTCATTTTTATGGCATCGAACAAACCAATGTAGGTACCTACATATTCAAAAAATGTATCCGAACCATTCGATATTACTTACGTGTTCGAATCGTTTCCATGGCTACAGAAAGAATGTGATATTCAAATAAAATTTGTTAGGAATCGAATTTATTTAGAAGGTTGTTGTAGGTAGGTACCTACCTAATACTATTTACTTACAAATCAACAATAATATACCTATACTGATTTCCTATAGGAAAATTATTTTATTTATCAACCGTTTGTCCGATTATAATGAAACTTTGGTGAATTGTCGAGCGTATGCCCAGGATGGTTTTTGGATTTAAACTTTTTTCTTATTCTTCTTCGTGTATTTGGTCGTTTTACCTATGAAGGGGGAGTATCCTGGGAAAAGAAGGTCCGACTGTCCCTCCATCTCTTCACAGGTCTTCCAGGACGGGTTCTGCATATAAACTTTTTTCTTCTTTTTCTTCAACGTGTACTTGGTCATCTTACCTATGAAGATGAACTATCCTGGGAGATGAAGGTCCAATTTTCCTTCCATCTCTTCGCAGGTTTCTGGATTTAAACTTTTTTCTTCTTCTTCTTCATCGTCTATTTGGTCATTTTACCTTTGAAGGTGGACTAACCTGGGAGAAGAATGTCCAATTTTCCTTCCATCTCTTCGCAGGTATCTGGATTTAAACTTATTTCTTCTTCTTCTTCTTCATCGTGTATTTTTGGTCATTTTACCTATGAAGTTGGAGAATCCTGGGAGAAGAAGGTCCAACTGTCCTTCCATCTCTTCGCAGGTATCTGGGTTTAAACTTTTTTCTTCTTCTTCGTGTATTTAGTCATTTTACCTATTAAGTAGAGCATCCTGGGAAAAGAAGGTTCTTTCATCTCTTCGCGGTTCTTCCAGGATGGTTTCTGGATTTAAACTTTTCTTAACCGACTGATGGGACGGGATGTAATGAAGGGAAGGGAGGCACTAAAGGGCCTGAAGGGACGGGAGGTATAAAACTGCCTGAAGGGACGGAAGGTACTGAAGGGCCTGATGGGAAGGGACGTAATGAGGGATTAAAGGGACGGGAGGTACTGAAGGGCCTGAAGCGGCGGGTCCTGGAGTCTAATTCTTTTTCTTCTTAATTTTATGTAGACCTTTAGGGCAGTTTTTATACAAACTATTTCCTATTGTCTAATTCATCTTCTTCTTCTTTTATGTATACATTTGGGTCATTTTTTTATAAAAATTATTTCCTTTAGTCTAATTATTATTCTTCTTCATTTAAGTACGTAGACTTTTGGGAGAGTTTTAATACAAACTATTTCCAATAGTCTTATTCATTTTCTTTTATGTAGACCTTTTGGTCAGTATTTATACAAACTATTTCCAATAGTCTAAATATTCTTCTTCTTCTTTTTTGTAGACCTTTGGGTGAGCTTTTATACAATCTATTTCCAATAGTCTAATTCTTCTATTAGGTATATGTATTTTTACTTATTTTATGTAGACCATTGGAATAGTTTTTTATACAAACTATTTCTTATAGTCTTATACTTATTTTTCTCTTTTTTATTTAGTCTTTTGGGTTAGTTTTAAGTCTAATAGTCTATTGTGCAGAAATATTATTAACGATATGCACACTTGATGAAAATACATATGAAATGAATGGGATATGGGATGTGACGATATAACCTGCACTAGAATCTTTTCAATACTTTTGTTTAATTAAATTTAAACCATTTATATCATCCTATTTTGAATAATTTTCAACACCTAATATTTAAAGAATGGGGGGTTGTGGCCATTACTGAACTCTTCACAACATTTATATTCAAATTAAAAACTATTTACTATAGTTCAAGTCTTCTTCTTCTTCGTTAATGAAGACTTTCAGTCAAATTGAGCAAAAATATAATGCAAACTTGATGAAAAAATATAAAAACGAATGGGATGTGACCAATACTAGATCTTTTCAGTACCTACGTTTGTTTAATCAAATTTTAACCACATCCCAACATCCAAAATTACTAAATTTTCAATAGGTACACATTACAATTTGTTTTCGATTATAATATTTAAAAATGGGGGTTGTGGCCAAACCAACCTCTTTACAACGTTGATAAACAGTCATATTTAAAACCATTACGCATAGTCCATGCGAGCAGAAATTGTATAAATATTATACTTCATTCACACTTTATAGCAATATATAAAAAATAATGGGTTGTGGCCATCACTTGAACATTTTACAATACTTAAACTCAATCAAATTTCAAACCACATTTCATAGTCTGATATTGCAAAATAATTGGGTGACAATATTATAAAAACGATTGCTTTTTCTTTCACAATTTTACATTCTTGGCCAACGGCGGGACATAAAAGCTAGTACTAACTAAAGCAGCCAGCGAATAAAATACTAATGCAGCCACTTCAGTTACTAAGTAGAATTCGATATTAAGGCACCACATGAATTGGGCAATATAAACTTAAAAATAAATTAATAGACTTGGGCACCATGTTTTTGTATAACACACAATAACCTACACTACCAGTTAATTTATTATAATGAAAGATATAAATATTAACTTACCATAAAAGCGGATTCATATACCAGACTTGTTCTGGAACTTGCCTAGGAATTTGATTAGTCCGGACGGGATGTTGTATGGCCTGTTTCCTAAATCCAAAGTAATACCCCAAATATACAAGGGGTAAAGAAATGCAAAACCAGAGGCACAAAAGTGACATCATTGTTGTAAAGGGAACTGCACCACTCGAATGTTTTCCCCATATAAAAAAGTTCAAAAAGAAACATGTTCCAAAAACTATTGCTGGATAAAATGTAGCAGTGGACAGAGCCGCTTTTTTCCATTCTCTACCTCTCATTGTTTTGTAAACACGCGCTGAGAAATATCCAGCAATAAGGCCCATAAACACGTACAGGAATATAGCAGAAGTCATCAAGGCACCTCGTGATGCTGGAGAAAGCATTCCAAGCATTGCAAAAACTAAAAATATATATACAAACTATAAAATTTGACAAATATTTATTATCGATTAATATTTCTTATGATATCGATTTGTATGGTTTTTAAAAGTTAATGATTAAACAGAATATTACATACAGAGTGTTATGAGAGCCATAAAGAAAATTTGAATTCCACTCCCGATGACTGCTGCGAAAAGTCTAGATTGCCGAGGTGGACGAAATACATCTCCATGAACTAACTTCCAACCAGTTTCTTCTATCACATCATCTACTCCGTCATCTGCATTGTATCTGGCTATATCTCTTCTTAATGTCCGAACCATGATCATTGTTAATATCCCTAAAATAAATTATAGATAAAAATATTAACCTTAGTAAAATAATGAACAGTATAAATCAATGTTTAAGTGATATATTATAAGGAATACATACCGGATAAAAAGAAAACTACCACTAACGAGTTGATTATGGAAAACCAATGAATTTGAACATCATTCATGCCAAGATAAATATCCCAACGAGATGCCCAACTAATATCAGACTGTATCCATTCCACTGAGTATGTAAAATACAATTTGGTTCCAGTTTTGGTGTTAACTAACTGTGGTTTGGGATCCCCAGGAAAACTACAGGAATCTCCGTTGAACTGAAGCTCTTCTCTGTCTACAGACACGGGCTCAACTTCAAAACCAACAACACGAAATCTGTCACTAAAATTCAATCAACACATAAGAAAATTAATAAATATTTTTTATACATTACACAACATTTTCTGTAACCTGGATATTACTGGAAAATTTTTCAACATAAACTCTCTTCCACTACCAATCGAAAACTAAGAACATGTTAATACGTTTTATTGATAATTGACTGGTAGAGACCTGAATTCGCATTATTTTTTTGGAAAAGAAGTGTTATAAAATTTGTAGAAAATGGTGTTTTTTCTTCATAAAAATTGTGTTTTTTAGCATTTTTTTTTTTCAGAAAAGTGATGTTTTTAGAAAACCATATTATTTTTTTAATAAAATGGTGACATTTGAAGAAATCAATGTTATTTTCTACTAAGAAATGTAATCAATACATAATTTAGATTTACAAGTTCATTTTTCACTATAAATGATATTATGAAAGTTTAGAATTATTAATGATATGCTTAAATAACTTCCATAATAAAGATTTTAAATTGTTTGAAGAGCTACAAACAAATAGAACTTTGTCATCCTTAATCCAAATTAAATGGTTCTATTATTCTATTCAAAACTCACTTATCCAACTGTCGATTTGTTCAGGAGAACTTTGTTCTCTTAACATATCGACAATGTATCAAGCCAGAATACGCGAGAATTGTATGGAGAGGTCTACTTTTTTCACGGCTTTTCCAACTTTGAAGTCAAAAAACACCAACTTAGAGGCTTCGCAGCATATATGTTCCATACACGGATTTACTCAGAATTCGGAGTAGAACATTTCGTGTGTCTGTGTGTCTGTGTGTCTGTGTGTCCGTCCCCCCCTTATAACTTTTGATCCGCTCAATTTACAGAGCCTAAAATTTCAGAATATATAAACAGTTACAGGCCTACAAAACTTTTATACTCGGAATTTTGAATTTTTGTTTCAGTCAGGGGTTATCAACTTTTGAATTTTTATTTTATTTTTCCATATATCTCAGAAACCATAAACGCTAGAACGCTGAAAATTGGTACAAACATAGAAAAATACAAAATCTCAAATTAGTTTTTTCAAAAAAATTCCAGGGTTTCTCAAACATTTTTTATTAAGAAAAATATTTTTTTTATGATAAATTTATGAGTTTAACTGCCTATATTTCCAAAACTTTTACAATTATCGAAAAAAGCCGAAACACCCCAACTAGATAATTTAATTTTCTATAAAAATATTAAAATTGTAGTAGAAGATCTCAATTTTTTTTTAACAATTTTTTTAAAAATTGAATTTAGTGACGACATCGCTTCATACATTTTGTATGGCAGTCGCCTATACACAATATGTAAGAAGACTTAATAGTTTGATACTTCATCTCCAAACAAACATACATACCATCATGCTATTTTCATATTCTGGGTAGGAAAAAAGGATCTTCCTCCATACTATCCTATCTTGACATACATACCTACATATGTTGTATAGAAAACAAAATATCTGAAAATATTCAATAATTTGTATTTATGGGTTTATAGTTTGGTACATATTCTTCAACTATACATACTATCGCTATCGACAGTTGGATCTCATGTGTTACATGCAACTAGTTTATATTTATATGTCATCATCATTTATCCAACTGTCGATTTGTTCAGGAGAACTTTGTTCTCTTAACATATCGACAATGTATCAAGCCAGAATACGCGAGAATTGTATGGAGAGGTCTACTTTTTTCACTGCTTTTTCAACTTTGAAGTCAAAAAACACCAACTTAGAGGCTTCGCAGCATATATGTTCCATACACGGATTTACTCAGAATTCGGAGTAGAACATTTCGTGTGTCTGTGTCTGTGTGTGTGTGTGTCTGTGTGTCTGTGTGTGTGTCCGTCCCCCCCTTATAACTTTTGATCCGCTCAATTTACAGAGCCTAAAATTTCAGAATATATAAACAGTTACAGGCCTACAAAACTTTTATACTCGGAATTTTGAATTTTTGTTTCAGTCAGGGGTTATCAACTTTTGAATTTTTATTTTATTTTTCCATATATCTCAAGAAACCATAAACGCTAGAACGCTGAAAATTGGTACAAACATAGAAAAATACAAAATCTCAAATTAGTTTTTTCAAAAAAATTCCAGGGTTTCTCAAACATTTTTTATTAAGAAAAATATTTTTTTTATTATAAATTTATGAGTTTAACTGCCTATATTTCCAAAACTTTTACAATTATCGAAAAAAGCTGAAACACCCCAACTAGATAATTTAATTTTCTATAAAAAATATAAACATTGTAGTAGAAGATCTCAATTTTTTTTTAACAATTTTTTTAAAAATTGAATTTAGTGACGACATCGCTTCATACATTTTGTATGGTAGTCACCTATACACAATATCAAAGAAGACTTAATAGTTTGATACTTCATCTCTAAACATACAATATACATATACCATCATGCTGTTTTCATATTCCGGGTAGGAAAAAAAGACTGACCTCCATACTATTCTATCTTGACTACCTAGGTACATGTGTTGTATAGAAAACTAAATATCATAAAATAATAAATAATTTGTATTTATGGGTTTATAGTTTGGTACATATTCTTCAACTATACATACTATCGCTATCGACAGTTGGATCTCATGTGTTACATGCAACTAGTTTAATTAAATTTTATTAGATTAAAAATTAAGAATCGCCATCATAGCCAAATTGTTTTTTTAATCATGTTGAATAGTAGCGTCTAGTCCCAGCTCTTCTTTTCTGCATTCTTAGGTTAGGTTTAAGTTCGTTTATAATAATAATAGCGACTCGCGTGAGCGATTTGCTTTTTAAATTATTATAAATTGAATTTATATATTTTTTTAATTTTTCGCACTTAATATAAAATTTCACAGCTCATTTGACTTAATACTACGAGTTCTCAACCAATCAGAGAGCCAACCGGAAACAGAATGTGGAATGGTAAATGCGGATTGTAGACGCTAGTTGTTGAACTATATTTAATGCTGTGTAGACTTCACCGGCAGAAATATTAGTCTTTTCAGTGGATAATTTCTGTGTATTTTTTACACAAATGTCCATATTTTGGTGTTATTTTTCTAAAATGCAAAAATTTGCATTATTTGCGTAAAAAGTGAAAAATTCGTAAATAAAATTGGGCTTATCGCAAAAACAAATAATTCAGGTCTCTATTTATTGGTAGAAAAATAAAGTGACAGATTAAAAATAAAAAAAAGAATCATAAAATAAAAATAGAAAAACTATTTATTTAAAGTAACTCAAAGTTTATGGATATAATTTATAATAAAAATTTAGATTTTTAAAAAAAAGAAAAATCATACGAAGATAAACAAAGTTCAAATATGTACTTCCAGGGATTAAAAATATGCAACATAAAAAAAAGACACAGACAAGACAATTGTGAAAAAACTTTTTCATAGTTAAATTAAAACCTAAATAATGAGAAAATCTTTCTTACGGACTCCGAAGATGATATTGTAAAATCAATTTAAGATGATTGTGAATATATGGTTTTCCATTTGATATTACTCCCATTTTATAGCCTTGCTCAACAACTTTTTCATCTCCTTTTATTGAATGTGTAGCAACTGGAAGATTGTCAACTAACCTAAAAATAAAAATAGAGGAATAATTACAGTCATAAAAAATGGAAATAATTAAATAGGTACAAAAAAAATCACTGAAAAATGTATACATCATAAAGGTTACGTGTGATTTACTCATATACAAACCTAACCTGACTAAAAAATATCAAAAAAATTGTTAAATAAAATACACCCAAATATTAATAAGTATTTTTGGTAGTATAATATTTTGAGAAAATTAATAATACTGGTAATGACGCAGAGGTCAAAATTCTAATTTTTTAAGTTTGAAAACTCATTGGTACCTAATCTATGATAAAAAAAAACATCATGTATTGAGGGATACAATATTTTCTTTTCACATATCGCAAAGTGTAATTGTTTAACTAGATACCATTAATATTATTTCACAATAATATTAATGGTACCGAGAAAAAAGGGGTCTAAAGTTTTCGCTCACCTATTAATATATAGATTTACCACATTGAACTATTTGTACTACGTACTAGAAGCGGCATGTCTATATAAAATATATACCCGAAGGAGATAATTCAAAAGAACCAATTTCATTTAGATGCAGTTTAGTATATTTCACTCTTTAATAATTTTAAAATGAAATATGGATTTATTTATGAAAATAATTGAGGAACCAAAGAAATGTCATTTTTATTTGTTTAGTTTCATTTGGCAGGTTCAATAACTTTGCAAAAAGGTACAAAATAAACTTTTCAAATTTGTGTATCATATTACTTCAAAATTTTACCCTTTTGTTGACATGGCATCAAATTATATTCAATCGTTAAAATGCATTTGTCGCCAAATATCTTAAGCCATTTAGCCGAGAAGGGGGACGATTTGCACATATACCAACGAAGCAAAAAGACACAAATTTCTAATTCAGGATATTTGGTGAAAACTATACTTACACGGATACTATTGAAATAAAAGATGCCATCAAGTTGAATTACATTATTTTAATAAATTATAAAATATAGTAAGTAAAACATTATTTTTTAAATAAATTACCTAAAGTACATATTAGGTTTTTAGGCTTCCGCGACTAAGTAATGAAATGAGAGGGAATTGGTTCAGACGAATCCAAATCCGATACAATGAAGAAACGACCATAGTAAGGGCTGTTTTGACACACTTATTTTTAATTATCTTATTTGGTTAATGATTTAAGTTCTTAAGTAGCAGTTGATTGCAAACAGATGGAAGTCTGTAAGTAAACTGATAATGCGCCAATGTGATATGACCAATTTATTAGAATAATATTATCTTGAAAATTATCGGTGAAGTTTTTTTGTTCTGGGTGACTCCACGTGATTTTAGAAAATATTTGCAGATCTCTATACATACTATACAGTGAAAAATTTATTGAGATGGAAAAAGCAAAAAAAGACGAAAAAACATACAAATAATAATTCACAAGAGAATATACAACTGACAAAAATAAAAACAACTTCTGGGTTTCAGAAGGCCATGCTCAGCTATGTTGCAGGAGCACAAGCCTTAAGTAGTTGATTTTCAACATGATCTCATCACTAACATTATTATTATTATTATTTATTTATAGGCAGGCAGCCAAGGCTGATGTGCCTATATTCACTGTCGAATTTTCTTATTTGGTTGTAACTATTTTGCTTTGTCCAAAAAAAGTCCAGTCTATTCTTGAAAATATTCACATTTTCAGCATCCAAAACATGTTGGGGCAGTTTATTCCAAGTATTCACAACTCAATTTGAAAGAAAATGCCTTCGAGGATTTGTCGAGAACCTACTTTTCACTAGTTTTAAGCTATGGCCACGCAAATTAGTGTTATGACTATATTGAAAGAGATTTTTCATGTTTTCACAGTCATATATCACGGTCACAGTCATATAACATACTACATAAATCATTTAAATATAAAGAAATTTATTCCACAGTATTCTAAAACTGCTGTTTTTCTATTATAAATTATATGATTAACATTCAATTACAACCCTGATTTCATAAGCATGTTCATTTCAACTCTATAAAAGTAGTACCCTTCATCAAAAGTACTTTTTTTTCTTTTATTATTATTCTGATCGTTTTTCCAAAGCAATTTCAAAAAATATTTTAAAATAGAGAGAGATCTACCTATCACAAATGTGTGTTGACTTTTCACTAACTCTATATATAAAGTTGGAAGCCAGAGAGGGAAAGCAAAATGCATTATTTTAGTTCCAACAAAATGACATACCCAATATAATTCACTATTAACGTGTAACATAATTGTAATGTATCTTTTGACGCAGTCACAATTCCGCCTCCCCTATGCCTACTTGTTACATCCATCACCTCATAATGCAAAAATGTGACATTTAAATTTACCAATTTTAATATGATGGTAAGTCATATTCCAAATATAATATGATGGTAAGTCATTTTACCAATGACTTACCATCATATTATATTAGGAATACAGAATAATAATAACATTGCTGTTATCAGAAACACATTCAACATTAAATATATTTCAAGTACACAACTTATCTATTCATTAATATATATATATATATATATATATATATATTTATAAAATTGTACTACTACATTGTCAACACTAGTAGGGAAGATGTTTTGAAACTTAAAAGTATAAAAGAATAATTCACGTTGATTGATGATATTATCATCAATTTTGACCTGTAAAATATTGTCTACTAAAGATAACACTTGTGGTTTGTTAAAATTTAACAACCAATAGGGAACATTCTCCTTAAAAAATAATAGAAAATATGGTGAAATTATTATTTTTTATTTGCTCTATAAAGCTTTTTATAGCAATTTGAAAAACATATTTTGAATTACGCGCTAATGCGGTTCATTTGGGTCATGAAATGAGTGACCTAATACATCATAGTGGATGTATATTTCAATTGCATGTCATACATTTTGTTCACGACTTGTTGATTATTGCGTTCAATGAAATCGTATTTAGGATGCTAAAAATGTATATTTTAAATATTATTCGGATTCAAGGTGTATTAATACGACTGTAATATTCCCAAAGTCTTAAAATTCCCAAGTTTTTAACCTTCAATTATAAGTTATAATTATCTGTTTACACCAAATAAAAACACGTCGAAAATGATTCTCAGTCAGCGGAGAGATTTTTCAACAATGTAATTCCGACGGATTTAAAACTATGAATGTTTATTTTTATGTTAGAAAAATCCTAGTTCCTATATATAAAATAAAAATTATAGAAAAACAATTTGTTTGTGCCAAAAAATAGTTTAAATCGATGTCAGATATCATAAGAAATATGTAATATTTATACAGAACATAGAATCTAGTTGCAAATTGACTGGCAACTAGAAAGAGATGGTATGTATATGTGTAAAAAGAATAGACTCTGTTCAGGTTGGTTGCAAGAACGACATTTGGGTCAGCACGTTAAAAGTATTATTTCATTTCATTCGAGTTTCTTCCTTTAAAAAGAGATCTACTTATAAACCATTGTACGCGTAATAAGGACAACATATGAACGAACAACGTCGCGTCATTAGAAAGAAATGCACTTAAGCTTACTTCTATCTTATCTGTGTGTGTGTGACAATGACAGAATGATTCTGTTAGTATCTAGTCAATCTAGTTAAAGTGTCTCTCTTGCCTAGTTACAAATAATATTATTTTATTACATCCAAATTTCGCAATTTATATTATTGAGAATGATGTAAAAATATGTAGTTATTTAAAGCACAGTACTTATATATTTAGTACTTTTTCAAATCATTATTCAATTAATATCCAGATAGCATCTTTCTATTATATTTTTTACCTTTCTACTAAGACTGCGTAGTGCAAAAGTCCAGATTATCCCTAAAAGAAAGCATCAAAATTTGTTCATTCACTTTAGGGACATTGTCTGATTGTCCTTTTATATATCCCGTGTTGCTTTTATTGATAATTGAAATGGAAATAAATATAATATGTGAAAACACTCAGTGAAACACTTCACACTATAGACAATACGTCAAAATGAATTATCCATCGTCATAAAGTGATCAACCAATGACAAACCGTTTATAATTTTGATGAAAAATTAGATTATTATACTTAAATTGTTAATTAAACTGTAATATTTCACAGCTTTCATAAGTATTTTCGTGATCGCCATTATTTTTTACCTCTAAATCATTCTTTTTTAATCATATCCCTCACACATGCATGTTCTCTATTATGACTTTGTGGTAAACTTATGTAATATCCCTCACACATACATGTTCTCTAATACATGTTCTCTATTATGACTTTGTGGTAAACTTATGTAATATCCCTCACACATACATGTTCTCTATGATGACTTTGTGGTAAACTTATGTAATATCCCTTACACATACATGTTCTCTATTATGACTTTGTGGTAAACTTATGTAATATCCCTCACACATACATGTTCTCTATTATGACTTTGTGGTAAACTTATGTAATATCCCTCACACATACATGTTCTCTATTATGACTTTGTGGTAAACTTATGTAATATCCCTCACACATACACGTTCTCTATTATGACTTTGTGGTAAACTTATGTAATATCCCTCACACATACATGTTCGCTATTATGACTTTGTGGTAAACTTATGTAATATCCCTCACACATACATGTTCTCTATTATCACTTTGTGGTAAACTTATGTAATTTTTGTTTAAAACAGCCATATTGCATATTTATTTTAATCATTTTGCAAACATTACATAATTATTGCACAATGGCATTTTATACGAGCTTATTGTCATATGGCAATATCTTCCAACCAACCATATCCATTTGGTGAGTTTAATTGTGTGTATGATATGTACCGATATATCTGAATGAAATAATGGAAAAAAAAATCAAACAATACAAATAAAAAATACTGAGTGTTCTTTCTGTATTTATAGAGAAAATATTATCAATTTCACCACTACTTCTTCTCTATAGCCTAACAACCTTTGGCGGGTCTTATCACCACACAACTGATAGAGTTACTCACAAACTAGACCATATAACCGTCGCAGAATGTGCCTTTCAAATATGTCTAGAACCTTTTCATTCTGCTTTGATAGATTCCAAGTTTCAGACGCCACTACTAAAAAAAATTATTAAAAAAAGTAAACTTACAGGTGGACATAATATTCATGTTCAATTCTGCTGGCCACATTAAGAGATTCATCAGAATTCCAATTCATTGGGTTATTTTTACTGTGACATAATAATCGACACTGAATATCTTCAGCCATTCTTATTTCATACGGAGTGTTGACAATTCTATCGCCTCTTAACACTTCACCTAAGTTTTCTGACTTATAAACAAATGTTTTATTCTTTGGCAAACAAAATGGTAATGAGTAGTATTCATAAGGAAGCTGTGTATGTACACTTGTCATTTTGACAGCTTTCACATCTATCTTTTGCCCTTTGGTAAATTCAACTGGAGCCACGCCTGGCACATAAAATGCATTAATATTTGATAAATTGATCACAATTCCAATTGCGAGCAGCATCAACTGAAATAAAAAACAAAGATATAAAAGACTGGTCAAATTGTATTTTTATTTTATCGCTCAATAATTATACATATGATTGTAGACAAAAGAATTCAATATAATAATAATAATGAACACTTTCTTGCACCTTGCGCAACTGGAGAGTTTATTGCCGAATGGCAATTTCTTTCAACTAACCAGTGTTTCCAACCCAGAGAAGCAACATTAACGTGAGAAATGAATTTAAATAAATTTCTCCTCTGCTGGGAATCGAACCCAGGACGCCCGCACACAACCTAACAGCATACCAACTTTGCCACAGCGGTCGGCAATATGTCATATGTATCATTTTAAAATTGTGTGAAAAATGTATTATGTCAAGATGATGATGTTCGAAATACGTAAAGAACTACAATGCTAGTTATTTTTATATAATATAGCAAACCAAAATATTTTAGTCCAAACACATTTCAATCATCTTTATCCATACAATAATTAAAAGTCTGTATATTATATTCCCTCACTTTATTTCTACAATATTATTTAATGTATAGCTTAGAACCATAAAAGACAACTTTGTAAGTAGAATAAGTAAATTAATTTGAAAATTGTTTATTGTAAAACTCCGCTTCGTAACATAAGTTTACTTTATGCGAAGCATAAAGAAAAATTAAGAAAGAATGTAAAATCTAATTTTAAGAATAATGTTTACATTATGTATTGTATTTATTATTAATTTAATAAATAAAATAATAAAAAAATACAGGCTATAAATAAACAAGTTATAATTCAAAAATCAAATTGAAGCTTGATTACACAATTATTCTGCTGTAGAATAATTCAATGTGCTTTAAAATTAATTCATTAAGATTTTCTGTGCACCAAATAATACCAATTCATTGAACCATTACTTATTGTAACTAGGAACTTTTCAAAACCAAATAAACTAATTATATAAACAACATGGAGATATACTTTTCATTCAAATCAATACTCTATAAAATACATATTATTCAAACATTAAATCAATAATCTTCATATTTTACATAGTCATTACAATCAAATCATTTCAAATGTTCGTTTAATATAAACTTAAATAATTTACTCACATGTTCCATGGTAATTGTGAATATCGGGAAACTAGAGTAAATCAAAATATTACACAAAAAGTTTGATGTCAAACATGATAAATATTATATTATAAAAGTTCAGTCATTCAAAAATAAACAAATTGTCGACCAAAAATATGACATCAGATATCTGTACCCTTGCGTGTTATCTGATATCCAGAATTAGTAATTGGATATTTCAGAACATCTTCAGTCAAATACAAATTCAAGAAATTATAGAAATAAGAAATAAACCTCCTATCGACATGACAATGATGACAACCACGTCTTCCATAGACGAACGAATACGAAATACGACCATAGAAAAAGGAAACATTTACGATATTATTATAGATTTTTATTATCATATACTATATCTAGTACTCCGTGCAAAAAGTGAGTCATGGATATAACGGGTTTGACGTTTTGGTTGGCAACATATTTCAGTTTTCCTTACATTTCAACGCATCGTTAATAACTCTTCTACCTTAAAAACAAAGTGTTTTTTTCGACGAATAAATCCGAAAACAATTCACATTAGTCGATATTCTCTATAGAAAAACGATGTGGTCTGCCAACCAAAACGTCAAAAATCCCCCCCGGAAAAATGCCTCACTTCGATTCATACAAAATTTGCCAACTACGACATCTTGTATTCTGATGTTCACAAAACCATTCTAGACGATTTTTCACAATATGTTCCATAATTTTCGACAAATATGATGACAAAGCGATGAGGCTGTAGAAATCCCCTAGAGAAGGGTCTTTATTAGATTTTAGTATTGGGATTAGCTGAGTTTTCCAATTTTCAGGTACCATTCCTGAATCAATGATCAAATTTAAAATAGACAAAAAGTAACTTCGAGTGCGAGGTTTTGTGAATTGAATAAATAAATAAGTGATTCCATCTTGACCAGGGGAAGAATTTTTGACACTTCTTCTGATAACCAGGTTAAGTTATTATAATGTGAACGGGGAATCTAGTTGTTGTGTATGATTGGGAAGGTAATATGAATATAGAAGATCTTCATTCCGCGTAAAGAAGGATGGGGCCAATTAAGAGATAAAAGAATTCAGCCAGGATTCTGGCGGATGTTTTGGAGTGTGAGGGGACAGACTAGAACGGAATTTGTATATTTTGCTGATACCCTCCTCCCAAGAGGCTTGGAAGGATGAGCTCACTTTTTTTCGATGTCTGTTATGGAATTTGATATTCCACACATTGTCGCTGAACGAGATTGATTGCCAATTAAGAGATTTTCGCGCTGGGTTGGTATTTGGTTTTAAATATTAATTTATTAATTTACAGAAGGGTGCTCCGGTCTAGATAGGCACTAGGTAGTAACCTGTCGCCTGTTCCCCAAATCCAACGCGAAATGATGTCGCGTGTGTATTCGATCCTGCTGTGCGTAGCTCGGTAGTTAGTTGCAAGCTAATTAAAAAGCATTACACAACAGAGCGAGGTACCCACACCACACCATAAAACATTTATATATTTATCAGAAGAATATGAATTAATTAATATTATGGACAGGTATTAAAATAGTTTGAATTGGACTTACGTATTTATTTGATAGTGTGACTCTAATTATAAATCAAGATTGATACTTCAATAATGGACTATTAAATATTTTAAATAATATAGATCGCTGAATGCGCGTAATTATAATCGAAATTTGAGTCGGGCAGAGTGACTGCCTATCGCTGGCCTTGGTTAAACTGAACGATGAGAAAATGATGTGCGCCGCCTTAAATAGCCGGCTGACGTCCCCCTACTCCTTGAAGTGGGTGGTCAACTCGGCTGGCTGCACCCGCTACATCACCCCCCTGCCAGCTGGATAGCGTCTCCCTGGTCCGTTCCTCAGCATTTCCGTTGATTGTCTGTAACAATGGAGACATATGTTTTTTTTTTTAAATAATTTTTTTTTTATATTTTTGCTCTGAAATGGCATTACATATATATAACAGTTTATAAAAATTTAGAGGTCATATATTTATCATGTTCTTTTTCTATACTTATACATTTCTAAAAAAAAATATTGTTTATACTAACTTGTTCAATGTACTTTTTTACATGTACTATAATTTGAACAAGAAGATAAAATTACAATTAAATTTACATTTCTACACAGTATACAGCATTTTCTTATTTTGATTTGGTCAAGTTTGAATTTAATAGGATTTTATATTCAAAGTATTAATTGAATATTTGATACCGGCCCGCCTCGGCCCCATGTCCGCGAGAGAGATCCACCGTCCTATTCGAGTAGGTTGTGGCTAAATTTCTCCGCGGAACCTACCCCGACCGTCAGCGGAATTCTGGGGAAATTTATTTTAATTTTTCATATGGCAATTCTTTTTTTTGCACAATGATTTTTTGAACTTTTTTCAAACGAAAAGAGAGTCTGACAGCTACCAACAGCTGATCAGCTGACTTTTTTAATCAAAAGACGGCCGGACACTCTCCGGCACAAAAAAAACCAACTTGATAACTGAAAGAACCCTTGGGATTCCGCCAGAGAATCCCAACAGGTTGAGATCTATCGGTCCTGACACAACAGAGGTGCAACTGCCCCAAAATTGAACACTTAAGGTACCTCCGCCACGCGGTAAATTTTTTGTAAATCTTTTGGCAGCACTTTGTAACTGTAGAGGCCTCTTCAGACTGCAGCCGAAGGATAGAAGCAGCTTCTCAGGCCGTAGTGCGCCTCGTAACTTGCATTTTTTGTTATTTTTATTTTAACACCTGACTATATTTTATTACTGACTCGAGGCGCCGACGGCCTGGGAAGTGTCTGCCCTAGCGCAAGCCAGGGCCCCCCTTTTGTAACCGTGTGGAGGGGAGGATTACCATAGCCCGTCGCGCCCTTGACCCAGAATTTCTCGTCTGCAATCGCTTTTCTGTTCTCTTTTTTCTTTTGTTCTGGATCGAGGACCTATACCTGAGGACGTCACCCACCTGTAGCTTCCTGCTGGTCTACGACGGGGTGATCTGCTGAGCGTCTCCCTCAGCAGACGGTCGAAGTGGAAAGGACCGCGTCCTTGGGGTGAGTGGCTTCAATTCTCTCTCGATCCAATACCGAAGCTGGTCACATTTACATAACTAGGACGCCCTGCGTCCAGAGGACTGACGGCCCTCTCTGCGACCGCAGAGAGAGAGCTGGTGTCATATTGACCAAATTTTTATCTATGTTGAATACATATTAAAATTATACAAAAATTAAAAATAGAAATTATTCAGGTTATACAAAAATAAAAAAATAGAAATTACTCAGGTTATAAAAAATGATTAGAAATATACTCGTCTTCCGGCTCTAGTGGTTGTATGTGGTTGCCGTTCTGGGGTGGCATCTGGAGTGTCATCTGAAGTGTCATCTGGCGTAGTGGCTTGGTGCGTCTGTGGCATGGACGTCCATCTCTGTTCTGTAGAGGTGGTGTGTCTACTGCTTGGTTCTACGCCGTAGTCTGTGTTCTCGTTCAGGAAGAATGCTGGTTTGAGTCTGTCCAATGATACTTGTTTGTTTTTACCATTGATTGTGATGGTAGCCGTTTTGTCATCCTTCTTTATTAGCAAGTATGGTCCGTCATATGGTTTTTGTAGAGGTCGTCTCACAGCATCGTGTCTTAAAAAGACATATTTGGTATTTGCCATTTGTTTGTGCACAAATGTTTTTTTTCTCCCGTGATTTGCTATTGGGATAGGTCGGATTTCTGACATTGTTTGTTGTAGTTTATGCCCATAGGTGTTTTGCTCCTCAGGTGGTCCATCTTCGAAGAAGTCTCCGGGGAGTCTGAGTGTTGTTCCGTATGTCATCTCTGCTGGTGTATAGTTTGACCCCTCCTTGATTACAGTTCGTAGTCCTAGGAGTGTCAGTGGTAATGTCGTCGACCATGATATGTTTCCTGCGGCCATTAGTGATGTTTTTAATGAGCGGTGCCAACGTTCGATCATCCCGTTCGATTGTGGGTGGTATGCAGTCGTTCTGTTATGTATTATTCCGAGCTTATTCATCAGTTTATTGAATAGGGAGCTTTCGAATTGGCGGCCTTGATCGGTCGTGATTGAGTTCGGGACGCCAAATCTTGCTATCCAATTATACATGAAAGCGTCTGCAACGGTTTCTGCAGACATATCTTTTAATGGAATCGCTTCGGGCCATCTTGTGTAGCGATCAATTATCGTCAGCAGGTATATGTAGTCTCTGGATGGTGTTAGCGGCCCCACCAAATCTATGTGGATATTCTTGAACCTTCCATCTGCTGGTTTGTATTGTTTCAAAGGTGTTACAGTGTGGCGATGAATTTTTGAAGTTTGGCATTCGATGCAGTTGTTCACAACATTTTTTTACTGTTTTGTCAATGTTGGGCCAAATGTATTTATGTTTTAATAGCTTGGATGTTGTTTTTACTCCGGGATGACTTAATTTATGTACTGATAGTATTACTTCTTCTCGCATTGTGATTGGTATATATGGGCGTAACGTGTTGGTTGAGATGTCACACCATAACATTTTGTTAGTGTCAGGTATTAAGATTTTCTTCAGTGATAGAGATGAATTTTCCTGCATTTTCTTGAGCTCTTTGTCTGTGAGTTGTTCTCTTGCCATTTTAATATAGTCGATGTTTGATGTTATTTCTATCTCTTCGATTCTTGATAGAGTATCAGCGACTATGTTTTCTTCGCCTGATATGTGTTTGATGCGCGTGGTGAATTGACTGATATAATCCAGCTGTCTTTCTTGTCTAGGAGAGTTGAGCTTGATTTTATTAAAGGCGTAAATTAACGGTTTGTGGTCGGTGATTATTACAAAGTTTCTTCCTTCTATTTGTGGTCTGAAATATTTAATCGCCTCGTAGATGGCGGTGAGTTCTCGGTCATACGTACTGTACTTTTCTTGTGCGCTATTAAATTTTCTGGAGAAAAATGATATAGTTGGCCAGCTGTTATCCGTTTTTTGTTGAAGTGCTGCGCCCATGGCGTGATCTGATGCGTCGACCATTATTGATATCTCCGCCGAGGAGTTTATGTGTACGAGTAGTGCGGCTTGTGTCAAATCTTGCTTACATTTATCGAACGCTTATTTTAATTCAGTTGTCCATTGTAGTTTTCTTTTATCATTTTTGGTGTACCCTTTTAATTGGTCGAATAATATTTTTTGCGTTTCGGCTGCGTTTGGAAAAAATTTTCTGTAAAAATTTAGCATGCCCATGAAACGTCGGAGTCCTTTTGCGTCCTTTGGGGGTTCAATTTTTATTATTGCTTCCACTTTTTCTGGTATTGGTGTACTTCCGTTTTTGTTGATTCGATAGCCCAAAAAGTGTACTTCTACGCCGAATTTGCATTTATCCTGGTTGATAATTAATCCGTTTTCGGATAATCTTTCGAAAAGTTTGTCGAGATGCTTCTCATGCTCGTTTATGTTTCTGGAGGCGACCAGAATGTCATTAATGTACGTGAAGACGTATTCTAGGTCCCTTGTTATGTTATGTAGATGTCATTGGAATGTTTGTGCGGCGTTGGACAGTCCTGGTGGCATTTTCGTGAATTCATACAGTCTAAATGGCGTTAGTAGGGCGGTTTTTGGGATGTCTTCTTCTTCCATGTTTATTTGGTTATATGCCCTTGAGAGGTCTATTTTACTGAATATTTTTGCATCGTGTAGTTTATGTGAGAAGTCTTGAAGTTGTGGAATCGGGTACTTGTCCGGTTTTGTTATTGATTTTAGGCGTCTGTAATCTCCACACATTCTATAATTTCCATCTGGCTTTTTTACCATATGCAAAGGGCTTGACCAATTGCTTTTCGAAGGGCGGCATATTCCCTGTTCGATCATATATGCGAATTCCTTTTTTGCGATTTCTAATTGTAATGGGTTGAGCCTTCTCATTTTGGTTGTGACGGGTGGTCCTCTGGTTTGTATGTGGTGGGTAATATTTGTTTTTGATCCTTTTTGTGCCATATCTGCTCTTGTTAAACTTGGATATTTGCGTATGATTTTTTGAAATTTTGATGTTGACTGTACTGTTGCTATGTCTATAACACTTGTTCTATAGATGGTTCCTTTGCTTGTCAACCCTGTTTTTTTATCAATAAGTAATTTTCTTTTTAAGTCCACCAATATATCATAATTGGTTAAGAAATCTGCCCCTATGATCGGCTTGGTTACGTCGGCGACTATAAATTTCCATTTGTGATTCCGGCGTAATCCGAGATTTAAATTGATAATTCGGTATCCATATGAAGGTATTATTGTTCCATTTGCTGCGTAAATAGGAGTGATGATACTGTCTGTAACGATGGTTGCCTTGTCGTTTTTTAGGTATCTTGGTATGATGCTTATTTCGGCTCCTGTGTCGATAAGGTATTGCACGCCCGTGATTATATCTGGTAGAAAGAGACGATGCTTCATTTGCGACGGTGTTGTCTCACACACCTGTCGCATTTTTAGTTTTCCGGATGGTTATAGGTGCAAGGCTGTCGACAGTATTTTGCTTGACTTCCATATTTTTGATGTGGTATACATACATCCAGCGGCTTGACGTTATCGTTATTGTTATTACGCGTTTGCTGATAATTGTTATTATTATTATTTGACATCTGTTGGAAGTTATTGTTATTATACTTGTATTTAAAATTGTGTTTGTTTTGCCGATTATAATTATTATTATTATTATATTTTTGGTATCTATTTGGGCTGGTGGATCTTGATCTTGAATGGTTTCGTTGATTATTTCTGTAGAATGGTCTTGATTGCCTCTGTTGAATTTCAAGTCCCATTATTTTGTCGGTTAGCATTTGTATTTGTTGCTGCATTGTACAAAGTAGGTTTACTGTGCTTTGGTTGCTTGTTGCTGTGTTGCTCAATGGAGAAGTTGATGGTAGGTTTACTGCTTGAACGTCAGTTCTACTGTTGACTTCCATTATTCTGTCTGCTGTTGTGGCTAGTACCGTGACGTCATCTGTATTAATGGCTGAAATTATTTCTTGTATACGATGAGGTAGTCGTTCTATCCATAATCTTGTAATTAACGTGTTGTTATTTAATGTTGGTCCAGCTAGGCTTTTCATCCTTCGCAATAGTTCTGATGGTGTCTTGTCTCCTAATTGTATTCCATGGAGTAATTGGGTGAGTCTTCTCTCTTCAGACTCTTGCAGACGGTTCAGAAGTGTGAGTTTGAGGTTTTTGTATTTATCCATACTTGGCGGAAATTGTATTACGTCAGCGACGCATGACATGGTTTCTGGATCTAATGCGGCTAATACGTGGTTATATTTGGATTCATCCTTAGTTATTCTTGCGTTTGAAAATTGGGCTTCTATGGTGAAAAACCAAAATTGTATCTGATGTCTCCATACGCTTGGCAATTTGATGTTTGTTGAATAAATTTCGGTTGCTTGGTCTTGTGACGATTGTTCTGTATTTTCTTTGTCCATGATGTTCATTTTATCGTATAACATTTGATGTGAGTTATATTCTTCAATTCGTAGTACAGTTTATAAATATAAATAAAAATAAAAAAAATTACTATAACTGTTTTTTTTTTAAATAAAAAAAAAATAAAAATATTTTTATAGTTGTATTAAACTAAAATATAATTTTTTGTGTTTTAATTATTATGTTATTATCAGTATATTATAATTGAAGTTGCTTTGTTTTAATTATATGAATTGTAAATTGTAAATATTTTTAGATTTTATTTTTGTTCGATGCTTATAAGGTCTTCTTGTTTGTAGGCGTTCCTTTACGTGTATCTGTTTGTTGTTATTGTGATTAGGTAACTATATTTAAAAAAATTAAAAAAAAAAAAAATATTTAATATATTCAGCGTAAAGTATTTAAATTCTTTGTTTTTAAATAGTATATAATTGTTTCTTTTATTAAATTTAATGGTATATTTGATTTAATAATTTAAAATGAATAAATGTTTAAACGTTTTTAATCTGAAATAAAAGTACAAGTTATGTATATATTACCAATGAGCTATGTTATATTACGTTTCGCTGGTGAACAAATGTTGGTGGCGAATTGTCCTAGATTCATGCGTGATTCATCGCGATGTTAGATTTTGGTATTTCGGTATTTTTGTCGTATTCCGACTTTCGTATTTGCGACCACGTACTCGGTATTGTCTGGGTGTACAGTAGCGCGGAGTGGGATATATTTTTCAATGATGTTTACTCGATATTTCTATAGATAATTAAATTATGTTATGATTTTGTATTTTAAATTCGTTTTTTGATACTTTTGTTAATATGACTGCTTTCGTACTTTATTATTATTCGATATAATATTTCTATTATGTTTTAAAATAAATATTTTTGTTACATTTACAATTATTATCTTTCTTATTTTTTTGTTTCAAATGTGCACGGCACTGTACGCTCAATGTAATATGATTATTGTATATACTTCGAATATATTTAATGTTTCGTTTCGCGCTTCGATTTCGAGTTTTTTTTCGTGGAGAATATTTTTATTATTATTACCTCGGTTATATATTTTAAATTTACACTATAAGATTCTACCTGTTTTATAGGTAGGTATCAGATAATGTTTTCCGATTGATGTTCGGGATGATATTATTATTGTAATTTTTTACAGAATATTTTTTGAATATATTTTTACTACCGCAAAATAATATTTTTTGTTATTTTTGTTACACGTTTTAATTATCGCGATAAAAATGTGCGCGTCATGGTAAACAATTTTTTTATGACATTTTTTAGACAATAATTTTAATTCACATTCCGTGTAACATTTATGCGTTATTTTTAAGCAATAATACAAAAATTTATTTACCTACGTATTTACTTTACAGGTTAATAATTTGTCTTGTAGGTATTTAAAATAATTTTTTTTTTTTTTTTTTTCATGGCATTGCATCCTTTTGGATGATTTGTGCCAATATCAGACATGAATGAAAAAACAAAATAACACAAGGATTACAGAATTATAAAATTAGCTTTCATTGACTTGAGCAGGATCGCTACAACAGCTTCTGAAGCCGAGCTCAACAACGACTCAACATTAACTGGCAGATGCAAGGGAACCTTTCCATAGGCATCATAGGCGTCCCTTAATGGACAACCCAGGAAGACATGGTTGAGCGTCTCCTCATCCAGACCACACTCGCAGTATGGGTTCTGAGCGATTCCAATTTTAAAAAGGTGGGCATCGAGCCTGCAGTGGCCAAATCGCATCCTACAGATCGCAGATATCTCTGATCTATTAAATTTCGAATTATGAAACCAAGGTTTACGGGGAATATGCTCCTGAATTAGTTTGTATCTTCTACCCTTCACAAGTGACTCATCCATCCAAAGATCGTTCCATCTCTTATGAGCGTCACGTTCCATGGACCGTCTTATATCATCATGTGGAAGGATGAAATTTTCAATAGTAATTCCAAGGGTGCAGGCAGTTTTAGCCATATCATCCACAGTCTCATTATGTTGGATACCACAATGTGCCGGAATCCACGCAACAATAGTCTCTATATCGGATATCATTTGATTGTAAAGAAGGCTTCTGATACGCATTATGTTCGGATTGTCACTGAGAGTTGAAGAAGGGGACTTGAGAATTTGAACAAGTGAAAGTGAGTCTGTTAAGATGATACATTTATGAATATTGTGTGAATTAATTAGACACACAGCCTCTTTTAATGCAATGCATTCTGCCGTGAAAATCGCGGATTCCGGTGGAAGTTTTAGTAGAGAGGAAATGTTTAATGATGGAATGAAGACCGCAGCTCCCAGTTCCTTATTTTCGGAAAGCTTTGAGCCGTCAGTGAATATTGTCACATGGTTTGGCCACTTATCAGCTACTATAGAGAGAAATTTTCGATTAATGCACTGTTTAGATAATGTCGTGTATTTGTCCAAACCAATGTTTTCAATCACGTTTGGCATGAATTGCAAAAGTTCAATCGGTGAATCATAAAAAAGGGAAGGGAAGGGAGACTGTTTTATATAGAATGAAGAACTGTATTTATTTATACTATTGCATAATAAAGGCGAAGGCTTATTAGACCAGAATCGATTAGTTTCGTAGAGAGAAATTAGAATATTAATACGTTTGAGAAGTGGATGATTTGAATAATTTATTTTCTTTAAGATAAAAGTGTCTGATAAATATTGTCGTCTTAGTGAGAGTGGCATATCCACACACTCCACCTGGAGAGCGTTGATAGGGGTTGATTGCATTGCACCAACTATTAATCTGAGGCATTTAGATTGAATTCTCTCTAGTTTTAATTCCAAATATTTCGGAAGTGGACAGAAAAAAAACTGGCATAATCTAAGTGACACCGAACCAATGCGTTATAAATGTTTTTCATTGAAGTAGGATGAGATCCCCAAGAGACACCAGAGATTGCTCTCAATATATTCACAGACTTTTCACATTTTGCTGCGACATATTTTATTTGGGGGCTCCAACTTAACTTCCGTTCCAAGTGTAGACCCAAGAATTTCAGTTCATTCACCTGAGGAATCTGTGTTCCTTCCACTTCTAAAGAAATTGATGGGATATTATGCTTTCTTGAGAAAAGTATGGATTTAGATTTAGAAGCAGAAATAGAAAAAGAATGTTTGATCATCCATTCATTAGCGCTATCCAAGGCGTTTTGTATAAGGGTAGTGGCCAAATCGATATTTTTATTTGATGTATAAAGGGCTATATCGTCTGCGTATTGGACTATTTTAACGCCATTGGGGAGGACCGTATCTAAATCAGAGCAATATATATTGAAAAGAACAGGGCTCAAAACAGAACCTTGTGGGAGACCCTTCCAGATCCTTCTCCGGGCGCCCTCAAAGCCATCATCCACAACAATCTCTCTGTCAGAGTACATACTGTATATTATATTACAGAAAAGAGGGGAGAAATTCATTTTAATTAGTTTGTGGTAAAGTGTAGAAATGCAAACGTTGTCAAAAGCTGAATTTATGTCCAAGAAGACGGCAGCTATGTGCTCCTTATTAGTGAAAGCAATGAGAATATCTGTAATGAGTATACTCAAATTGTCCATACATGAAAGAGATCTTCTGAAACCAAACTGGTTCACCGACAGTATAGAGTTACGTTCAACGTACCAAACTAATCTATTTTTAATCAAATGTTCAAACAGTTTCAACGCGCAGGAGGATAGAGCTATGGGGCGGTAAGAAGAACCTGATTTGGGATCCTTACCATACTTAAGTATTGGTAAAATGAGTTGTTGCTTCCATGGTGTTGGTATTGTACCTGAGGTAAAAATTTCATTCAAGAAATATAGGAAGATATCAAGAAATATTTGTGGAAATTTTTGGAAGAATATATAGGGAATTTTATCTATGCCAGGAGAACTATTTTTTTTCACTAAGTGAAGGCAGGTTTGTAATTCATTAGGTGTAAATGGAGAAGTCAATGGATTATAATTATTGATGGGTGTTGATGAAAGAGTGTGACCTTGTTCGTTAGGGACGTAAGGAGGTGCCAAGTTGTCAATAAAGTCTGGAAGCCATACTGATCTCTCTGCACAAGTCTTGGAAGGGAGTAGAGATCCTTTGAATCGTCTAATCATTTCCCATACCCGTGTTGAAGGCGTATGTGGGGATAAATTAGAACAAAAGTTCTGCCAACCTTTGCGCTTTTTTTGTCTTAAGATTTTTTTAACCTTAGCTTGTACAGCTTTAGCATGTAAAAAAGTTTGTAGACTAAAATTTTTCCGTAATTGATACATTGCTTGTCTTCTTTCAATTATCAGGTTTGAACACTCTTCATCCCACCAAGGAGTGTTTTTTGCTCTCTTATGGTTGGTTTTTAAAGGCATACTAGCATCGGCTGCTTTATAAATTTCGTCTGTTATATATTTACATTTAGTATCAAGAGAATCAGACTGAAATAAACGAGTTTCAAGGGTTGAGGCACAAGTCTCGAGTTTTTCCTGGTATACATCCCAGTTAGCTTTACGTGTATTATAAAGATTTCTTGAGAAAGGGCTATATCTAACTGGTTTTGTGAGAAGTATCATGAATATTGGATAATGATCACTTGAACAAAGATCATCAGAAACACACCAGTTAATGGAGGATGATAGATCATTTGTGCAAATACTTAGGTCAATAGCACTAAGATTTTGGGATGGTGGAGTTAGTCTAGTAGGGGCTCCGTCATTCATGACGCACAGGTTATGGCTGTCTAAAAAGGTCAGAACGCAATTTCCAGATCGATCTGTAATCGAACATCCCCAAGATGAGGAATGTGCATTAAGATCCCCCAGAAGTAGGAAGCTAGAAGGTAGTAGTGGAATAATAGAGTCAAAATATGAAATATCAAAACCAGAATTTGGTGGAATATAAACTGACACGAAGCCGATGTTGTTAATTGAAACAGCAACGATCTCCAGAAAAGGATTGTAAGGGAGAAGTATATTAGAAAAAGGTATTGAGTTGTTTATGAGCACGGCAGCCCCACCACCGCGACCCACAGAACGATCTGCCCTTACGCAGTTATATCCCGGAATATTGAAGTTAAAATGTGGTTGTAGCCACGTCTCGCAAACTGCAGCCACATCTATGTCGTTGTCCGTTAATAGTTTTATTATTTCGTGTCAATTAGAGACTGCACTTCGTGCGTTCCATTGCAGAAGATTAAGACCTGATGGATTAGCCATTGTGATTTGTTTCAGATACTAAATTCAATATATTTGTTAAGGAAGGAAATATTAGATTATTTAATGCATTATCAGATTTGGATAACAGTATAGTTAATATTTGGACGAGCAAGTTTATGAGAATGTGGGGTTCAGAGCTAGTTGGAGTATTTCCGATGGGTGAAGGAGAGGAAGAGTTTAATGAAATGTTTTCAGTCAAAGCACAACCATTTTGTGGATTTGATGGTTGGCCGTTTTTATATGAGAGGAGATTCTCAATCATGTTTTTGTCTACATTTTGTTTAAAGACTGAAGGAGGTGGGGGTGTTGGAGCTTTATTTGGGATTGGAGAGGTTTTAGTAGTTTGGGAGCTTGCTACACTACTATATAGTTTATTTCTCTTCGGAATTAATTTTGATGCAAAAGAAAAGGACACATTTTCATCGGCCATAGTTTTTTTTATTTCCTTCTGTCTAAGGAATTCGGGGCACGAATTACTGGTGGCTAAGTGCTCACCTTTACAATTAACGCAGCATGGAGTTGATTCTTTCAAAGGACATATGTCCGTTGAATGGCTGGATCCACATCTTGTACATCTAGTGGTCGATGTACATCTAGCTTTAGTGTGTCCATATCGTAAGCAATTGTGACACATATAGCTTGGGTAGATGTATTGTTCTACTTTCAACGAGTTGTAGAACAAAAACACTCGGTCTGGTAATGATTGCCCTTCAAATGTTAATAGAATCGTTGTTGAGGGCTTCCATTCGGATGAATCGGGGGTGGTGACTTTTCGGTTGAGTCTGCGCAATTTTGTAACCTTGCCAAAGGGAACAGGCACAATAATATTTTTTAAGACTTCTTCATCATTTAAGTCAACGGGGACTCCACGAACTATTCCAGATTTGAAGAGTTTATAGTTAGGGATAAACGCGTTGAGGTTGTTTTCAGATATTGTCTTATTAGACAAGAAGTTATTAGCATTTTGAGGAGTGTTGAACGTGATTGCAATTTTTGTTCTGCTATCCGCTCGAACTCCACCAGGAACTATGCCTGTTATATTTCCCTTAGCGCATATTTCGCCAAGAAGCATGGGGTGAATGGGTTTGCCGTTTATTTTACTCTCGACCACTACCAGGAATGGAGGAGACGAAAGAAGAGAGTATTCATTTGTAAAGTTTTTTTTTGTTGATGGGGGTTCAAACTCATTATTAACTGGAAATTGTTTTATATTTTTACTTTCCGGATCTAATTTGTCAAATCTTCCGCGTTTGCGGTGAGTACCGCCAGTATCAGGGGGTTCTGGCTCATCCATTTTAAAAACAAAAAAAAAAAAAACAAAAAACAAAAACTTGGATATAATCTAGGAATAAATCCTATAAGTATATATAAAATGAGAAATAAGCAATATGAAACTTACATATAATCACTCCATGTGATGATAAAATACATATATGTACGTATATAAATGAAAAATAAACAATATGAAACTTAAAATCACTCTATGTGGCAAAAAATAACTAATCAGAAAGAAAAATATTTATATACAATATCAGAATCCGTGCGAGTAACGGGTCGGTGACGACGAAATAAGTCACTGCCTCGAGCCGCTTCGCAAACAACACGTAAACAAGTTTTAACAGGTAACAATTATATCTAAGTAAAATAATTAAATAACCCAAACGTAAATAAAATGAAAGTAAAGTCAATATTAAACGAAATAATAAGTTAATACAGCTTTGTTAGTAAGTTATAAGTACAAATGTAAATTTCAAAATAAAAATAAATCAAAACTTATCGAGTTTGCTGGAACAGCATACAATGAGACACACGTCCGCACTTCACAAACACTCACCACCGACCTCTATTTATTTAAAATAATGATTTTACGTGAATTTTTAGTTAGATATTTTATTTTTTATTTCTGCAATGATTTTATGTTACAACAAATGAATTTACTTTGGCTTTTTTTAATAATAAAATGTGGTTTTTACTTATCTTTTTATGCGTGCTGTTTTTGCGCATAATTCATGCTTCTTTAGGTTCTTTATTTTTATATTTTTATCTTCTTTTTATTCTCCTTTAGTTTTTTTGGTATTCCTTCCGTTATTTTACCTCTGTTTGGTAGTTTTTTTTGTCCGTTTTAGCGTAGTTTTAGCTCATGAAAAAAAATAAATACACATTATTATATATTTTTACAATTAACATATGGAAATATTTTTCAAGTTTTTGGTAGGTACTTTATTTAGCACATATTTATTCGATATTTTAGTTTTGAATACGACAGTATTACTAAGTATAATACTTATAATTACGTTATAAATGTGTTTTTTTACAAGGGTTTATAACAATTAGGGATAACATACTATTTTTTTTTTTTTTAATGAATATGTCCTTGTTAAACAAGTACATATACATCTTCCTACGTTCCCTAAACTAAGCATAAATGCTTGTCCTATAGGTGAACGAGATCGGTCGAGGCAGGATTCGAACTCGCGACCACTGGATTACTAACCCAGCGCGCTAACCGCTCTGCCATCCACCCATCCAAAACTATTACTGCGTATGTTTAATACTTACAAACTATTTATGTTAATTATATATCTATTTCGTCTATTTTTTACAATGTGCGCTGTATACGGGCCTGCGCACGGTTAAGAATTTAAATAATTACATAGTTAAAGTTACCCGTAGGGTTCAGTCTAACCAGGTCCGATAACCGAAACAATTATTATTCAATAACATTTTAATCTCTGTCGTATGAGTTTAGAATGTGCAAAGTGACTTGATAATTGTTATTGAACGAATATTATAATTTGTTCCTAATAACAGATTATCGTTTGCTACACAAAAAAATTATTATCACAAATTTGATGCCATGTGCTCAATATAAATTTAAATCGACAAAATTGCAACAGAGATGGGGCTTTACCAGTTTTACACACTATTTTACAAATATTATCTTCACACAAAAAAAAATTATACCTGTTCTGCACGTTCGGTAGGTCACCAGTTTTCGCGCTGGGTTGGTATTTGGTTTTAAATATTAATTTATTAATTTACAGAAGGGTGCTCCGGTCTAGACAGGCACTAGGTAGTAACCTGTCGCCTCTTCCCCAAATCCAACGCGAAATGATGTCGCGAGTGTATTCGATCCTGCTGTGCGTAGCTCGGTAATTAGTTGCAAGCTAATTAAAGAGCATTACACAACAGAGCGAGGTACCCACGCCACACCATAAAACATTTATATATTTATCAGAAGAATATGAATTAATTAATATTATGGACAGGTATTAAAATAGTTTGAATTGGACTTACGTATTTATTTGATAGTGTGACTCTAATTATAAATCAAGATTGATACTTCAATAATGGACTATCAAATATTTTAAATAATATAGATCGCTGAATGCGCGTAATTATAATCGAAATGTGAGTCGGGCAGAGTGACTGCCTATCGCTGGCCTTGGTTAAACGGAACGATGAGAAAATGATGTGCGCCGCCTTAAATAGCCGGCTGACGTCCCCCTACTCCTTGAAGTGGGTGGTCAACTCGGCTGGCTGCACCCGCTACAAGATAAAAGAATTCAGCCAGGATTCTGGCGGATGTTTTGGAGTGTGAGGGGACAGACTAGAACGGAATTTGTATATTTTGCTGATACCCTCCTCCCAAGAGGCTTGGAAGGATGAGCTCACTTTTTTTTCGATGCCTGTTATGGAATTTGATATTCCACATATAGTCGCTGAACGAAATTGATAAAAAAACTAAACAAAATTTGAAGCCGTGGTCTGACGATACACAAATGTCAACTGTCAGCGCACAAACGTCAGACGGCACGGTCATGTCACAAGATAAAATGTTGAAATAAATAAAACTGTCAATAAATTAGGACGTCACAAATTAAGATAGATAGTCAATATTGGACGTCACACGTTAAAATGAATAAAATAAGACAAATAACTTAAAAACAACACACAGCCGAAATATTGTCACATAAAATAAAATTGTCACATATATATAGTTTTCTGGGGCACACATTATTTTCTCTTCTCGGCCATGGGCGTGTTGATGTACCGCCAATGCCGGAATGGACCGTCGTCGATGGGCGAAGGGGCAAGGCTATCGGCGAAAGCAACCTCGGGTCCCAGACACCGGCAGATGCCGGTCGGGCGACTGGCGGGAGCGAACGGCGGCGGCGCGAGTCTCGAGGAGATGCAGGCCGTTGCTCCCGGGTCCAGCGCAACCCAACAGCGTTTGGAACACTTTCCAAACTCAGCACCCGCTTCGGTCCAGGAAAGCGGCTCTCTCGCCGAATGGTGGTGCGCCGATCCATCTCGGCACTCCAGCAGGGTGATTTTGTATGAAACACCAAGAGTTGTCTTAACTCTTGTCTTAACTCCCGAGAAATCTCGGAATTTGGTATTTTGTATGGAGTTTTCCGGTGTTAACTCCGTGAGAAAACTGAAGGGGGCGTGACCCAAACATTAGTACAAATTTGCCATATGTAAATAAAATTTCTATGTCCAGTTTAATTTACATATGGCAATCTCGTACATTTACCCGCATTTATCAGATTTTGACAGCTAATCGTGTGTTTTTTGTTTATTTTATTAATATTTAGCAAGGTATATACTCTATTTTCATTCATTGTTTTGTATTTCATAGCTTATTTACTCAATGCTTTTTATAAATAACATGTTTTAAATAAAATTTTAATTGAAATGGTGTTACGTCAAACGACTCAACTTTGAACAATTTTCTATTACCGATTCGATTTGTTTGTTATAGATTATTCTAATAAAATTGACACGCAAACATGTTTGTTTGGGTAATATCATGGGTTAACGTTTTTTTATAAATAATTTCTTGTTTAGAATGGACAAAAAAAGAGCATAATAATTTTTTCATGAAATTTTGAGTCTTCCTTTTATTATTTTTATAATTAAATATCATACATAGTAGTAAAATTGATTTTTCTTTATTGCAGATGTTATATATATATATAGTATATGATCTTCAGTATCAGCTCAACTCTGTCTGGCTCAAGAATTCCTGCAGCAGTTTACTTAATTACATAATATGGCTTCCAAACATGTGCGACACACTGATGATTGCAAGATTTCAATTACATATCTGTAAAAATAATAAACAAGGTTAATAAAATAATTTACTTTGACCACTATAATGATCATGGTTCAAAAATTTTCATGCTTGTGTTTTATTTATATCCTATTTTTTTCAACAAAATATATTGTTTCAGAATTATCTGCTCTTAACATGTGAATGAATTATCAAACGCACTACATAAATACCATGCATATTAATATGAAGCAGTATAAAAAGGTAAAACTAGTACTTTTATGTATATATGTTGTTTAGTTATCTTCATATTATAGTATAATGTGCTTTTAAATACTATTTATTGATTTAAATCTACTTTCAAAACCAACTCCAATATTTTTTTCATTTATTTAAATTTAAACATTTCATTATATACATTATAACAAAGTAATGTGTTATTGAGTCATGAATTAACTGAAGTTAAAACAAACTACCACTATGCCACATGGATCAGCTATGCAAAAACAATTGATTGGAGCAGAATATTAATAAAATGTAAATAGATGTTCTCTCTGCCCTATGATAAATATAATATGATATATAATAAATAGAATTTACAAAGCGCCGTTTAATGATACAAGATCACTCCAAGGGCGCTGTAGTTTATTTGTTGGCTCTACGAAACAAGGCAGTCTTAAGAAGTCTTTCGGCATGTCCAAAGGACCATCGTCTTTTTATCGCTTTTCATCGTCTTTTAACGCTCGCAAAAATAAGTATGACATGCTGCAAATAAACAAAACGTGATTAGTATCCTCATTTTATATTATTATACTCAAAGAAAAACGTCATGTTTCATTGTTTGAAACGTCAAATTCATGAAATATTAAGCCTCCAAAGACCTAAGTCGAAATATTAACAACGAATGTATAAACAAGTCAAATACTAAAATAAATAATAAATTTGGTCAATAATATGTATGAATATTGTACAAGATAAATAATACACACCTTGTAAATGATTATGGATGAATTAATTACTGTAATTAGTCAATTTTACAATATCAAACTCGCGTGCATAGAAAATATAGAAGTAAATTCGTCGCGTGATTTGACAGGAGATAACTCTTATTCTACAAATAAATAAATAATTTTAACTCCGAGTATTTTATTGGGGTTAAGACAACGTGATATATACATAGGTATTATGATCAAAATATTACCATGGGTTATGGTAGCATAGAAGCCAGACATCTATTATTTTGTTTCAACAAAATACCTTGATTCTTGGAAAACTTTCTCTTATAATGGTTTTATCATATTAACGGGTCTTTGGGTCCTTAATGTGTTTAAACAATGCTTATATTTTGTAAATATGTCATTTCTAATAATTTTATATTCAATGCATATTCCTGGAACTTTATACTTTCTAACTTGGTAGGTGAAATGGAGGCTTCCTATTGGTAGAAAGTAGAATGCGCCCCGCCGCGCGGTGGGGTACCTCCTCCGCCCCCCTGTCTCCAGCGATGGACGCGATAGCTGGTTTGAATCAGTATTTGAGTGGACGCTTGGTCGGGATAGACGAATTTTAACTCACGCGTACGAAAGATAACTTATATATTTTTTTTAAAACAAACGTAGACCGCGAACGTTGAAAGAGAAAATCTTATCTCTGCGAGGCGTCTGCTTGAAGCTCAGCATTAAATTTCATATTTGCATGGTAGTGCATAAGTGTGTTTCAGGTCCATACATAACCAACGAGGGGTGAATTTAAGATAGTTTAAGTTACTATTAAAAATAACTTTTAAGAATAAACATAACTTAAATAATCGTATAATAGTGAATAAGTGTGTTTCAGGTCCATATAACCAACGAGGGGTGAATTTAAGATAGTTTTAAGTTATTTTCAATTAATAAAAAGTGATATTATGTAGTGTAAGTGTTTCATCTATAGACCCGGAACGAGAGCAGCGGTTGGTAAGATCTTTCTGATTTATTATTATTTGTTTTCTTTGCTCTGAACGTTTCGTTTCGTCATTTATTTTAGCAAGATTGTAATCAATATTACACGTGCATTTCATGTATTTGATTATTCTTTTCAGCACTATTATTCTCTGTTCCACGTGTATTTCCTGTATTTAATAATTCTTTTCAGCGGCCGTCATCACTGGTTTTTCTAATTTATTTTCTTTTTAATTTTACAGCAATTTTTACTAACCGATAATTACTATTACGCGTGTATTTCTGTCAATTGAAGCATTGTTTTAATTTATACTCTCAACACGTTCTTTCGTCTCCACCATATTTAATTATTGTATTGACTAGCCGGCATTTAAACACTTATCAACGCTCTTCTTTGTTATATGCGATAACAATTTGGCGCTATCCAACGTGTAGCCATTTTTAAAAACAGTAGTTTTTATCGAACCACCCTGAGGTTTTGAGCGTTTTCTTTTCGTTTGAAGTTTTTTTCTCGTATTAACTAAAAAAAAAATGTTATTTCAACTTGTTTTTCGTTTATTTAAATATATTATTTTCGGAGTAGTAGAGCGTGAAAACGATGGCGGCGGAGGGGATAATAGACGGGTTACTAGGGCTAGAATAAATGATAATGCAAGCCGCGATATTCCAGAACCCCCAAGAAACGATAGCCCGGGAATTGAACATTTATTCCCATATTTACAACGTCGCGAACTGGAAGATACGTTCAGCGGTCTTCCAGAAGAAGACCCTGTTTTATTTATCACGGCATGCGAAGCGTTTTTCGACCACATATTTTGTTCTCCTGCGTCAATGGTCGGCCGTGCGTCTCAGAGGTTGCGAGGAGAAGCCAAGCGTTGGTGGTCTCCTCATGCGCAGGGTAAATGGACATGGGATGAATTCAAAGGTTTTTTAATTGGTAGATACGGAATAGACGTTGCCCGGTCTTCGCTTATGGCTAATTATTATGGTGACCGTCAGCGTGCGGATGAGGGTGGAATCGCATTCCTTAAGCGGAAGGAAGCGGTTCATATGCGGCTCTTTGGAACGGCTCCGTCGGATGCTTTATGCTCCGACTTAATATACCTGATGAGAGACACGTATCGCAACATTTTAGATGTCGGAGTGATTTTCGGAAATTTTACGTTCACGTCGCTTAAAGAAAAAGTACTGATGATTGATTTCCCCCGACAAACGTTGTTTCAGCCAGTTGCCGAACGTAATCATGAAAATAGGAATACCCAACGTGACAATTCGTGCGAAAGCGGTAATAACTATAATACCTCAACGTACCGGCAGGATAATTATAATATACGTCCAAACAACCGTAACGCGAATTCGCGCCCTAATAATAATAACCCAGTAAATAACAGAAAACAGTTACCAAAATGTCAATTTTGCCCTGGTCGTCATTTTAATAAAGATTGCGTGGAAAGAAACGAGTTTATCGCATCGGCATCGGGAAACGCTCGCCGCTCCGACAGGAACACAAATTACGGACCTCGACCTGTCGCGGGCTCCCGAAGAAATTAAACCTGCGTTCCACCAGGTTAACAAACGTGGAACTGGCGCCCTGTACTGATAATGAGAATGCTATTAATATGATTGAGTCTGTTGATGAAGTAATTGTAGAAAGAGACGATCAAAAATCTGAAGGTTTTACTGTGATGGTGGTAGAAGCTGATGTGCATAGAGAGGATGATAGCATTGAGACCGTGGAGGCTAATAATGAAAAGATTGAATATGTTGATGAAGTAATGGTAGAAATAGGCGATCAAAACTCTGTAGGTTTTACTGAGATGGTGGTAGAGGCTGATGTGCATAGAGAAGATGATGAGGATAGCATTGAAACCGCGGAGGCTAATAATGAGAAGGCAGGTTACATACGAGATAGTTCGAAATTCGCGTCGGAGGTAGAGTTGGTAGATATGTTGAACGATAGGGAGTTGATAGTTGCGTCAGGTACGTCGGATGATGAGAAGCTGGTAGTTGCGTCAGAGGAGTTCGAAGAAAGGAAACCGGTTGTCGCGCCGGATCACAAGTTAGGTACTGCAGTAGTTGCGCTGGGTAGTAATGAGATGGCGGAAGTGATGAGTAGGTACGAAGAGGAGTACAGTGACGGAATTTGCGAACTAGAACATAAAGTAGACGGTGTATGTGCGATTGGTAAAGTTAGCCTCCCACGGATAAGCGTGACGATCGATGATCGTCTCTATGTAGCGTTAGTAGACTCTGCCGCCTCTCACAGTTTAATTCGTGCAGATTTAGTACACAAGTGTAGAAGAAAATTTTGTGACGTAAAGAGTTTAAATCTTGCACATACTTCGGCCAAAATGACGGTAGTAGCGAAAGCGGAAATAGACTGCTCGATAGCAGATGTTAAGATGAAAAATGAATTTTTAGTAGTAGACGGCCTACGAGATGACGTAATATTAGGTATAGATTGGTTAATAGCGGAACACGGCGTGATTGATTTTATTCGTGGAGCATTGTATTTCGGCAAGAAGGAAAGGATTACGGCATATTTTCATTCGACGAAGCGTCAACCAAATTTAACTAACGTACAATTACCAAATATTACGAACGACTTATCTAATGCGAAAAAAAATGAATTACAAAAAATATTGCGAGAATTTAATGCTTTATTTACCCCATATGCAGGCCCTGCTCGCTTGCAGCCGCACGTTATCCGGCTGAAAGATGAGACACCCATTCGTATCCCACCGTACCGTTTATCAGACGCTAAGAAACGTAATTTACATAAACAAATCGAAGAAATGTTAACTGATGACGTAATAGAAGCGAGTAGATCTCCGTATTGTTTTCCTATCGTGATGGCTCCGAAAAAGGGAGATAATGATTATCGTATCTGTGTAGACTTCCGTCGGTTAAATGACGTCACTGAGGGCGAGGTCTCCACTTTACCGGTCATCCACGAAACATTAAAGGATCTCGGAAACGCAAAGATATTTTCCACGTTAGATTTAACAAAGGGGTATTGGCAAGTGCCTCTCGATCCTGCTTCTAAACCATATACGGCATTTTCTACTCCTGACGGTGCGTTATATCAATTTAAGGTTATGCCCTTCGGACTTAAGGGAGCCCCGAGCTGCTTTCAGAAAGCGATGTGTCAGCAGGTTCTTGCCGGTTATTTAAGAGAATTTTGCATTGTATATATAGACGATATTGTAATCTATTCTTCTGACTGGGAGAGTCATCTTCATCACTTAAGACTGGTTTTTGAAAGGTTAGATCAGTTCGGGTTGAAATGCTCGCCTGATAAATGTAAATTAGCCACGTCAGAAATAGAGTATTTGGGACATGTTGTTACTGCGGAAGGAAATTATCCTCAAATGTCTCATTGCAAGGAGATTTTCTCTGCACCAGCTCCGCGAACTCGTAAAGAACTACGTGGCTTCTTAGGACTGTGTAATTGGTTACGAGAGTATGTACCGCGATTCTCTGAGATTGCTGCTCCTTTAACCGATTTATTAAAGGTTAATCGGCCGTATCGGTGGAATAGCCAAGCCGATACCGCTATACGTAATATTAAGTTGGCTATGTCACAACCGTTAAAATTGTCACGACCCGATTTTAATCGCGAATTTATTTTACAAACAGACGCGAGTAAGTTAGGTATTGCGGCCGTATTATATCATCCACGCTCTGGCGGAGAACGGGATGTTATATCATATGCGAGTATGCGTTTTTCACCGGCCGAACAAAAATGGCATTCGAATGAGCAGGAGGCGTTTGCGGCCGTGTGGGCCATTAAAAGATATCGTCCGTATTTAGAAGGACGATCGTTTAAGCTACGTACGGATAATAAAGCATTAACGTGGTTGAATACGGCGAAAAATGATAGGGCAAAGCTCATCAGATGGGCACTCCTCTTACAGGAATTTGATTTTACAGTTGAACACTGTCCCGGTCGTAAAAATGAACTCCCTGATGTGTTATCCCGAAATCCCGAATCGTCCCCAATAGTAACGGAGGCAGACACAAAAGATTTAAGTCGCATGATGTACCCATCAATGGAAACGAATGAGATAACGGCACAAGTACATCAAACGGAAGATGAAACGGAGGTGACGGAGGACCAGCCGGACGCGGTTGAGTCATCCGACGATGTTGAGGTATTAGATGTAAGTCTTGCGGAAGAAATACGGTTACGACAGAAAAGAGATACCGACGTACAACGACGTTTAAATAGGTTGCGTATATTATTATCTCGACCAAATACATCGACGGCACGTCACGAACAACAATATTTACGTGATTATGCGTTATTGGGTGATTATCTTTGGAGAAAATTTGCGGATGATGATATGCGTTTATTTGTACCCCGATCGATGGTTTTGAAGGTTATATCTACGTATCATGATAATCGTGTGGCAGGTCATCCCGGAGCTAAAGAAACGACTCGGGCTGCGGCACGCCATTTCTTTTGGCCGAACATGCGTACTGACGTTGAGCAATATGTGAGAGCGTGTATGACGTGTGCTCTATCGAGAGCCGTACCGACTCGTCCTGCGGCCCCATTAGGTAATACTCACGTACATAAACCATTTGACGTATGCGCAGTCGATTTGATGGGACCATATCCTATATCCACACACGGCAAGCGTTTTATTGTAGTAGTTACGGATTTATATACACGATGGGTGGAAGCGTTTGCGGTACGATCGAGTAGAGCTCCGATTATAATTAAAATATTAGAAGATGACGTATTCTCTCGTTACGGATATCCAAAAGCGATCTTGTCGGATAATGCCACTAATTTTAAGAATCGTTTGTGGACCAGCTCACTAGATAGATGGCAATGTTTGCACTGGACAACGGCAGTGTACCATCCACGAGCGAATATTACGGAACGTAGAAACCAAGAAATTAAGAAAGCGTTGCGTATTTATTTACAAGGTCAACCTCATAATCGTTGGGATGAACATTTACCGACTATTTTATATGCGTTACGTGGTCGTCGTAATGAGTCAACAGGCGTATCTCCTAGCACGGCATTATTAGGTTACGACATTCCCCGTCCAGGTGAATGGATGATTCATTCTCCCGATGGAGATATCTTCCCAACAGCGGGAGCACGTGAGCGTACCCAGTTAGATAACGAAATACGAGCGTCTCAGGAGGAATATCGACAACGTTACGCACCTGATAATGATACGGTTTCGAAATACGATATAGGACAGGCTGTATTAATTAGAGAACACCCTCAGTCTGATATGAATACCGGTTTTCACGCTGGATTTGCTCCTAAATGGAGTGGTCCGCATCGGATCTTATTGCCCATCGGAAGAGGACACGTTTACTGGGTAGAACGTCGCGGGAAGCCTGTTAAAGTTCATGCCGATGAGATTCGTTCAGCTCCGGCATAATAGTTTTTGTCTACTTACATTATGTTTGGTTTCTTTGTTCTTCACATGGTATATCTTGATCAAAAAAGAGGGCCGATTGATATATACATAGGTATTATGATCAAAATATTACCATGGGTTATGGTAGCATAGAAGCCAGACATCTATTATTTTGTTTCAACAAAATACCTTGATTCTTGGAAAACTTTCTCTTATAATGGTTTTATCATATTAACGGGTCTTTGGGTCCTTAATGTGTTTAAACAATGCTTATATTTTGTAAATATGTCATTTCTAATAATTTTATATTCAATGCATATTCAATGGCTTCCTATTGGTAGATGGTAGAATGCGCCCCGCCGCGCGGTGGGGTAGCTCCTCCCCCCCCCCTGTCTCCAGCGATGGACGCGATAGCTGGTTTGAATCAGTATTTGAGTGGACGCTTGGTCGGGATAGACGAATTTTAACTCACGCGTACGAAAGATAACTTATATATATTTTTTAAAACAAACGTAGACCGCGAACGTTGAAAGAGAAAATCTTATCTCTGCGAGGCGTCTGCTTGAAGCTCAGCATTAAATTTCATATTTGCATGGTAGTGCATAATTGTGTTTCAGGTCCATACATAACCAACGAGGGGTGAATTTAAGATAGTTTAAGTTACTATTAAAAATAACTTTTAAGAATAAACATAACTTAAATAATCGTATAATAGTGAATAAGTGTGTTTCAGGTCCATATAACCAACGAGGGGTGAATTTAAGATAGTTTTAAGTTATTTTCAATTAATAAAAAGTGATATTATGTAGTGTAAGTGTTTCATCTATAGACCCGGAACGAGAGCAGCGGTTGGTAAGATCTTTCTGATTTATTATTATTTGTTTTCTTTGCTCTGAACGTTTCGTTTCGTCATTTATTTTAGCAAGATTGTCATCAATATTACACGTGCATTTCATGTATTTGATTATTCTTTTCAGCACTATTATTCTCTGTTCCACGTGTATTTCCTGTATTTAATAATTCTTTTCAGCGGCCGTCATCACTGGTTTTTCTAATTTATTTTCTTTTTAATTTTACAGCAATTTTTACTAACCGATAATTACTATTACGCGTGTATTTCTGTCAATTGAAGCATTGTTTTAATTTATACTCTCAACACGTTCTTTCGTCTCCACCATATTTAATTATTGTATTGACTAGCCGGCATTTAAACACTTATCAACGCTCTTCTTTGTTATATGCGATAACAAACGAAAGAAAATTCGCTTACAAAATACCAAAAATATACATACATTGGTGTTAACGAGCTAAATCCACAGATAAAATAGTACTTAACTCCTTTCTTCTCCTCTGGTGTTTATACAAAATCAGCCTGCAGGTGTCACGTCCATGGCTACTGATGTTGAGCGAACCTAACCGACACCCTTTGGTGCGGCTTGCAGCTGCTCTGGCCACGAGGGAGCGCGGTCCGTGTCGACACGACGCGTGTTCAATTTCGACTCTCACTGTCACTTCTAATGTCACATTTTGGAGGTTATGTAATTGTCAAAATCTATTTTTTTTTATTCACACACTATTTTATCATAAATGTTTGTTTGTGGTCAGCTGATTTGGCGCCGAATACAAATAAAAATAACGTGAACGAGAGGTCGCGTCATTTCCATATTTTGGTAGCGGGGAAACTTGGAGATAAAGATTGGCAAAACTCTTTCCATCCCAACCGTTTTTTCTTAAGGAGAGTACGTTTGGTTTGAGTCTGAATTTTACGAAATTAAAGAAAAGAAGGCACATCAATGTTTGTTTTTAAACATTTAATGGCCTCTTTGCGGAGTTTTACTGCATCTGCAGGGTGATTTTGTATGAAACACCAAGAGTTGTCTTAACTCTTGTCTTAACTCCCGAGAAATCTCGGAATTTGGTATTTTGTATGGAGTTTTCCGGTGTTAACTCCGTGAGAAAACTGAAGGGGGCGTGACCCAAACATTAGTACAAATTTGCCATATGTAAATAAAATTTCTATGTCCAGTTTAATTTACATATGGCAATCTCGTACCCGCATTTATCAGATTTTGACAGCTAATCGTGTGTTTTTTGTTTATTTTATTAATATTTAGCAAGGTATATACTCTATTTTCATTCATTGTTTTGTATTTCATAGCTTATTTACTCGATGCTTTTTATAAATAACATGTTTTAAATAAACTTTTAATTGAAATGGTGTTACGTCAAACGACTCAACTTTGAACAATTTTCTATTACCGATTCGATTTGTTTGTTATAATACAAGGGATTATTCTAATAAAATTGACACGCAAACATGTTTGTTTGGGTAATATCATGGGTTAACGTTTTTTTTATAAATAATTTCTTGTTTAGAATGGACAAAAAAAGAGCATAATAATTTTTTCATGAAATTTTGAGTCTTCCTTTTATTATTTTTATAATTAAATATCATACATAGTAGTAAAATTGATTTTTCTTTATTGCAGATATTATATATATAGTATATGATCTTCAGTATCAGCTCAACTCTGTCTGGCTCAAGAATTCCTGCAGCAGTTTACTTAATTACATACATAATATGGCTTCCAAACATGTGCGACACACTGATGATTGCAAGATTTCAATTACATATCTGTAAAAATAATAAACAAGGTTAATAAAATAATTTACTTTGACCACTATTATGATCATGGTTCAAAAATTTTCATGCTTGTGTTTTCTTTATATCCTATTTTTTTCAACAAAATATATAGTTTCAGAATTATCTGCTCTTAACATGTGAGTGAATTATCAAACGCACTACATAAATACCATGCATATTAATATGAAGCAGTATAAAAAGGTAAAACTAGTACTTTTATGTATATATGTTGTTTAGTTATCTTCATATTATAGTACAATGTGCTTTTAAATACTATTTATTGATTTAAATCTACTTTCAAAACCAACTCCAATATTTTTTTCATTTATTTAAATTTCAACATTTCATTATATACATTATAACAAAGTAATGTGTTATTGAGTCATGAATTAACTGAAGTTAAAACAAACTACCACTATGCCACATGGATCAGCATTAGTCGCTATGCAAAAACAATTGATTGGAGCAGAATATTAATAAAATCTAAAAAAATGTAAATAGATGTTCTCTCTGCCCTATGATAAATATAATATGATATATAATAAATAGAATTTACAAAGCGCCGTTTAATGATACAAGTGTTGAAGTACCTACATTAATATTTAAAACTAAGTAGTATGTACACAGGTACCTTACATAGCAAGTTCCTACTTTATTATGTAATGTCTGATTTTGTGTATTCAAAATCAGAGTGAATCTTACTTTCCTTTGTTTTTCTATCTCTTATGAAAAAATAATTCAAGAAACAATACTTATGTCAAATATTTTGTGTTACATACAAAAGTCTTTATTAAATATGTCTAAATGAATAAATGTATAATTACTCTGAATAAATCAACAGGTCATGGGCCCAGTCACGTAGGACTGTAGATTTTAGACCAATTTAGACTTTGTATTGAGTTTTTCATCCATTAAAGTGCTTGATTGAACAAAAGAATGGATTCTACAAGACTGATAAACATTGGGTTTTTAGAAGGAAAATCCAATTGGAGTACGTGGAAGTACAAAGCAAATATTTGTTTACGTGGTATTCCTGGAGCTCTGGATGTTGTGGAAGGTAGGTTGATGCAACCTATAGAGCCTGTGAAAGACTGCACAACTAAAGAACATGAGGAATATAGAAACGCTTTGAACGCATTTCTTAAGGCTGACAGTAATGCCTTAATTGTTTTAACAACAAATATGACTGAAGAAACTTTACAAAAGATAATGCGTTTTACGAATTCAAGAGATGTTTGGATTGAACTGCACAAATTATTTGATGGTGTTTCTGAAGATAAAGTGTATGATCTATGTTTGCAATTTTTTGGATTGAAGAAAAGTCCTAGTGATGACATTGCAACTCATATTTCAAAATTGAAAAATATATGGAATGATCTAGAAAAAGAGATGATTAAAGATGATGAGAATGATTCAAAGATGTCTAATTTATTCTTAATATGCAAAATACTAGGTACATTACCAGAAGAATATTTTTCATTCAAATCCAGTTGGATGCTTATGTCAAAAAATGACAGAACTGTTGATAATTTGACGAATCAGTTATGTGCTTATGAAAAGTCTTTGTTAAGTAAAGGAGTTGAAACAGCAACTCAAAAGGCACTTATATTAGATTCAACGAGGCAAAATAACCATCAACAGAAGAAGAAAATTATAATATGCAACTATTGCAAAAAACCTAACCATATAATAAAGAAATGTCGTAAATGGATAGAAGACGGAAGACCACAGAAACCAAGAAAAATTGATACATTAGATGTTGGTTCATCGAATAAAAATTCAACTAATATGTCTCTTCTTTCTATTGTGATGTCCTCTGAGAGTGATAATGACAGTTGGTTTGTGGATAATGGAGCAACTAATCATATCACAAATAATGACAAATTATTTAGGACATTTGAACCATTTACAACGACGCATACAGTAACTACAGCCAATGGTGAAACTATAGAGGCTCTTGGCAAAGGTGTAATAGACTTCGAAGCATCCGTAAATGGAAAATGGCACAAAATCTCTTTTACAGATGTGTGGTATGTGCCAAAAATTCAAAAGAATTTATTTTCAGTCCTTAAAGCTCAGGATAAAAACCCGAAAAGTATATTTATGTCAAAAACACAAATGTGCACTTTTAAAATTGGACGAGATGTCAAGTTAGTAGGTGTACGAGATCGTTTTGGAGGTTTATTTAAATTAGTCATGAGAAGTGTGAAATCTAGTTCGCCTGCTGAAGTAAATATAACTGAAATAAATAAACAAAATTTACTTCAACTGTATCATGAGAGATTTGGACACCAGAACAAACGACATGTAAAAACGATGATATTGAAAAATTTGAATATCGATGTGGAAATGGATTCTGAATGCTGTGAAGGTTGTATTTATGGCAAAGCTCACAGACGTCCCTTTGGTACTAGGAATAGAGCCACAAATCCGGGAGAGCTTATTCATACGGACGTATGTGGTCCATTTCAGAGCTCAGTGTCTGGCTACCGTTATTATGTACTCTTCAAAGATGACTATACCAGATTTCGTAGTATTTATTTTATGAAAGAAAAATCTGAAGTTTCTTATAAGTTAAGTCAATTTATAGCTGAAACTAAGACTGCTGGATATACTATCAAAGAGCTCTTAAGTGACAATGGAGGAGAGTTTGATAATAAAGAAGTAAAAGAAATTCTTAATAAGGAAGGCATAATTCATCGATTCACTATGCCTTACACTCCACAACAAAATGGTGTAAGTGAAAGAGAGAACCGCACCATTGTTGAGACAGCTAGGGCTATGATGCATGCACATGGAAACATTCCTCAAAAACTATGGGCTGAAATGATAAATTCAGCATCGTATATTTTAAACCGAACAGGATCATCCAGTGTTTCTGGGATATCTCCCTATGAACTGTGGTATAAGAAGAAACCTGGTATAAAGCATCTTCGTATCATAGGGTCCACCTGCTATGTTCATGTTCCAAAGCAAAGAAGGAAGAAATTGGACCGGAAAGCAGTAAAAGGGATTCTAATTGGATATGATTTTGATGAAGGTTATCGTGTTTGGTGTGAAGAGAACGATAAGTTAATAAGGTCAAGAGATGTTATTTTTGAAGAAAAAATATTACATCAATATAAAATGACATTAACACCTTTAAATGTTGATCTTTCTTCTAAAGAACTCGAAGATTCAAGAATCGAAACCGAGGGCAAGTCTGAGATGGACACTCAGAGTGAAAAAGATTTTTATGGTTTTGATGAAGAATCACAAGAAGAAATTGAAGAGTCACAGGAAGAAATTGAAGATGAAACAGAACTCATCAGAATACCCACTGATGGTATAACTGTCCGACAGCTTCGTGATCGTTCAACACTCATACAGCCTAAAAGATATCTGGATTATGCAATGTTATCTAACACATTTGAAGAACCAGAATCTTATTACGAGGCCATTAATTCTGATCAAATGAAGAACTGGAAAGTAGCAATGGATCAAGAAATGGCAGCACATGAAGAAAATAAAACTTGGGCTTTAGAGAATCTGCCTCCTGGGAAAAAGGCAATTCCTTGTAAATGGGTATATAAAGTGAAAAAGAACGTAGATGAATCAATTGACAAATTTAAAGCCAGGCTAGTGATTAAAGGTTTTTCTCAAAAGAAGGGTATTGATTATGACCAAACCTTTAGTCCTGTAGCTAGAACTTCTACTATTCGTACATTACTAAGTGTCGCAGCTAAAGAAAATATGAAGTTAGTTCAAATTGATGTATCAACAGCTTTTCTTTATGGTGATTTAAAAGAAACCATATTTATGAAACAGCCTGATGGATATGATGATGGTTCTGGCAAAGTATGTCGACTTCAAAAAAGCCTGTATGGACTTAAACAGGCTCCTCGTTGCTGGAATGAAAAATTCAGCAATTTTTTAATCAAACTGGGATTCAAAAAGAGTGAAGCCGATCCATGTCTCTTTGTGAGACAAAAAGGTTCTAGTAGAATTTTCTTTGTCCTTTATGTAGATGATGGATTGATATCTGCTGACAGTGAATATGAACTTCAGGAATTGATTAAGGACCTGAAAAAGGAGTTCAAAATCACCTCAAAGCCAGCATCATATTTCTTGGGATTAGAAATAGAAAGAGAAGAAGATGGTTCTATTCGAGTATGTCAGTCTCACTACACCAAGAATATTCTAGAACGATTTGGTATGGACAACTGCAGAGCTGTTGTTACCCCAATAATTAAGGACAATAGTACAGAGAAGAGTTCCCTCAACACCAAGTTTCCTTATAGACAAGCGGTTGGAGCTTTGATGTATCTCATGTGTGGGACAAGACCTGATATTGCGTATGCTGTTGGAGTAGTATCCCGAAGTCTTGAAAAACCCACAGATTGTGATGTGATCAAAGTCAAGAGAATTTTTCGTTATTTAAAAGGCACTACTGACTATGCAATTATATACAAAAATAATATCAATAAGAGTGTCTTAGACTGTTATAGCGATGCTGATCATGGAGGCGACCCTGATACAGGACGTTCAACCTCTGGTGTACTTTGTATTTATTCCGGAGCACCTATTACGTGGTTAAGTCAACAACAAAAATCGGTCGCAATATCTACTACAGAAGCTGAAATCGTAGCAGCCAGTGAAGCAGCACGTGAAATAATCTGGATCAAGAGGCTTTTAGTAGAACTTGATCAATTAAAAGTAACTAAGCCTAATCTACAAGTTAATAATGAAGCAGCAATTCGTCTTGCACAAAATCCAGAATTTCATCGAAGAACAAAACATATTCGATTGAGACATTTCTTTGTTCGAGAATTGGTAGCAGCTAATGAAATTACTATTTCAAGAGTAGACACTGAAAAACAACTTGCAGATTTATTAACAAAACCACTATTTGCTGTTAGGCTAAAACAATTATGCAACAGTATGGGTGTATCCTAGTTATTAAATATGGGAGAGTGTTGAAGTACCTACATTAATATTTAAAACTAAGTAGTATGTACACAGGTACCTTACATAGCAAGTTCCTACTTTATTATGTAATGTCTGATTTTGTGTATTCAAAATCAGAGTGAATCTTACTTTCCTTTGTTTTTCTATCTCTTATGAAAAAATAATTCAAGAAACAATACTTATGTCAAATATTTTGTGTTACATACAAAAGTCTTAATTAAATATGTCTAAATGAATAAATGTATAATTACTCTGAATAAATCAACAACAAGATCACTCCAAGGGCGCTGTAGTTTATTTGTTGGCTCTACGAAACAAGGCAGTCTTAAGAAGTCTTTCGGCATGTCCAACGGACCATCGTCTTTTTATCGCTTTTCATCGTCTTTTAACGCTCGCAAAAATAAGTATGATATGCTGCAAATAAACAAAACGTGATTAGTATCCTCATTTTATATTATTATACTCAAAGAAAAACGTCATGTTTCTTTGTTTGAAACGTCAAATTCATGATATATTAAGCCTCCAAAGACCTAAATCGAAAAATAACAACGAATGTATAAACAAGTCAAATACTAAAATAAATAATAAATTTGGTCAATAATATGTATGAATATTGTACAAGATAAATAATACACACCTTGTAAATGATTATGGATGAATTAATTACTGTAATTAGTCAATTTTACAATATCAAACTCGCGTGCATAGAAAATATAGAAGTAAATTCGTCGCGTGATTTGACAGGAGATAACTCTTATTCTACAAATAAATAAATAATTTTAACTCCGAGTATTTTATTGGGGTTAAGACAACGAAAGAAAATTCGCTTACAAAATACCAAAAATATACATACATTGGTGTTAACGAGCTAAATCCACAGATAAAATAGTACTTAACTCCTTTCTTCTCCTCTGGTGTTTATACAAAATCAGCCTGCTGAACATTCTTTATCTCACCAAGGTGGACCCCCTTCTTAGATGGGATTCATTTAGTTGCTGCTTCTTCATTAACAACGCTGGATATATTGTTTAATTTTTGCATACTGAGATTACAAATAATGTGATCGATACAGGATGGTGCTTGTGCACCTATTTCGCGTGTATACTTTGTTAATACAAGATTTGAAATTAAGCTCTGTCATACAATTAACGTATTGATTTATTAGTGAATCATCTATTTGCCTATTCATTTGAATATTAAAATCTCCTAATGCAACACAGAATTTATTTCTATATCTCGTTATTACATCCCGTAAATAAAATATCAATAAATTCTATCAAATCAGAGCCATGAGTTCTGTAAATTGCTAAAATTAAAATGTTTTTTTAATTTTAGCAATTTACAGAACTTAAAATGTTCAATAATGTAAAAATTATAAATGTAGAATACAAATGCTAAAATATATCCCGTCTAGATGAAATTTCGTCATGACGGTTTCATATTAATAAACAATATTTTTTAACAGATTTTTTAATTATCTCAATAGAGACGAAGTTGGAATATTTATTGTAGGAGAACCGGGAAATCAAGGCACCTACAGGGCTTACGACCTGTCATCGGCTGGTTTACGTGATCACTTTATGCGCTTGCGCAACGTTCACCAATTATACCTTTTTTAATGAGATCCCTATCAATTCAATTATGAAAGTTCTATATATTGTAATACTGAAATTCTTTTCGCTTGAAAATAAGGAATTTTTACTACAGCCATCTATGGGTGAAATTATGAACAACAATCTTATTATTTTTTATTTATTTTGTTGTAACGCCATCTATTGAGAGAATTGTTTTTTTTGTAAATAATGAAAGCTACAATTCTTATATCTGAGGTGACAATGCATTTTTCGCATAGAAGCCACCCCTGAATTGCGCCAGACTTATAAGGTCATTTTTGTCTAATTTACCTACTTGTACCAATGTGTAAGTAATCGAATATTTTTATTATTGCATATGCGCAAACATTGGATTTTTTTCCCTGTCGGGAGTCAAAGATATTTTTTAACAGATTTTTTAATTATCTCAATAGAGACGAAGTTGGAATATTTATTGTAGGAGAACCGGGAAATCAAAAAAAATCCAATGTTTGCGCATATGCAATAATAAAAATATTCGATTACTTACACATTGGTACAAGTAGGTAAATAAGACAAAAATGACCTTATAAGTCTGGCGCAATTCAGGGGTGGCTTCTATGCGAAAAATGCATTGTCACCTCAGATATAAGAATTGTAGCTTTCATTATTTACAAAAAAACCAATTCTCTCAATAGATGGCGTTACAACAAAATAAATAAAAAATAATAAGATTGTTGTTCATAATTTCACCCATAGATGGCTGTAGTAAAAATTCCTTATTTTCAAGCGAAAAGAATTTCAGTATTACAATATATAGAACTTTCAAAATTGAATTGATAGGGATCTCATTAAAAAAGGCATAATTGGTGAACGTTGCGCAAGCGCATAAAGTGATCACGTAAACCAGCCGATGACAGGTCGTAAGCCCTGTAGGTGCCTTGATTTCCCGGTTCTCCTACAATAAATATTCCAACTTCGTCTCTATTGAGATAATTAAAAAATCTGTTAAAAAATATCTTTGACTCCCGACAGGGAAAAAAATCCAATGTTTGCGCATATGCAATAATAAAAATATTCGATTAATAAACAATTTTATGACAAAGAAATTTTTAATTAATATTAAAAAAACAAAGGTCGTAAAATTAAAAACATGTCATTTTTAACATTTTGTTTTTATTTAAAATAATATTTTAATTTTAATGTACTTAATTTCATAAGTAAAAATATTCACGAATGACTTCGTATTTTAAGGTTATGTTCTTCATCGGATTAGCGAGTTTAGTTGAAAGTATAGCCACAAAAAGAGTTTTATAAAAACTATTGTCCTCTATATCTTAGATTAATATACATTCAATCATATAATTGGTAAAAAGGGAATGATATTCGATTTTTTGTAAATATTACGCCACGAAAATGAACACTATCACAGTCACTTTTGTTTTTTTTTTTATATTTTAGACAATACATATGCAAAATAAGAAAAAATATATATACAATAAGTAGCAAATAAGTTTTTTTTAAACGTAGCAAGGCAATAATTGATTGAAAATGAAACAAATCATTTAGTTTAAACGACAAATATAGCGCAACACGATCAAATCCCAGACAAATCGTCATTTTTTTTATCGAAAATTGGACATATAGTTATATTTTTGGTCGCATGCGGCACTTTTTATGACGTCATTTCAATAATAGCGAGGCCATACGATAAATATTACCTAAGTATTATTATCGTATGGCCTCGAATAATAGTCCATTAAGGAAAACTTAAATATGTTGCCAACCAAAACGTCAAACGCGCGATATTCCATGACACTTTTTGCACGGAGTACTACATCTAGTATATTATAATCTATGATTATAATAAAAATCTATGTAATAAGCATAGACCATAGAAAAGAGATAGACAAAAAAGAAAACAATAAAACATAAATCAGAAATGATCGCAGCATGGCTCTTGGCATGGGTGAATAAATATAAAATTTCTTAAAATTTAATTTGTGATTTTCCATCACTTCGTTTTGCTGAGTGGAGCGAACTAAATAAGTATTGTGAAAATCTCCATCCTTTTGATACTACTACAAACGAGCCTTTTACAATGGTCCAGGTACAATTTAATATTATTATAGTACTATCGATGCAGTTGGTTCGTTTGACGATTCCATAATAATATTGTGTCTTCTTTATTAAAGCTTTATATTTTTTCAGGCAGTAGAAGAAACCGAAAGACGTGACTTGCCGCAAGCTCTACGCTTACTTGACGAAATGAACAACAATGTTATTCACGTTACACAGCTGGTGGACAACATGCTAGTGCGAGTTAAAAATGGAGAATTGTCAACCGATAAAGGACTAAGCTTTTTGGAAATGAAGTATCACATGCTTTTGAGTTATCTGATTAATTTAACTTATATTGTTCTAAGAAAATGTTCGGGAGAAAAAATTGAAGCAGATCCAGCAATTGATAGACTTGTAGAAATTAGAACAGTTTTAGAAAAAATTCGTCCTATAGACACGAGACTAAAATACCAAATTGACAAGATTGTAAAAAATGCTGTCAGTGGTGCTGAATCAGAAAATAACCCCATTGCATTCAAAGCTCATCCAGAAAATTTAGTTAGCAAATTAAATGATGAAAGTGATTCAGCTTCTGACGCTGAAGAAACTCAACTTGAGAGTGGTAAAATTTCTAAAAGTGGAGTTTATGTTCCACCAAAATTGTCCGCTATGCATTATGATGCTGACGAGACTAAAAAACAGAAAGAGCAACGTCAAACTGAACGAAACAAAAAGAGAATTCTCAATTCTAGTGTAATGCGAGAATTGCGTGATGAATATTTTGATACTCCAACAGAAATTTCAAGTGGTAATAGAAGTAATCCAACCATATCAAAACGTGAACAAGAAAAAACTGAATATGAAGAGAATTATTTAACTCGTTTACCACTTACCAAAGCTGAAAAACACAGACAAAGAAAAATGGCCACAATGGGAACTATCGGAAATGAAATAACTAATTTTGGACATTTTTCATTAGATGAAAAGAAAAGTGGTAAGAGAAAAGGAAATAAATCAAATAAAAAGAAGAGTTCCAAGAAAAAGCGTTTCTTTTGATTAGGACCATCTTTAAAATACACAATTTGTTTTCACTATATTATAGGTGTTCCTAGATTTTCAAATACAATATTAATTACATTTTATGGATACATAAATCGATACATATTTCTTCTATGCATAAAATGTTTTGTACATAATAATAAGTATTTTATTTTATTATAAAATACTAAAATCAACATTATTTATATTATGACCCAATCAAATTATGTATCTACAGATAAAAAATATTCCATAAACCAGTACATATTTATTTACCTATATAATATGTAACCACATACATTTTGATACATTAATGTTATACCAACCACCTTGGCAAAGTGGTTTATTGTCTCGAACTGGTTTTCTTTATTCAATTCCTATTGCGAAAATATATTTCTTACACAATTATTGTTTCTCTAAGCTAAAAATATTAAGTCTGAGAATATAAACATTCTGTTGATGAAATTACATGATGTGCGTTCAATTAAATTTGAAATACATAAAAATCAGGACATATTTGTTTCTATTAATGCCTACTTCCTGAAAAAATATGTTTGAATAGAAATCTATTATGTACAAGCTTGTGTCTACATTTTATACTTGCATATTATTTCATTCAAAATAGCTTTGATTTCTTAACTGTTCAGTTTTTTTTTTAATAAGAATGCGTATGTCCCTGTAACAAGTACATATACATTCCCTAAACAAAGTATAAATGCTTGTGCTATAGGTAAACAAAATTTATCTTGGTAGGATTCTAACTCGCGACCACTGGATTACTAATCCAATATGCTAACTGCTCTGCCACCACCCATCTCATCATCCATTTATATGGTATTTTGTACCAATGAATGTACTAAAAATGCTAAGAGCATAACTACATGATTGGTTCAATTCTAAAAACGCACTTAACATTATCATGAATGTCGAAATTTATGTATTTTTTTGCTATTCTGAAGATTGAATAAAATAAAGGAAATAAAAAAAACATCACTAGTGTATTATATAATGGATATAGTTTAAAGTGAAAGCTCTGGTGACTATATTTTTGTTTTTAATGACATTAATAATGTTAATTAAAATTTTAATTTTTCTTCTGAATTGAACCAAATGAATCAATACTTTTAGTTTATCTGTTTATTGAAATGTGAATTTTATAAATTTAAACATGCCTGTGTCAAATGATTATAATTTGTTTATTTATGATCAGCAATATCAATTCATAGATTTTTGCTCACCATAATTTATTTAACAAATTATAAATTATTTGTCATACTACTATCAAATATAAATATTCTAAATTTCATTTTATACTATTTTTTTATATTGGATTTACAGGGGGCATATTTTATGTAATAAATTATGTTCACATTTTGACATATGTAAAATTCATTACAGGTTCCAAATGTATTCATGCAAATTAAAAAAATGACTCATATTTGTTAATACAAGAAAATTGTAACTTTGTTTTATTTTTATATTTAGGATATTTTGTTTTGTTTAAAATAGCGATGTTTTTGTATTTTTATATTCATCTATTTTTCAAAATTTTTTTTGCTTATTTTGCTGTCTGGAATTTAATTAGGTTGTTTTGTTTATTTAAATTTGTTAACCTTTTTTTTTTTTAAACTATGTCAATTTATGAAAGTTTTTTTTTTTTTTCAAAAAATAAATGACCAATTTTACTTTCTTATCTTTTAGTATACCTTTAATGCTAGCCTCCATGTAGGTGCTGCGAACGGATCGGATTTTTGTCTCCTAGCAACAATTGATTGCAATAATATGTGCGCTTATTACAATGCTGTGGACGCACTTGTATGAACCTATACAAAGAATACTAAAATCCGTCTAATACTCTGCATCCAACCTGACCCCTGCGTTTATGTGGTAACACAGCAGCCAATACCCTATTTGATGCTGGATGAAAATGTTATGTACATTAATGATACTGTTTCTGCCATACCATTTCTTTCAGATAATAGACAAAAATTTCATTATAGAAACTTACTAGAAGGTTTAACTTGGATGTGTTTAAATTAAAAAAAATAAACTAGGTACATTGCAGTGTTCAATTTTTAAATCTGGACCTGTGAGATAATAAACATCACAAATTTTCAGAATATGGCAACTTGATATTGGGTGTGTATTAAATTAACATTTGACATTTTTTCATATATGTAGTTAATGTGGTAGTAACTGCTATTATATCTTATACAATCCAGAATTACTGAAATTTGAAGTACCAATTTTCTGGTTATCATGATTCGATTTATGACTAGTTACACATAACACATGGGATCCAACTGTTGATGGCGATAGTATGTATAATTGAAGAATATGTACAAAATCCAAATTATTGAATATTTCAAGATATTTTTTTTTCTATACAAAAAAATGTATGATAGGATAGTGTGGAGGTCAGTATTTTTTTCCTACCCGTATACCAGTAATAATTTATTTGTTGCAAATATTTTGCTCAGCTGTACACCCGTGGGGACCCACAGTGGTTTTCAACAATGCCTTGGAGGATCTCGAAAAAAAAGAAATATGTGTTCGCCTAGATATTTCGTAACAAAAACATGCAAAGGTATTATTTATATATATATATATATATATATATATATATATATATATATATATATATATATATATATATATATATATATATATATATATGAATAGCTATTTTTCCGGGCTATCCGCTTGTTTTCGTCCTGAAAAGGACGGTTTTGCCGGTTTTGCGTTTTTTGGCAAAACCGTCCTTTTCAGGACGAAAACAAGCGGATAGCCCGGAAAAATAGCTATTCATATATCTCTACAATCCGCGAAAATTTAAATTTAAACATATATATATATATATATATATATATATATATATATATATATATATATATATATATATATATATATATATATATATATATATATATATATATATATATATATATATATATATATATATATATATATATATATATATGTTACTAGAAAGGTTTTCACGGGTATTTGAAAATATGAAATTATTATTATCTTTGGGGTTATCCCGCGTCAAAATCAGATCCTTGGAAGGATCTTTCGTCAACTTTCGTCTTGGTGCTAGGTTCTCGGCTCGAACGGACGTGCTTGCACTGACACACGAAGCGAGAATCTATCAACAAGGCCCTGAAGATGCCTGGTGTGATCCAGGCGAAACGTCGGTTGACGAAAGATCCTTCCAAGGATCTGATTTTGACGCGGGATAACCCCAAAGATAATAATAATTTCATATATATATATATATATATATATATATATATATATATATATATATATATATATTTAAAGAAAATTAAATTATGTAGTTAGAGTGTTTCAGCGTTTTTCAATATTTTTTTGTAAAATATAGGCAGTGAAACACAATTTGCCATAAAAAAGTTTGAGAATCCCTGGAACATTTTCATAAACAATAGTTTGAGATATTGTATTTGTTTTTATTTACACAAATTTTTAGTATTCTAGTTTTTATGTTTTTTGTATATACTTATGTAGAAATAACGTAAAAAACAGTACCTGTATGAGGATTGAAAACGTACTTCAACTCTCAATTTATAATGCAAGTCGCAATCATATTGAACTAACCATACATAAAAAACGTATAATTAAAAAACTAATTGCCGACTACTATTATATGTTCATAAATCAACATTGTACAAAAAGTATAAGAAGTAATAATGACATTACAAATCACATGGGCTGCGCAGAGCTCAAATCGTTTTTTTTTTGCTTGTTTGGTATATGTGCAAACTTTCCCTAACTAATCAAATCACAAAATTCTTATTTTGCTTCGCCACCAGTGAAGTTAATATTGGTTATTATAAAACACCATGAATATAATATTATGATACTAAAAACACCGAAACCGTAGTCTTTGGAAATATTTCTCAAATATTTCTAAACTACTCGCACCTTATTATCCGTTAGGAAATTTCCACGGTTACGTTCAAGTTTTTCGTTTCATATTTTCTAGATTTTCATTAGATATACCATGAGATCTGTATTATATATACAAATTTGAAGGTCAAATAAATTATGTGTAGTTTGTTATATCTGGTTTTATCTAAAACCGCAAAGTTGAATACGGATCGCAGTATCAGTATATCGTCAACTGTTGATTGATTCGCTCGATTTTGACGACTCTTTGTTAGTTTGTTTAATTGTGACATTAAATTTTAAACGAAACTTGTGTCTTCTGTATATTTCTGTAAATATTATAACATCGTAGTTATTTAGAAATGGCTTCAAAAGTAACAACTCTTAAATTCTACAACGGTAATGAAATACCTGTCTTTGGCTTGGGAACATGGAAGGTTGTACTTATATTTTTTTATCCATATTTTACGCCGGTGATGTTTAACCTCACTTTTTTACTGTTTAATTTTACCGCCCTTTTTTGACAAAGTTATAAATATTTTTAATGAAAATATTCCAATGAATATATTATTCTTAAATAGTACTGAAAATAACTATTGTGTATTATTTTGTAAGATTTAGCCGTTATTTTGAATTATAGCTAAAATTCCTGGTTTTCAATGTCAAAAAGGACATTCAATTTTCACCTCCAGAAAATTTTCCCCAATAATAATTTCATTCTACATTTATTTATTCAAAATACAAGAGGCGAATGACTGACAATTCCAATAGACATGGATTCCAAATTAATATTTATTTTTAATTACCAAGTGGCACTGGAGTTCTTTATCCATGTTTCAACTTGTTTTTCGGTTAAGTGGGATTGACTCATTAGCATAGAAAAGAGAACTTATTCTCATTAGGACTCGCGTGAGCGTTTTCTACGCCCCTTATTATTTTTTATTCGTTATTGTCGTGATTTTTAATTCAATGCATCTATCTGTATAATTCTAATTTAAATATGTAGGTAATATTCTCACGATTATTATATGCTAAAACGAGCGGGTTGTGGCCAACGCTAAACTCCTCGAGTCATTCTATAAAATATTCAAATTTTGTATGGAAAATATTCAACATTTTCATGAAATGAGTTTGTTAAATTATTTTTTAATAAAATATTTTATTATGAAAACTTGATAACTCTTCAATGCCATTTTATGTAAGTGGTGTGCCTTTTTACCAATTTGAAAATAAAAATTTCAAATTTTAATTTTCCTGAGCTTGGGGTCACATTCAAATATTTGACAGTTAAAAAAATGAGAAGCACTATTCAGATATCCTTCAAAATCTAATGGGGTCTAAGCGAGTATTAGATATAAATATTTTCAAAATTTAAAAAGAATCGAATGACTTTAGTCTATAATCGATGAAGTAAAATAAACACGCCGTACATAGCACACACACAGATACGATGAAACTTTCAGAATACAATCTCAGCATGATAGTTGATAATCTGCAATAAAAAAATACCCTTAAAAATTGTGAAATCATAGCTCCCAACTATATCCCCTTAGGTTAGTGAGGAGTAAAAATTCTATTTATGTAGTTGGAATTCTTATGAATTATTATTCTGCGAAAATTTGCCAAAAATGATTATAAAATATATTTTTCATATAACTGACCATCAATCCACACAATTTTAACAACTTATAGGAAAACAGAAAAAAATACAAAAATTAACTATATTTTTAACTTTGTTTACACCATGTATCGATTGAATAATTTGCGACCGGTTTCGGAACTAACTGTTCCCTTCTCAGGCAGAATTTCAACTAAACACAGAATGTGACTGTGTGCTTAAAAGAAGGCTATGTATTTGGATGTTGGTGGGAGTTCATTAGGGGAGGGTCTTGTGTAGAATGGCTTTGATTGGTACGATTGATGGAAAGGGAACCACCAATTATATAATAAAATATATTTGGAAGCAATTGCCGTTTGACAATAAACTTGCCACGTGCACAGGGTGTAAGAGTGATAAATAAGTAAATATTTGTTTTTTTAGTCTAAACCCGGTGAGGTTAAAACTGCTGTTGAAGATGCTATAGATTTGGGATACAGGCACATTGATTGTGCTCGTGTTTATTGTAATGAAAAAGAAATTGGAGAGGCCATCGCTACCAAAATCAAAGAAGGAGTTGTTAAAAGGTAAGATTCAATTTCATTTAATTACAAGACAATTAATATCATCAATTTACTAGTAGATTTACTAGTACTTATTATCACCTCGGCCATTTTTTCCCCATTATGTGGGGTCAGCGCTCTTCGTCCTCATTCGCCAAGTCTTTCTCACCTATGGGTATGTCTGCCTCCCGCAATTCCTCAGATGGTGGAGTGCCACATTTTCAGCGGTCTGCTTGGTTTTCTGGCCTGCACTTGGATGTCCATCGCATTTTCTTTACAATACTAGTAATAATTTTTCATTTTTAAAATGGCTAGGTATAACAGCATTAACTTAATTTAATGAAAACGACTTTATATGTTTATTTAAAATAACTTTTATATTGTATCACGTTTTATCAATATTATTTTGTTAACTTGTAACATTTATTGTATCGTAAATCCTATAGGTGGTGCCTTGATTCCATTAGTTCTTAGATAACGAAAATTCAGATAAATACATATCTCTGTTGAAGTGTATCAAACTCTATGTAGCTCATTAAGGGACATGTTTCATTAAAAATATATGATCAATTCATAGATCAAAATACAATAAGTATGCAGTTGTATATTTTAAACATTGATCTTGCCAAAAATAATAAGTTTGTTTTTTTATATCAAATCAACTCTTGTCTATTTTTTGGGGCACTTTAAGGATGAGATATGAACACAGCTGTTAATGAAGTTGATTTATGACTGAATTTGTACCTATGATAATAAATATCAGTTAAAATACCAGAGGCTATCAATCTATTTATAATCTGTTTGAAATATCAGCATAGTCTTCATTGTATGTAAGTCTATAAATCAATATTGCATAATATGTATACTTTTGCTAAACAATTGAGGTATTTTGATATAAAACTAGATTTACAGACTTTAATTAGAACATTTGCATGAAAATTCTTCGAAAAATAATTACTTGAACCCACAATTTTACGAAGAACAATTTTTCCATTATTAATTATCAGAATAACAATTATTCTTCGAAAGTGAATTGTTTGAACTCACATTTGTTGGAAATACAAATCAACCAAATCAAATAAATATATATTTATGTCGTCTCCTTTTGACATGTTTGTAGCCAATGAAAAAAATCAGGTGTCTTCCCAATAATATTAAAGACTTGAAAAAATTGTTTTATTGTTACATAATATACCACTTCACTCTTCTCTCTGCCTACCCCGCAAGGGACATGGCATGTATGTATATATGTATGTATTATATACCACACGACTCTGTATGCTTTGGTATTTTTATATATTTTTGATTGTGTGACGCCATGTTACCTGACTGCTGATCCAAAGGTCCCGGGTTCGATTCCCGGTGCAGACACAGTTTTGAATTGTGTTCTGTGAGACATCTGGATCTGTGAGACGATTAATATCGTAGGTCTCCAGAATGTGGCAACGTGTTATTGGGTGCGTGTTAAATTAATATTTGACATATTACCTGTTAGTTGCCCGAGAAGCAATATTAAATAAATAAATAAAAATACAAGCAATTGTAATTTTTAATAAATGTGTTTTCGTAAATTGCTTTTCAAACAATTTTCATTAGAAAAATGAATTATTGAAGAATTGATCATACTATCAATTGTTTTTCAAACAATTTTCCAATCACCAATTAGAATTGACATTTGCTAATGGGGTCTGTTGCCGATGCCAATAAAATTTTTATGACATAAACATTATCAGCTCACATCTGTTAAAGCTTCAGCTTTTGTTTGACATATGAAACATTAAAATCAATGAATTACAACCTTATCAATCATTTCCCTAAGGAGGTCAAGGCTACAGATTTTAAATAAGGCGTTATTGGAATTTAAAAATAAAAATTTATATGTGCTATATCAAATACTGACTAAGCTACAAAAACAAATTCTGAAAATAAATATTAAAGAAGATGCCCTATCTCTTATTTACTTTAGTCAATACCATTTTCTTTCAGGCAAGCTTTTTTAAACATTCACGGAAAATTTAGATGTAGGTACCTACATAATTTATGAGTGCAGTATTACCTCTAAGTATAGAAGACATAATTTGACTATTGATTTTCATTGACATAGGCCCGATATTACAGTTGGCCCTCAATTCATTGAGTTTGTTAAACTCAAGATTAATGTTAAGGGGAGACTGAATCCATTTCCGTATTAGTGCAATATGACATGTCAGTTACTAAATCTTCAATTATAGACATATTTTACTTTTTCTGTGGTTATTATCTGTCAAATTTAAAATAACCTCAAATAATACAAACTACAAAACGGGACGCTACGACTTGAAATACTATTGTTTTATTATCCAACATGGTAAATTTATTTTTTTTCTCCAAAATAATGCTTTTAAATGACCATGTTCGTTTCAATATGGCTGTCAGTTTGTTTTGTTGTGTGGCACCAGCGTCGATACAACTAACGCCTCTAGTGATAGAACACTGAAACTACACGCGTTGCCTAGCAACGAGTCGAGAAATGACAGTTGACTCACCATTAAGTACTTAATCCGCCAGAGACGTTGAGTTAAATATTTGTTATTTTAGTGACATATTTGAGGGAAGATTAGGCCTAAACGGACACTGTAATATGCTATATTTTTGTAAAACTTGAGTTTAGCTCTTAAACTGAGACTGTAAGACCGACCCATAGTTTTCTGTATATTATAAATTGAGTGTATGCATAAAATTTCTTTTGTTTTAAAAGTTTACTAAACATTGCTTGGAAAACAAGACAATCATTATTTTGTATTGATACATGTTTGTAGAAATTATTGTTTACTTTCTTGTATTGATTTAAGTAAAGCTGTATTTGGAAAACCGCGGCTTGCAAGCCACATCTGGCTTTTTAACCCTTTGAGTGTGGCTCTTCCACAAAATATTCAAATATGTTTTTAAAAAACGTTTAGTAAAATAAGATGTAGTGTTAAGGATCGATAAAGTTATGTTGAACTGATTTGGAAATGTATAGAATGAGTGAAAGGAGTATTCAAGAAGAGAGTTTTATGGGAGAGTTAAAAATGTTAGATTGGGGATGATTTAAGTAAAGACCAGCTTAGGAGTACTGTTATAAGTTAACAACAGTAAACCTCTCTATGAAATATATTTTATTTTATTTATTTATTTGTCACACCATTTAAATAATCTTTATTAAAATAGATAACTGCTGCCCAACTAGGTATACCTGTTCTAGGGCTAGCAGTGTACATATTATTACATTTCACAGGAGTAACTATTTGCATTTTTTTAAATGAATCTAAACAATATAAACTTAACTATTTAAAAAGAATCAAAACAATATAAACTTAACTATAACACATATAGAAAAAATGGAATTTGAGTCATCATGATATGCATATTATACATAGTATTGTAAAAGTAGGTATCTTGTAATTTTATTTGTTAATTGCACAAAATAAACTGAAATAGTATTTCTTGGGAATACTGAACTGACAGAGCATAGATATGATCCGTCAGTCATATCTTTATTCAGTCGCGCCTCAAATCAAATCAAGACAGCACAAAATTTATAAAACAATTAGGATTTTTTGTAAAAAGTAAATAAAGAAAAAAAAAATAACAATTATATAAATTATGTCCTCTTACACTACGATGTCGAACATTTGATGTATTTTAGTTCTCCCGTAGTTCATGATGTATTCGGAACATTTTCTTTTAAATGATTTCAGCGATACTATTTCTTTTAATGATGTAGGCAACATATAAAAATTTGGTTCTCAAAAGAAATATTTATCGTAGTGCTCTTTTTTGCTGTTTTGCCTAATGAGATTGCCAACTATTATTCAGTATATAAATTATGATAAATCAGCGATATTAAACATTAACATAGGTATTAAATATAATAATATTGTAAAAGAAACAAATATTGTGTTTATGACCATTTTTTGATACAATTTACAATACATTTCTTATCGCACATTTTTCAGTCATGTGCTGCAAATTACTATTTTTCAGTCATGTGCTGCAAATTACTATTTTTCAGTCATGTGCTGCAAATTACTATTTTTCTCTGCAGTAATCTACAATCGAAAAAATGTCCCAGAATAATTTTGAAAGGATTTTAATTACCAAATTCAAAGTACTATGATTCAATCAATTATATTCTACGTTTTCCTGATGAATTTCATTCTGTTTTTATTTAAAAATTTATATTCCAATAAAATATATTTATTGATGTTTGTCTAATGATAGAAGTAATTACTAGTATATTTTGTTTTCTTAACAAGTATACATATGTTGTATGTTGTGTAATATGATTTTACTGAGAAATAAAATATTGATATTAAATCATAGTTTAAAAAAATATGATAAGATAACTGAACTCATGTATTAATATATTTCCAAGGTAATAAAATTACTGATAAATAATATTGGTTCAGTTTTATACCATCATTAGTTGATTTTACGTCAAATGAGGTCACTAAGACGAATGTGTGGTAGAACGATCTATGATAGAATAAGGAATGTGGACATCAGACGAGAATGCAAGATTGAAAGGGATATTGTGAGTAGAATGAAAGTAATTACACTACGATGGTTCGGACATGTGGAGAGAATGAACGATGAGCGCCTGACAAAGAAAGTATACAAGGCTGAAAAGATTGGAATGAGAGGTCGTGACCGCCCGAGAAAGAGTTGGCATGATCATATAAATGAGATTTTGAAAGATGGTAATATACGAAGTCAGAATAATAGGAGAGCATGTATGACGCGATGCATGGATGTAAATGAGGCAAAACATGTATGTCAAGATAGAGGTGTCTGGCGTTCGGTCCTCTCTGCCTACCCCAAGTAGGGATACGGTGTGATGGTATGTATGTATGTATGTAGTTGATTTTACCACAAGCATAACTTTTCATGGTTGAATTCTATTCAATAATAGTCAAAAAGGCCTATAAAAAACACCAACAATCATGATGAGATAAGAAAATATACATTGGTTTTTAATTCATTCAAAAGCAATTTAGCTCTATGGAACAAAGATGTTACATTTTAGCGAAGGTGTCAGCATTTTATATTTCAGCACTTCATTGCACAATGTGTAAGCGGTTGGATTATTGCCGAATGGAAATTTATTCTGATCTATGTACTAATGTTTTCAGTCCAGAGTAGAATTTATTAAAAAAATGATTTACTAAACTCTTTTACCAGGAATACCTAGAATACAGACACAAAAGTTAAACGGTTTTCAACAGTTCCATGATGCCTGTTTTTTTTTTCATATATATCCGATATACTGTTAGATGGTGCACTAGATTAATAATCCAGATGATGCAGGTTTAAATCTTACTTTGGGGCTTAACCAATATCATTCACATATAATATTGCACAAGCAATTTAGGGAATGTATATGTACTTGTTAAGAAAACAATATATTATATATCCGGTATTTTGTGTATATCAAGTTATTTTACTATGAGTTCTTGTAAAAACATATTATTTTATTTTTGTATTGATTCTTGGGCAACTTACAAGTACTGTGTGAAATAATAATTAAACATGCCCCCATTAACAAGTTGCCACATTCTGGAGACTTATGATATTTATTGTCTCACGGTTTCATACTTAAAACACAATTAATAACTGTTATATAATCTATATTATGATAATGTTTTTAAGATTGAAATTGATTTTTATATCTATTTAGATGTAATATCATCGTCATTGTGACAAGTGGTTATCACAACGATTGATATTATCAATCATATTTTTGATTATCATGTGTGGGCGGATTGATATTGAGTAAATAAGTCATAATTATTATCTATATTCTAGCCCAACGATAATAGCAATTCTGAAGTATTATTTTATACCATATCAAATATTATTTTATACATTCACGAACTCGACTAAAATGACAGATTCAGACTTGTGGTACTATGTCAAATATTAATTTAACATGCACCCAATAACAAGTTGCCACATTCTGGAGACTTATGATATTTATCGTCTCACAGATCCAGACTGAAAACACAATCAAAAAAACTGTGTCTCCACCGGGAATCTTACCCGGGACCTTTCTCTCAGGAGTCAGATACCCAACCCACTGAGCCACGAAGGCGAGTAATGTAGCTGCTAAATTACTCGCCACTCAACTAAATAACTTGCATAGTTTGAACTAGACTTAACTGCTCATATTTGTACGTGAGTAATCATCCAAGTATATTCAGAAATTCTTCTTCAGCTCTCAGATAATAAACATTAGCAAATATATTACCAAAATACTTTTGATTCATAAAAATATGTTATTTTTTTATCACTCGTTTTTGTTATTTTAGTTCAGTTTGTTTAGAGTGTCAAACAAATAATTATTTCTATCAATCTGACACCCACGCAGATCATTTTTGACAACACAAACTTTAGTCTGCCAAGTAATCTTTTATTTATTTGCCATAGAGACATTTATTATCAAAAAAAATTTTTTTCACTCTTTGTTAAATATTTCAATGTCTGGGTATCTGATTGCTGATTTAAAGGTCCCAGTTTTGGTTCCCGGTGGAGACACAGATTTTAATTGTATTATCAGTCTGGATCTGTGAGACAATTAATATTGTGAGTCTCCAGAATGTAGCAACTTGTTATTGGGTGCGTGTTAAATTAATATTTGACATAGTACCTTTTAATTGCCAGAGAAGTAATATAAAATAAATACTCTAATAATTAAGTTTTTTCAATCAAAATAGTCTGTATCGATTATTGGCAGTTGTATGTTAATTTCAAAAACTTTTCTTTATAACTAAAACATCCTTGATTGAAAACAATGTTTGATTTATGAATAAGGGATCCAGTTACAAATTCATGTCGCGGAGAAAAATATTTTTTGAAATTTGAATATTTACGAACGGAGAAACCAATTCTGGATTATACAATCTGTAAACATTCTCATACATTTCCTCATAAATATGTTTAGGCTGGTTTGAACCCGCATAGACTACTTATCCAATGCAATCATGTGCTCAGCACATAACATATATTCATTAAATCGACAACAAATGTTTAGCTACTATGTTACTTAAAAATATACCTACATAATAATTTTACATTTGTGTTTGTTAGTCATTGTTTAATCATCTAGTCATTTTTTAACAGTATTTTTTTTAACAATCGACTGTTCTTTATGACCCTGGACCATGTGATTATGAATGCCCAATCCACACCGAACATGATTTGTACTATACACTTAATACTCCACTACCAATCAATATGTCACATCTTCTGTCATCAAAATCCCTGCATGTTTATTTCCTCAATAACCTCAAGTCTCAAAATAATTTAACAACATTTTTATACTATCAGAAATAATCCTAATGATTGGGTGAAATGCCACATAGCTAAAAAGAAGAAGACTGTTCACACGTGATACATAATTCAGCTAACCCAAATGTTTACCACCTCAATTCTCATTTGCTTATTTCATGATTAAAAAAATATTAATGTTGTGATTATATTACAGGGAGGATTTGTTTATCACGTCTAAACTATGGAACACATACCACACAACAGATTTGGTAAAACCAGCATGCATGAGGACTCTCTCTGACCTCGGGCTGGACTACCTAGACCTGTACCTTATTCATTGGCCTTTTGCTTACAAGGTATCCACCCTACTACTGTCCAAAATTCTGGTATAGCAGAAAAAGAATGAAAGCAAAATAAACTGTATGAAAATGAGATCAGATGATTTAAAATAAAAATACAAGTAAACACTCAGAAAAGAATGGTTAAAATTATCTGATGAAGTAAGTTATATATAAGACTGAAATGAATGTTATTACAGAACAAGGATTGAAATTGAAAGAGTTACGTAAATTAAATGCTGAGAGAAGGGAATATAAGGAGACATATTAACAGAAGAGTGTACATACATAAAACAATGCAGAATTAACTATACATATATGTATTTCAGGACGGGATGTTTGATTTGTTCTATTTTTTATTATTTGCATTGTTTTATGTCTACAGCATAGATTAAAGGAATACCCGAGTAATAATAATAAACTTTTATTTATTATAGGAAGGTGATGAACTTTTCCCAATTGTGAATGATAAAATTCAGTTTTCCGACGTTGACTATGTGGACACATGGAAGGCCATGGAAGAACTGATACCAGCTGGTCTCGTTCGCAATATTGGCGTCTCAAACTTTAACGCAGCTCAGTTACGACGTTTGATTGATAATACTGACATCAAACCAGTTACCAATCAGGTATTATTCTTTTATTTTATCAATTTATTTGTTCGTTTTCGTATTGTAATCATCATCATCATCAGTGGCTCCACAGCCCAGGATGGGCCTTGGCCTCCTCAAGGAATCGTCTCCATTGCACCCTATCCATGGCCTTTTCTCTCCAATTCCGCACACCGGCTATTTGAAGGTCCCTCTCAACTCCATCCATCCATCGCAGTTTCGGCCTTTCCACACCCCTTCTACCCTCCGGACGCGTTGTGAGGATTCTTTTTGGTGTGTGGTCATCTTCCATGCGATGCACGTGTCCTAACCACCGGAGCCTCCCTATTTTTATCGTTTGGACAATATTTGTTTCCTTGAATAGGCTCTGTAGTTCGTGGTTGAACCTGATTCTCCACATGCCTTGATCGCAGAGGGGACCGAAAATTTTTCTCAAATTTTTCTCATTATGCCTGTTTCCCAGTCCTTTGGTAGTGTCTCACATTCCCATATTTTTGTAATTAATCATTACTTCATTTCCACCATATTTAAGTAATTCGCCTGGAATTCCATCCTCTCCTGGAGATCTATTGTTCTTGAGGCATAATAGGGATCTTTCTACTTCTCCGATTGATGGGGTTGCTTCTTCATTGTCCGAGATGTCAGAGGGGATTTCAAAATCAGTATCTTCAGTACAGCTCTGCCTATTCAACAATTTATCGAAATGTTGCGCCCAGCGCTTCAAAATATCGTCTTTATCATACAAAATATTTCCATCCGAGTCTCTGCATGCTGTTATTCTCGGTTTAAAGTCCTTTCTCTGTTGGTTAATACTTTGATAAAACTTTCGGATTTCATTTCGATTCTTGAGGTTTTCAAGTTCTTCTAGTTGTTTTGTCTCATAGGCTCTCTTTTTGGTTCTATGGGTTTGTTTCTCCTCTCTTCTCCTTTGTTTGTATTCTTCCTCAGCATTTCTTGTTTTCCTTTGTTGTTTTTTGAGGTAGGCTTCATTCTTTCTCTTTGTGACAAGTGCACATTCTTCGTCAAACTAGTAAGCCCGTCTTTGGGGTTGTTCATTGCCAAGGACAGTAGTTGCAGCATCTTTGATACATTTCTTACAAGAGTTCCAGACTTCATCAACTGTTTGTGATGTATCGATGTTGCTTATAATCCTTTGAAGTTCTTCTCTGTATCTTGACGATCTGGTATTCACGTCTTTTAGTAATTTAGTGTTAAATTTAAAAGATTTTTCTGTTTTGTGCATTTTGGACATGGATATTCTTGCCCTTACTTTTCCCATTACCAAAAAGTGATCGGAGTCACAATTTGCTCTTCTGTACGTTCTGACATCAAGAAGGTTTGATTTATGTCTGCCGTCTATTAGTATGTGATCTATTTGATTAAACGTTGTGCCATCTGGTGATGCCCACGTTCTTTTGTGAATGAGTTTGTGTGGAAAGAATGTGCTTCATATAGACATTCCGCGTGATGCTGCGAAATCTACCAATCTTGTTCCATTATCATTTGTATGATCATGCAAGCTGTTTGTGCCTATAGTTGGATAGTATATCTCTTCTTTTCCCACTTTGGCATTCATGTCCCCAATCACCATTTTAATATCACTTCTTGGACATGCATCGTAGGTGCTTTCTAGCAAATCATACCATTCATTCTTTTCCATATCTGTGCTTTCCTCTGTAGGAGCATGGGCATTAACTATACTGAGATTGTAGAATCTACCTTTCAGACGTATTACACAGATTCTCTCATTCACAGGTTTAAAATCTATGACCAGATGTTTTACTCTCTTCGCAACTATAAATCCTGTGCCTAGTATGTGGTGCCTTTTATGACAACTGTAATACATGTTGTAATCCCTCTTTTCCATGCAGCCGTCCCCTAACCATCTGACTTCCTGGAGTGCAGTTACATCAGCTCTGTATTTTAAAAGTTGTTCATGCAGGACTCTTAGTGCTCCGGCGCTATAGAGAGTTCTAACATTCCATGTACATATTTTCATATCGTAATCCTTATATCGTTCGCCAAGTCTGTTAGAAGGTGGTCCGGCTTCTTTTCCTTTTGGTTTCGTAATCAGATAGTTTGAGATAGATAGGTGATTAGCCCGTCGTATCCTAGGTTCCTGGTAGGGCTGCTACCTTGAGGCCTGAAACCCGTATTGTAATGTACAAGTATAATATTTTATTTGTTTTTTTGGGAAATTTACTTTATAACAACGTTTCTTGTACAGATGTATTATTTAAAAAAAAAAAATATCCACATTATTAATAATAAATTTTAACTGGTGTGCTTACATACTTAAAACTATAAGAAAAAAATATATATATAAGAGTAGTGTATGAGGTTGAGTATATGTGTGTGAATATAAGTGTCAGAGAGAGTTTGCGAGAACAACGACATAAGTCAAAAAATCCGATTTTTGACTTAACGTGCAGAAATGTTGTGTTTATCAATATTACAGTGAATATATTATGTCAGTGAAACAACGACACATGTGCTGTTTCTCTCGCACTTATGGAGATATTGTACTGAGAATTGGAGACCACGTGATTATCGATAAACACATCATTTCTGCGTTATTAACTCAAAAATCGGATTTTTTACTTATATTGTTGTTCTCGCAAACGAGCGATATGTCTGCAAGCTCGCATAAGTTATTCCAACTAATCAATCTCGATTCTACAATTGTCCAGTGAAATTTAATCATTGTTCTGGATTAATCCTGAACTAATTGCAGAGGAAAATGATTGAGGCTCCAAAAGAAAAATATCAATGTCCAAATTTGTTCACGATTATAAATGTTCATCATACGTATGAGGGGTGCGTTTTTCGTGTATGTATTATTACGGGATGTATGATGGTACAATTTTAAAGATTAACTTTTGATACTCAACCCCATTTCATATTTTATTATTAATGTTATGGGTTTAAAAAATAATGTATCTATAAAATAATAAACAGAGATAAGTTATCCTAGTTATTTGAATGTTTTAGTATAAATGAACCACAATCAGTAGATTTTGATTAACAAGATTTCAAAAATATTTTTTTCAGATTGAATGTCATCCATACCTCAGTCAAGTGAAATTATCTGAATACTGTAAAAACCTTGGCATCCTGGTGACAGCTTATAGTCCCCTGGGCTCACCGGACAGGCCCTGGGCTAAGCCCGATGATCCACAATTGATGGATGATTCCAAATTGAAATCAATTGCTGCCAGATACAACAAAGAAGTGCCGCAAATTTTAATTAGGTATCTTTTTCCTCTAATTTAAGTCATGCACCTTAGTTTATGCAGCTCAAATTTTAAACAAATCTCGGCATTGGAAATATTTTGTATATCACATGTACTTTTGCAGATACCAAATTGATCGTGGTCACATTGTCATTCCAAAATCAGTTAATAAATCTCGTATTGCACAGAATATTGAAGTGTTTGATTTCAAGCTGTCAAAGGAAGATATACATTACATTGACCAATTTGACTGCAATGGACGTATTTGCCCTATGACTGGGTAAGTAATGATGACATAGAAAATACATATTACATATTGATATGTTTCCTTTATTTTTTGTTATATGTAGGTACATAAAATTATCTCAAAAGTCAGATATTGTTTGCATGGTCATGTCATTTTTTCTTTGTATGTTTTAAGGTTTTATTCATTTGTCGTGACTTTTAAATCAACTCAAACTGCAAATTAAAACGAATCAAATTCCAGATCCATAATTAAACGTTGCATAAGACATTGTCTATATCCAATTTAATACCATTATTAGTTTTTTTAAAAATGCTTGAAATTGCTTTCAATATTAAAATAATTGATGCTTAAAATTTAAAAGAACTTTTGGTAAAGGTTCTTTTGTTAATTTTTGTATATCTCAAAAATATGTTTTTGTGATATTTTTATCATTTCATCTTCTTTTTCAGTGCTCTTGGACACAAATTCCATCCATTTGAAAATGATGAATATGAAAATGATGATTAAATGAATACTCAGTATTAATATAAAATAATGCACAGAGATAGCAAGTGTGTAAATATGTAATACAAATAATATATCTGCTGAATGTACTTATCCTCTTACTGTAATAATCGTTTTGCACATTTTTTTTTCATAACACTTATATAACTTTGTTATTTTTTATACAAAAATTATGTTCGCCTTGATTTCTGTATACACAAAAAAATATGAATTCTTTACTTACCTAAACTCGTACACAAATTAGTACTTGAAAACTATATTATCATATGTAGATGTATGTAATCTTTCGCATTGTAATTCTTATATTCTGAGATGATTATGCTGCTGTTGCAACAATAAATTGTTGTAACAACCTCACCACATACAGAACACAAAGATAATATTAATGTACATTCCCTCTGAGCAAATGCTTGTGCTTTGAATAAATTATATAGATATAAGTAAGATACAAAACTAGGTTAGTTCACTACATTGCTAGTCCGACACAACACCGCTGTCCAATATTGTACCTCACTAAATTGCAAGATATGAAGGTTATAAATGTTTTTTATGTTGTAATAAATTACTTACAAGGAAAATAAGACCAAAAATAAACTGATTGTTTTAATTTAATTAAGGATGTATTTTTAGTGCTGAAATTTGGACCTAATTTCTTAAAAATGATTAATCAATTTGTGCTCTATATAAAATAGAATTTTAATCTTGAAAGTATTAAGATTATTTTAACATAAGATTAAGATATTATTTTAACTTAACTCGTTGACTGCCACGAACCCCGATCGGGGTTTTGTTTCGATACATTTTGTATTCAGCAGTATTCGTCCGGCGTTTGAAGTGGATTGTCGTGTGTTTCGTGGCATGAAACTATACACTTATACGTTGAAGTGATTCACCGGAAAAGTCAAAAACTAACTCAATAAACATATTTATATGTTGGCTACTCGGGTACAAATATCCAAAATATAAAAGCAGTCAACGAGTTAAGTTACAAACCTATTTGAAAATTTGTTAATTGTACAAAACAAATTTACTATCTATTCTTTATACCTCTTTTCATAATATTATACAATTAAAAAAGATTGCAGATATTTTATCCATTTATAATGTTTTGAAGTTATAAAAAACACAGAAGGCAAAGACACGACCTGGGTTGTAGAGCCACGGATGATGATGATGAAGTTTTATAAAAATTCTAAAGAACAATAAAATTGTCTGTAAACGATATTGGAATGGGAAAAAATGCGATTATCTGAAATTTGACAATTGATTCAATTTTAAACCCAAGCGAATCACCATACCATTTCATGTTCGTTTTTTTTTTCACAAAAATAGAACTAAAATATCAGGTTATTTTATAAGTCATAAGATTTGCAATGGATCACTAATTTTTAAAATACAATACTTACAAAATATTTTTATGTTTTTCAATAATTTAAAACAGAAGAATAGTATAGCCAAGTATAGCACTCTTTACAGAGTGAATTGCCTTAAACTTAAAAAAAAAAAAAAAAACAGAAGAAATGATATTGGTAAACTTCTACGAGCGTCAAGTGGCAACTGGCGAGCAAGGATTATTTATCTTGTGTAATGCAAACAAGTCAAAACACGCGAGTAGTACTCGGGTTGGTGAAATAGGACACATGCACCGCCCGTGAACATTGCTCAACATGACGTGGTTAAGTGATCTTATTTTGATTGGATCAAATTAGCAAGAATAATATACCGCTATCCCAGGAAAGGACAATTTATTTAAAATTATTCTTCGCAAAATTCTTACCTCTCTATTGGAAACACTTGGTTAATTGAAAGAAATTATCTATCCACAAGGGAATGACAATATAATAAATAAAGTATATTTTCAAATTTAATTTTGTAGACTGATTGTAAAATTAGGGAAATCACAATGTGTATAGGCACTTCATGATATTGCTAACTGACTTTTCGACTCTTCTCGAAAATTCAGTAGACAATCAACACCTCGGAGGTTTTATTTAGTTGCTTCTCGGGCAACTAACAGTGTACTATGTCAAATATTAATTTAACACGCACCCAATAACAAGTTGCCACATTCTGGAGACTTACGATATTAATCGTCTCACAGATCCAGACTGAAAACACAATTAAAAACTGTGTCTCCACTGGGAATCGAACCCGGGACCTTTGGATCAGCAGTCAGATACCCAACCAACTGAGCCACGAAAGCTGACGTTTTAACATGAATTGTGTGGCAAATGTGACGCTTAGTTACATCACAATTCGACTACACAATAAAACTGGTGTATGATAGAGTAATTATCCTAAGTGCATCACTATTATCCCAGACATTTAATTGTACGCTCAATTTGACAGCAATTAAGAAAGAACTAAACTGAAAAATGTGCACTAAATTTTGTGTTTTTTAACTAATATAATAAAAGTCAATATTAATAATTTTAATAAATGTTTTAATACACACTTACATCTATGAATATTACAACAAAATTCTTCAGTGGTAAAGTATCGCTTAATATCTAGACGATTTTTGGTGTAGTGGGGGAAGGTTTGCGCATCTACCATTTTAGTAAAAACCAAAAATTTGTGTTCTGTGCAACAAACACCATTATTCAATATGTTTGCCGGTCACTGTCTGGTGTATAGAATAAATTTAAAACGTTGGAACAAAATGAAAATGCCTGCACATATTATGATTGGCCAAATTATTTAATCAGTCTACGATATACAGATACAATTAATTCCTGTTGACTAGAGTCCTTAATATACATATATGTAGGCACTGCAAAATGTATATTTGTCATAAAATAAGTTAGTATTATAAAAAGGAAACTCCTAAAGATATCTACTGTCCTATAGATAAAATAAAAATATTATATATTGTAAAAATAATTTTAATCCTGGTATTATTTGTAATTATGGAATACAGAAATGTTTCTGTAGTAAAAATACTTGACTGCAATAAATTAACAGTATGTAATCAAATTGTGTCTTTTAATAATTTCATAAGTGCGGCCGCACACCTGACATACTTGTATTGTGATAACTGTGGCGCCACATTTAACGCCCCCCAATATTTGTGCACAAGCACGCACACCAAGCACACGTTAGTAGCGGGTGCAGTTTGTGGCGAGACGTTAGCCGTGCTACACGTATTCAAGATCGAACATGTTCGTTATTTGTGGCGCAGTAGCTTGCAAAAATGAAAGACAATATTGAATTATATGTGGAATTTATTGCAGAGGTTGAAAAAAACCCTACATTATAATATAACCATGGACTCACTGATTATAGCAATAATTATTTAATTATAATTTAATAATAAATTCCTCAATTTGAAAATCAATATTAACAATAATTAACTTTACTTTCTTGAGAGATATTTGTAAGAGACTTTGTTTTGTTTTATTTACATTTCTATTTTTTTTTTTTTTATTTTATTAATTTTAATTTTAAGTTATATATTTATAAATAAATTAAACACTTGTTTTTCTTTCTACATTTATTTTTACTCTCCAGAACGACCGTTTCGCCTGGTGAAGGCCTTTTCAACTGGACCAGTTGAAAAGGCCTTCACCAGGCGAAACGGTCGTTCTGGAGAGTAAAAATATATGTAGAAAGAAAAACAAGTGTTTAATTTATTTAAAAATGGAATTCTACATAGTAAACGCTGTCAGTGTAAATAGAATTAAAAGTTATATATTTATGTTTGAATAACTTGTAAAATCTACTACTTCTTTTTTTGTTAAATAAATAATTTTTGTTATATATAAGTGAATATTATTATTTTATTTTGAATAAGTATTTATCATTGTTTTATATTCCACTTAATCTATTTTTTTTACTTATTCTTGTTTAAATTTTACTCTTTTTTAATGTATTTTAGTTTTGTGACATTCGATGATATACATGAAACTTTTTTTCGTCGAACTGTAACTCTTGCGAAATTTTGAAATTATCGTGAATTGCAGAATCTTGATTTAACGGGTGAACCCAATAATGTCTTTTTTTTCATTAATTGCCACATCAAGAAATCCGTGTCGTCAGATGATGTCGACATTTTCGAGTATAAACCACAACTGTGCGTCCGGTGTGCGTGTATGCGACACATATACTCCAAGCACAAATGTAGCATGCACATTGTGACGACGTAAATGTTGCGTGCATATAGCGTGTGGCTCCGGTGTGCGGCCCCACTAACTAGTATTTTTTAAAGAATTGATACATAATATGGAAAACAAGTAATGTCTCGAAAGACAAGGAAATGTTTCAAATGTTGTAATCTTGAGTTATCAAAGTGTTAAACAATTTATATTGATATGTTACTAATGCTGATTACGATATTAAGCTGTCCTCAAAACTAATAACTAACAAGAGCGTAAAATTTACATAAAAAAAATATCCTGCCACAATATATGTGAAGCACATCACCTTGAATTTTAGATTTGTAAAAGCATTACAAACAATTCTAAATAAATATTGTCATTTAATCGCAATTAAATTTAAATATTATTTTGTAAGATCGTTTACATCACAAAGCTCATATAAAAACATACAATTCTCATAAAGAATAAATTAATTTGATGACCTAAGAATACTAAAGCAGTTTATTAAAACCTTTCATAGAATGTTTTAGATTTGAGTTAAATGAATAATTATGCACCATAATGTTGTATTTTACTTTCTTAGAATGTTTTTCTATGAACTGCTCTCTGTCCCTCTTCGTCATATTCTTTTTTGGATACCCACATCTTTTTAAAAGCGTCGAGTGAAGCTAAAATAGAACCACCTATCCACGTTGAGTAAAGACGTTCTTGGGGCGCTGAGATCTGTAACAAATAATATTCATATGAGTAAAATTTATTTTTTACCTTAAATTTAAGTCTATATTTAAGATAATTATTGTCATACCCTTATCTTCATATCCTTTGGTGCCAAACGTTTAATTTCTGTGAGCAAACGATCACCAAAACCACGGAAAAGGGTAGATCCTCCAGATAAAACAATATTCTGGTGCAAAACTTTCCTCAAGTCCATGTCTGATTTTTGAATAGCGAACATAAGAACATCGTGAATACCTTTAAAAAAAAAAACAACATTTAAATGTTATTATAATTTTTTTTAATAGGTTAGTACCTATTTACATTTGAAATATTTTCATTTATAAAATAAACATGAATATTTTAATGTTTGTAGTATAATGTCAGCGTTCGTGGCTCGGTTGGTTAGGTATCTGACTGCTGATCCAAGGGTCCCGGGTTCGATTCTTGATGGAGACACAGTTTTTAATTGTGTTTTCAGTCTGGATCAGTGAGACGATAAATATCGTAAGTCTCCAGAAAGTGGCAACTTGTTAATGGGCGCATGTTGAATAATTATTTGACATAGCACCTGTTAGTTGCCCGAGAAGCTAAATAAAATAAAATAAATACAAAGAGTGATGTACCTTCACATTCTTCTCCGAGTAAATCTGGCCTAAAGAGAACTTCTGGTGCCCTAAACCTTGCGGGACCAATCTGTGAATAAAATACTTAATAAATTTAAGATAAAAAATGTGACAAATTAAAAAAAAATACAGTTGATATAAATCCTGGAAAAGAATAGGTACTCAAAATCAATGTAGGTAAGAAATTTAAAATTTTATAGGTATCTGCAAATATCTTGACAATTTTCACTGGAATGGGGGGCGGTTAGCTAACCAAGCAAAAAACCTGAGTTCTGCCTAGCCCACGTGGTTTTTCAAGATGTTTGCTGTTAACCATACAATCCTTCATCAATCAGATCTTGCTACAGACCTTCTCAATATGATTACGTACCACAAATACATTAATAAACGCTTTATGCATCTGTTTAATACACATATGATAATAGTGTTGTATGTGTGGCAATTTGGTAACATCCAAGTAATATTGAATAAAAATACATTTTATTAATTTCATACTAGCCTCCAATACATTGCCATCAGGTAAGGTGTATTGTAAACGCTCAGCGTCTAATGCCTCTTCTTTCATTGGACTAGCAGCCAAGTAACATACTTTTTCTTTAATAGCGCGAACAACTTCCAATTCAGCTGATGTTCTCAACTGAACACCTTCCTTTCGTAATAATAATCTGAAATATGTTAAAACATAGTTTATTTAAAGAGTAAAATTAACAATACAAATTGCAGAATAAACCTGTTGTATAACATTTCATAACAGTTAAAACAATTGACATATTCAAATAAATATATTTTTCTTATTCTTAGCTTTGTCCTTCTTTAGGTAGGGTCGGCTCTCCTAATCCTTCGACGCCAGGATGTTGTCGGGGCTGGTATTTGGGCTTCATCCATGAGCTTACTCATATTACCCTACCACGTGGATAGTGGACATCCTTGTCCTTTCCTATTTTCTGGGAGTGCTAGAGCAGTTTAAACCACATGATCATTTAGCCTTTTCATTACATGTCCATGCCATCTGAGTCGGCTCTTTGTGAGTTTTTCAGGTATGGGGGCTACTCCAAACGAATTTTATCTAGCTTTGTCACCCCGCCTTCCTATCTCAGCATTTTCATTTAATTTACATGTAGTTTTTGTTCATGTGTGCCTTTTACTGTCCAGCATTCCGCACCATATCTCATTGGAGGTCTCACAGCTGTTTTATAAACCTTCACCCTATGAGAGACATCAGCATCCACATTGGCATCAGCTGAGAGAACCGACCCTTAGTACTTGAATTTTGTCACCTTGGGTATTTAATTAATGAACATTATTTTAACTCACCTCAAATATCTAGTAACATCTCGCCCAGCGATATCTACTCTCATTATGGAATGTGGCATTGCAAATCCTTCATAAATTGGTACAGCGTGAGTCACACCATCACCTGAATCCAAAACCACTCCTGTTGTGCGACCAGTTGCATATCTATTTGAGAATATAACAACCAACAGTAAAAAGAACAACCTAACAAACAAATCTCTCTCCTTATAAATGAACAGTAATAACAAGAAAAACAATGATGTAAGATAGAGGGGCATGAAAGACAAAAATAAGGAGTACCGACCCAAAACAAATATAATAATAATAAACACTTCCTTGCACCCTGCGTAAGTGGCAAGTTTATTGCTATATGATAATTTATTCCAACTAACCAGTGTTTCCAGCCCAGAGAAGCAATATTAGCGTGAGAAATGAATTTATATAAATCCTACCCAGGAAATATGAAGAAGGATAGGAAAAAGTCTGGTCAACCGACAGAATCAAAACCATCCATGTTTACCCATATCATGGATATAATTATCTTATGGAATTCTATAATATCTTAAGATGTTATTGAACTCCATAAGATAATTATATCCAAGATATGGGTAAACGCATATTATTAACGCGTTGCCGATTAGAATAAGAAATATTTTAAAGTCTGACGAAACGAAAATAAACTATAAAAAATACTCTGAAACATCTGTATCTAAAATCAAGCGTTAGTTAGACTTTGAATTATTATTGTTGATTAATTATAGGTATAATGTATATTTTGTGTAAGGTTTATTCAATTTTTTTTTATTTCTTTCTGTTTTTTGTTTAGTTTTTGTTTCTTTAATATTTGAGATAAGTTTAATGAAATAATTTTATGTGAAATTTATATTATGTGAAAGAGAGAATCTGCTCTGCCAAAAAAAAGTGCTTTGCAGTTTGGCGGGAAAATAAACATGTAGGTATTACTTTTTATTAAAAAATAAATATCTTTAAAAAAAAACATGCATGGTTTTGATTCTGCTGGTTGACCAGACTTGCCCCCCTAAATATGAAGTGCCTTCTTGCGAGTTTTGGTCATTTATTTCTGGATGTAATTTATGCCTTCTTGCGAGTTTTGGTCATTTATTTCAGCAGATGTAATTTATTAAACTGATTGAGTGACTAAGCAATAATATGACAAATGCATAATATGATGGTGTTTTTGTCCAATTTTACAGATTTAAGAAGAATCGCAAGAGTTTATCAAAAGAATAAATTAATCATTGGCACAATCGAAAAAGCACCCTCTAAAATTTCAATAATTATACATAAAATTTCTATAAATTATTGGCACGGCTCACATCTTATTATGTAAAGTCAAAAGAAATGGATTTATTTAAAAGCTTAATGATACAAATTAATGAAAGGTTTTGATCAATTACGGACAAAAATACTATCAAAGTTAATCGTTAAAGGTTAGATTGTCATAACCATCGTTCTTTAATAAGTAAAGATATATTAAAATAAGAAATTGAAAATGTACTTACAAACTTAGAACTGCTTGCATTGAAACAAACAAAGCAGGTACATTAAATGTTTCAAAAAAAATCTCTGCTGATTTTTCTCGATTACGTCGAGGATTTAGTGGTGCCTCTGTTAATAACACTGGATGTTCCTCAGAAAACATTGACAACTGGTCCTAAAAATGTTATTATTTAAAACATCAATCAAATTCGAATATTTTTTTAATTGCATATACTCAAACATTGGATTCGAATGATATTTTTATTGACATAAAAATATCATTTGACTCCCGACATAAAAATATCATTTGACTCTCTGAACAAATAAACTAATTTCTCAATAGATGGCGTTACAAAAAAGGCTTTTCCGTTACATCATAGATGGCAATAGTATAGTTCCATATTTTCGGGTGAATTGTTACACACTATTCAAATATAAAGAACTTTAAAAATTACATTGATAAGGGTACTGAATAAGAAGGCATAATTGGTGAACGTTGCGCAATCGCATAACGTGATCACGTAAACCAAAAGATGATGGTCGTAAGTCCTGTAAGTGCCTCGAGTTCCTGGTTCTTCTACAATATCCCAATTTCGTCTCTATTGAGATGTTAAAAAAGTTTTTCAATAAAAATATCAATCTAATTCATAGAATGATGATTTATAGATGCCCCTTATTGTGATTTCTACAATGGGATTTGTATAACAAACCATATTTTTTTTGTTATTGATTTCTTTATTAGTTTTAATTTTATTTTCCCAATTATATACTCTCAAAATGATTGCACTGTGTTGAAATGAAGCAAACAGTTCAAATAATATCTTTCAAAATAAAATTTTAACATAATATCAAGCTTTACCTATACAATTTATTCAAAATAAAATTTTAACATAATATCAAGCTTTACCTATACAATTTATTCAAAATAAAATTTTAACATAATATCAAGCTTTACCTATACAATTTATTCAAAATAAAATTTTAACATAATATCAAGCTTTACCTATACAATTTATTCAAAATAAAATTTTAACATAATATCAAGCTTTACCTATACAATTTATTCAAAATAAAATTTTAACATAATATCAAGCTTTACCTATACAATTTATTCAAAATAAAATTTTAACATAATATCAAGCTTTACCTATACAATTTATTCAATGATCCAAAAATAACGTTCTATTAAGATTATAACTTACTTTGCTGTAGATATAATTCCATATTCTCTCCATATCATTCCAGTCAGTAACAATACCATGTTCCATTGGGTATCTTAGTGCTAATAACCCTCGATGCTCTTCAGCTCTTGGACCAACAAAAACATCCCCTTCTAATGCACCAGCCATAACACGAACATGTTTTGGGCGACCAATGCTAAAAATTCAATTCCATGTTAGAAATTTTATTAAAAATGGAATGTATTACAATTGAATGGGAAAATACGTAGAAATAACTTACTAGTTTGGAAATCGACATTTAGGTATTTGATCCCCTGCGAAACCAGCTTTTATTACTCCAGAACCCTTCAAATAAAAGTTAAATGTATCAGTATTGCATATGAATAAAACACAAACGTGTGCTTATCAAAACAATAAATGCGATATACTACAGTCATTTTTTTTCTATATAAATTAATTATAAAAAGAACTAAATTAAATATGCGTCAGAATAATAAAAAAAACTAAGGAGTGTCATAACAAGAACACCGTGGCTGATATAGGAAAATCAAATAAAGAAATATTACGTTATCAATAACGACTGGCTGATTAATCATAACATCATAGTGCTCCATTTTATTTAATATTTATTCACAGTAATACAAAAAGTAAAAAAAACTCGGAAAATCTAAACTACTCATATAAAAGACCCTCTTACAAACGATGACATATGAACGATGTGTTGCCACATCATAATTTTAAAAATAAATAATCTACAAAGAAGTTCCATTCAAAGAAGGCATTGTGTTTAGTTTATTTAAATTATAGTCTTTGATTCATATTCTTATGTAAATTTTCGTTTTCGTGTGGAGCCACATTAATGCTGGTGTAAGGGGAAATTCTTTTAGTATAACACTTTTTTCCACTATTTATAACAATGCCAATGAGCATAAAAAAATTACGTAACGTATGAAAAAAAAATACAAAAAAAAAGAAAACTTATTTAACGACAGCCGACTAACAGCGCAGCATCCCATCCATAGGCATGATCCTATCATCCACATTGTGGCTACAGCTTGGCTCGGGAGATCCTCTTGGCAAGTCCTTTCAATGCACGTCAGCGATGGAGGTAGCTCTTCTCCGTTAGTCAATGTGATAATCTTGCATCCATATCTAAAGCAACAGAGTATGCAGACCAGCTGGGAGCTTTACCAATGGTGTAGTGACACCCTAGCCATTGACGATATGGGAAAAACATCGTGGTCCCATATTTCCCATATCGCTTTTCTGTCATGCGTGGTGGACAAAGTCCTGCGATTGTCCGACCTAAGATGTTTATTGCGTTGTATGACGGCTTTCTCATAAAAAGGAAAAAATTTTAATCTACAATTAAAATTGAATCGTTTCAATGTTGAGATATGATATTGGACTTTACTTTTTGCTTGACATTCTGTATTTGATTCTAGTTGCAATAACCATCTATTATGTCTATGATTATTGACTAAATGACAGCTGGAAGATTCGCTAAAATGATTACAAGTTAAAATGTGGCGAATTCTAAATAATATTTACATCAAATATTTATCACGATAAAGTGATTGCGCAAACGTAAGTAATTAACAATTAGTATTCGTAATTATGTAATAATTAATTGCGATACCAATAACTTTTTTACACCAATTATCAATATAAACAAAATGAAGTAAAAGTTATTTTTCTTATGTCGCTACTTTTTTATTTGGAAACTTAATAAAATTTTAATATATTTGTATAAACATTATTTTCTATAATGAAGACATCATTATCCTAGGTGATATAATACCAATTCCAACATATTCATGAAATAGCACATGTATAAATTATTTCTCTTATTAAAAAATATTGAGATGTTTAGACGTTTTCTTTTGATTATTTCATAATATATAAATTTATAAGAATGCTTTTTTTTTTACTTGATCATTTTACTTATCTGAAATATAAAAGCAAGTAGAAAACTACAACACCAAGACAAATAAAGTATCTTGTTGGCAATGTTTGTTTTATTTGTTCAGATTTTATGATCTTTATCAAAGAACATCATTGTGTTAACTTCTTCTTCTTCTTCCGATAGCTCTACAGCCCATATCGAGCCTTGGCCTCCATCAATCGTCGCCTCCAACTCCTCCTGTCTACCGCTGCTGTCCTCCAGTCTGCCACTTGCAGTAATTGTTCCGCATCCCTTTTCACTTCATCCTCCCATCGCTGTGTTAACTATCATGGCTCAATTAGATATACATTAACCCCTGGGCTCGATTTCTCTTGGGGATGCCATTTTTTCAGTCTGGATTTGTAAGGTAATCGAAACCACTAGTCTCTAAAGTGTGGCAACTTGTTATAGGGTGCATGTTAAATTAATATTATAGCAACACAGTATTTGTTTGTTGCCCGAAAAGCAATGTATAAAATGAAGTATAATTTCATTCGCTTATATCACAAGCATTTTAATTTTGTATGCTACGTATAAAGTTCTTTATGAAAATCTAATGTTTAATTGAGTTATATAAAATATCATTTACAGTAATTATGGAACATGAGAATAAAAATGATTCAACTGAGGACAATGCACAATTGGATACAGGAGATATCAAAGAAGATGAAAAGAGAATATTAAAAGAATATATTACGGAGCTTGAAGTGCGTCTGAAATATAAATCAGAACTAAGACAGCAGAACTTACAATGTGTGAGACCACCAGATAGCCACTTTTCCAAATTAGACTCTGCACTAAAAAAGAACACAACCTTTGTTAAAAAGATCAAGACATTTTCTGCTTCACAGTTGGATGTGTTAATGAAAGATTTCAGTTTATTGAACTTGACAAAATACATTTCCGAGGTGGCTGCTGCTATAACCGAAGCCAAGTTGAAAATGTCTGACATTTCTGCTGCGATAAAATTGTGTTCTACTTTGCATCAAATGTATGTTGAATTTGCACAAAACTTCTTTGAAAATTGGCAAAAGATCCTCACTTTCAAAGTATCTGACAAAATTCCTAATACATCAAAATTGAGAGTTGATCTCCGTTTTTATGGAGAGTTAATCGCCTGTGGTATTTTTACCAATAAAATGGGATTACCTTTGCTTGGGAATGTTTTGACTGTTCTTATAAATATGGATAAGGAGGAACATAACAATATAAGTATACTTTTAACTTTTTGCAAACACTGTGGAGAAGATTATGCTGGCTTAGTACCGAAAAAAATTAAGGATTTAGCAACGGTAATATGTCTTTAATTATTTATTTTGCTTGTCAATAATAATTGATGTGGCCCTTGAATATTTTCTAAAAGTAATTATATACATAATTTTTTATAACTAAATGTCAAATCATTTATCACTTGTTGCGCTATTTTACAGGAAATAATAGTAATTGTAATTTTATGTAGTCCTGTTTTGCTAAAGTCGATAGTCTGATGCTAACGAGCTGATGTTGGCAACAATTGTAAATCGAATATTTTTTTTAATTGCATATACGTAAACATATATATGCAATGTGTTTGCGTATATGCAATTAAACAAATATTCGATTTACATACAATTGGTACAAGTAGGTAAACAAGCCAAAAATGAAATAATATTTTGGCGCAGTTCAGGGGTGACATCTGTGCAAGACACCGTCACCTCATTTATAAGGACTGTTGCTTTCATTGTTTACAAGCAAACAAATTTCTCAATAGAGGCGTTACATAAAAAGGTTTCTTTGTTACTTCATAGATGGCAATAGTATAATTCCTTATTTTCAGGAATATGTAGAACTTTCAAAAATTTCATTGATAAGGGAACTTAATAAGAAGGCATAATTGCTGAATGTTGATCACATAAACCAGCCAATGACAGGTCGTAAGCTCTGTAGGAGCCTTGAGTTCCTGGTTCTTTTTTAATATCCCAATAAAAAGAAAAAACAATTGTAAACTAAAGATAAACAAAAATCAAGATATAATACAATAAAAAATATCATCCAGCATTGTTTATCTACACTAGCCTCATATTTTCTGTGTATTTTAGGAATATAATATGGAAATACCTAGAAGTACATTTTTGCCTCCTGAAAAACAAGCCAGCGTCAGGACAATATTAAAAGATTACTTTTCTTCTTTGACACGTCATTTGTCTGTACAGAGACAACAGTTGCAGGCTTTACATATAGCCAATCAAAGAACATTGCATACCAGAGGAGAACTTTCACAAGAACGTAAAGACCAACTAGAAACACAACAGGTATGTTTTTGCTTTAAAAAACTCTTATGTACATACTTACATACCACCACAATATATCCCACAGTGTGATGTAACCATAGATTTTTATTATAATATACATAGATGTAGTACTCTGTGCAAAATGTGAGTCATGGGATATCGCGAGTTTGACGTTTTGGTTGGCAACATATTTCAGTTTTCCTTACATTTCAACACATCCTAGATAAATGTTCTCTAAATTATTAATAAGTAAAATGTTTTTTAGACAAATATATCCGAAAGCAATTCACATTAGTCGTTATTTTCTATAAAAAAACGATGTGGTCTGGAACCAAAACGTCAAAAATCCCCCCTGAAAAATGACTCACATTCGATTCATACAAAATTTGCTAACTACGACATCTAGTGTATTATAATGAAAACCTATGGATGTAACCAGCAACAGGTGTGCATTACCTTATAAAAAGAAGCACTACACATGCATTCATCACTGTACACCAGCCTTGTTACACATAAAAAGGCACTACATTCGGAATAGGTGGTGAACCTCATTGCTGAACTATGTGAGATGTTATTTTACCTCTTGTATTTTTGATTACTCGGCTGTTGCAGAACAAGTCGGGTTAGATATCTGACTCCTGAGCCAAAGGTCCCACATTCGATTCTCGATGGAGATACAGTTATTAATTGAGTTTTCAGTCTGGATCTGTGAGATGATAAATATCACAAATCTCCAGAATGTGGCAACTTGTTATTGGACACATATTAAATTCACATAGTACCTGTTAGTTGACGAAAAAGCAATACAAAATAAAATAAACAATTATTAAAATTAATGAACAAATATGTACCAAAGTATTTTTCCACAAAAATTTTATTTTAATGACCGAAGCTTTGTCCGAGGTGGCTCGGCATTATAATCAAATTTTTATGAAAAAATACATTGGTATTTATTTATTCATTAATTTAAAATGGATTTCCACTCTGTTAACGCAATTATTTTATTTTTATTTTACATTACTTCTTGGGCAACTAAAAGGTACGAATTATAATTGAAAAAAATGGAAGCATTATTTATTTAATATTATTTTTCTTTGATATTTCGATTGTGTAACTTAGTCTAAGCTAACTAATTTTTATAGTAATGTTGTATTTTGTGACATGCAATATTTTTATCCAAATCTGAACTTTATTGATTGTCTTGTTTATTAACATAATATTTTTTTTTCTAGACAAATTTTGATCGGTTACTTACTGGAGCTCAAAGTTTTGCTGAAATTCTTGGAGAAGATTTGGGAGAAGCTGGTGAACCAATCACAATCAGCAACAACACCTCATTGACTAGTGGTGTTGGAGACACTATAACAATAGGTAATGAAGGAGAATTCAAACCTCCCGCCAATGACCCGTGGCAGGATGAAGACACTAGAAGCTTCTATACAAACTTACCGGATTTGAAAGTTTTTCTACCCAACTATCAACCACAAAAAGAAGTATGTATTTCATATTACTTTATTTTTATGATTTTTGTTCTATTATAAGAAGCGGCATATTATTGATGTAATTCAGGTTATTTTTCAAAATTTATATCACAATGTCTTTCTCATTTTTCAACTGATTTTTTTTTTAGCCTTTTTCCAAAACGCACTTGGATAGACATCTGAATTATGTATGATGTCATTGACTATTTTTGGATATTTTTGTGAAAAACCGCGATTACTTATCAATCAATTACTTTTACTGTTTTTCTTATTCATAGTGGTAACTTCATAAACAAAATTATCTTATAAATTTATATTACACCAAATTAAACAGTATGTTTGTAAAATCAACCACCCAATATTATCAGAGTTTCTCCTAACTTTACAATTTTCACACTCTTTGTCAAGGTGAAATGTTATTATTCTTGCAGTAAACACCTTTGTTTTAAGAACATTCATAAATACGGTGGTAACTTTGTGGTAGTCCATAGTTAAACTCAATCAAACTTTGCTACTTCCACTTAATTTTGAGTTTAATGTGATTTCTTTCTGAAAATTTTTACTCCCATCGTCAGGCGAATTACAAGTCGTAATCTGTACTCCTGAAACTAGTCACGTTAAACTCAAAAAGTGACTGTAGCAAAGTTAAAAATTTTATCAAAGCTCTGTTTTAAATTTATAAAATCTTAAGAACGTTCACTTTATCCAACATTTTTCTAATAACTTTGATAATCTTTATTTATTTGTTTAGCAATAAAGAATGTCATACCTTAACTGGCATGGCATGAAAAATATCAAAATTACAATACAATATCACAATTCAAAAAATCTACAATTTTTACAATACATAATTACAATTTAAAAACAAGACAATTAGAATTTTTTTTTTGCTGTTATTGAAGACATCATCTTCACTCGACAAAATTTGACCACTGAGATGGCTTTATGTATTGGCGTCTTGACCAATACATTTGTTCCATTGTATAACTGCAGTAACAATACATGAATTCTTTCTCTGATGTAATTAATTAATGTAATGTATGTAATTATTATATTTATTTAATAGGTTAACCCTGAAACTGAACTTTCTGAAGAAATATTGGATCAGGAACTTCAGGAAGAGGAATTTAATGACGCTGAAGATCCTGCCACTATTCCTGAGCCAGAGCAAGAAGAACCCCAAGCCACTAATATTTCCAATAAGTATGTTGTTTATTAATATTTCTTCTTCATATTCACAATCCTAGGGTTGGTTCACACCAAGCACTCGATCTCTCCACTTATCTCTGTTATCTGTCAGCCTCTTCATCTCTTTATAGCTACTACAGCGCACATAATTTATTTTTTACAAAGTATTTGATCACAAATTCCATAATACTATCAAATACTCTAGATATAATACGTGCAACTTCACAAAAAAACTGGCAGTATGCTACACTAGCGCCTCTATCGGCCTGAGGTGTCAGAATTATGTTAGTATGTAATGTTTGTATGGGAAGTTGAGAAGCACTATTTGTAAAATAGCTAAAATTTATAATATAACTATAAAATGTCGAATCAAAGAAGTTATACTGGTGGAGGAGTATGTGCAGTATATGGGTGTAATAATTATAAGTTACAAAAAGACACTAAGGCCCGAATTATAGATTCGTTCTCCAGCTTGAGACTGGTCTTGAGAACACGTTCTCAACCAAAATGGTATTAAAGAAACAAAAGTCACTGAGCTTGATCTCAAGACTAGTCTCGAAATGTATAGAAGAGTTGAAATTGCTTCGAGACAGCTATCCCGCTGTCTTGAGAACGGTCTCAATGAGAGAGAAGGAAACAGCGCTTTACACGAAAAAGAGACGCATATAGACATGGATGAATTTCGCATTAATTACTATTTTGCGGATTACATTGTTAGCGATACTATTATGGATCGATCGAGAATCTTATTTAGAACCTTCCGGAGGTAATTTATATACAATCATTCATAAACCAACTATGTGAATTAAATTTTGTAGGATTTCATAAAATTTCCGGTACATCCAGTAAATATCATGTTGTTATTCTATGCATGTTGTATCATATTTTGAAATGGCTGCTTTTCCTGGAACTATTGACTGTAGGCACACACATTCCCGTAATATATGACAGATAAAAGAAGAAACATTTATTTTCGTCTTCCGAATAAAATGGTCGACATTTTCACTATTCAATCAAGTATCATAATATTATGATGCATAAATTTCTCTACACTTTCGAAGATTACCAAAACAACGAATTGTCAAAATATCTATAAATAGCTATTCCAACTCATTGCTACCAACATAACAACACTGAAATTATTGCCATTTGCGAGAAAAGTACTTATTTATAGAGCTGCATCCACATTTTTTCGAGTACGATTTCTGGAATGAGACAGTGTACGTATTTTACTTTTAATACGGATATTCGAGCATGATCTCAAGATGGTCTTGAGATGATACATTTGGAGAACGGTCTTGAGAATTATTCTATAATTTGGGCCTAAGTCCTTTTATAGGATGCCGAAAAACATGGAATGGTATGTTTACAACTAACATTATTCTATTTTTATCATGAACTTTTAACCATTAATATACAGGGTGTTCGGCAGAACGTTAGACAAACTGATATGGTATATAGAGGGGACCATTTGGATCAACTTATGGGTACTCAGAATGTATATAGGATGCTCCCTTTTTTTAAGGATGTTTTAAATTTTTTTTAGAAAAATCCCAAAATTTTACCTGTTAGCCTCTATAACTTTTTAATTTACCAACCAATCAGATCCATTTAAATTTTATTTTTATCTCAAATGTATACCTATTCAGAAAAAAATTATATTTGTTCCAGAAAGTGGCCATCAAAAAAAAATATGGCCCAACAAAGTCCAAAGAATGGACAGAGAAAAAAAAAAAGACCATTTTTAAATCACTTTTAAAAATATTCAGAAAAAAGATTGAGTTCTTCAAATCTCGTAAAAACTTCTCTAAAATATTCTCTTTCTATCGGTATACAACGTATGTATTTGTGTTTTGATATCTCTGTCAGCGTAATTATAAATTTATACTTGACATACCTATGTAAATAAAATTAATGATGCCAATATTAGTAGCAGAACTGATAAAAAATTGAATTCGAAATTGAAAAAAATTATACATACTTAATATTATAATATGTAAGTTTTATTTATAAATGAATCCAAGTACCTAGTTGTAAGTTAGTATGGTATATTTATGTAATTGTATTGTATTTGTGTTTTGATATATCTGTCAGCGTAATTATAAATTTATACTTGAATAGTATAATTTATACATTATATACTATACCATACTATGTTAAATAAATGTGAATAAACAATATCTGGATAAGGATCTAATAAAAACTTGCTAATAATTCATATCAATAATCCTAAGTAAATTAACCAAAATATAAATAATTATACACCATTGATGTGTTTTATTATTATCTGGTAATCCTTAATATTCAAAAGAATTAAATAAATGTATTAAATAATTAAATCATGTCATTATCCCATATTTTATCGCAAAAAGATAGTGATAATCTTATATGAATAATACGTATAAAACTGAACTTATCACCTCAAGCCGACAGATGGCTCTGTTAGAAATATTGCCGTCTTCTTGTATGGGAAATGTCAAGAGTTGTGCGTATTATATCTAGAGTATTTGATACTATGTATCTTTCATGCTCATATTTTAGTTTTTATTTTATTTTGTACCTAATCAAAAGATTTATATACCGACAGTATAAACATGGAGTTAAAATTATGTTTTTTCATGCTTAATGTGTTTGATTTATTGATTAAATAATATTGTAAAATAACCAGTTAGCACCATGTTGGTGCCTTAATAACAAATATTTTTTTATTTATTCTTTTTAACTCACATGTGTATTTCTAAAATGAAATTGAATCCACGTGGATTATTGATACCATTTTTTTTTTTTATTTTAGGTACGCTTTAGAGGCATTTTTAAATCATATGCCAAATTGTGTCAACCGAGAACTTATAGATAACTCGGCTGTTGACTTTATTTTGAATCTTAATACAAAACACAACAGAAAAAAACTTACTCGTGTTTTGTTCAGTGTAGCAAGGACAAGATTGGATTTATTGCCATTTTATGCGAGGTTTGCCGCTATTTTGTACCCAGTTTTACCCGATATAGGCACAGACTTAAGTCAAATGCTTAAACAGGATTTCAAATATCATGTTCGAAAGAAGGATCAGATTAATATTGAATCAAAGGTATGCTCTTATATAGGAACATTATTGTTTATAATATGACTAAATATTTTTTTTTTTAGTTCTACTAAATGCATTAATTTGTCTAAAATTTAACTTGTAAAATGATTTGTTTTCAATACATAATATATTTTATAACACTAGTACAGTGATCCCCAACCTTTTTGTTTCCGCGGACCGGTCAGCGTTTGATAATTTCACCGCGGCGCACTGTGGGTAGGGGGGGTTACATTGGGGAGGGGGGGTCACATTGAATGTACTTAGCGTGACAGGGTTTTTAATGGAATAATTATTTTAAGCTATATGCTACGATTTTTTCAAAAAAAAAAATAGATTTTTAAGCAGACGGCGCGGCCCAGTACCATTTAGTCCACGACCCGGTACCGGGCCGTGGCCCATAGGTTGGGGACCACTGCACTAGTATACGATTTGTATTCTTGCATCAAAATAATTGAAACTTGAAATACTTTTTCTAATATCATTTACTTTGTTTCAGATAAAAGTGGTAAGGTTTATTGGAGAGCTTGTGAAATTTGGACTTTACTCTAAAATTGAAGCTCTCTATTGTTTAAAAGTTTTATTGCATGATTTCAAACATCATCATATTGAGATGGCTTGTAATTTGCTAGAAACATGTGGAAGATTTCTGTATTGCTCTCCAGAAACACACCAACGCACTGCAATATATCTTCAGCAAATGATGCGTATAAAGGTTATTATGATTGTAATAGTATACACTAATATTTTTTTGGACTTAAAAATATGGCCAATATTAAATTTGTATGGGGCTTTATTTGTGTGCTGCAAGATGATTGTGATCCTCAATAGTGTGGCCTATGACCAATAAAAAGAAGGGGCTTGATATTAGAAAATTTAGGGCTCTTTGTGAGATACGAGGTTCTATTTTTTTAATAATCTTGATGTTTTCCTGGTGGTATTCCTTTATATTTTCCATTATGTTCTATTAAAATGCCCCCATGGCATAGTAGTGTATCATTTGACTCCTGTGGCGGCATACTGAGTTCCATTTATAACAGAGAAGTTATTTGTTTAAATAATATTTCTTATGCAATTCTTGTTTTTTTTTGACACCCTGATTAGTTATATGAAATGGAGTATAAGGAAATGTTCATTATTTTATATTATTTAAACTATTAAATGTAAAATTATATATTTGCTATTTAATTGTACTTATACTAATAAATTTGCCCATTTTTAGGCTGTCTCAATATCAGATTCTCGTCATATAACACAAATTGAAAATGCATATTATTATGTTAATCCACCCGAATGTGCAACTATAACTCAAGAGGAAGAACCTCCTTTACATAGATTTATCAAAAAAATCCTCCACCAAGATTTGGAAAAGTGTTGTGAAGATAAAACACTAAGGTTAATGAGGAAGATTGATTGGGATGATGAAGAATTGAGTTCACTAGCGGTTCAGTGGTTAGCGGCTGGATGGAAAGTAAAGCATGCTGGCAGAAGATGTTTGGCCAGATTAGTAGCTGCTTTAGCTGCATGGCAAGAAGTCATCGGTTCCCGAGTTGTAGATGCTGTTTTAGAAGACCTGAGAATAACTCTGGAACATCCTCACCCCCGCCATAACCAGAGACGTATCGCAATGGCACGTTATCTGGGCGAACTGTATAATTACAAACTGGTTGATTCGCGTGATATTTTCAACGCACTGTATTCATTTATTACATTTGGTGTTTCAATGGACCATTCTGTTGAGTCTCCATTAGATTCGTGTGACAGTGCATTTCGTATACGACTTGTATGTGTACTCTTAGAAACCTGCGGAGCATATTTTCACAGCGGATCTAGTAAAAAGAAATTGGATTATTTCTTAGTTTTCTTTCAAAGTTATTATTGGTACAAATATACGGATCCTTTTTGGACTGAGGAAAATCCATTTCCAATTTATGTTCGTAATATATATCAAGAATGTCTCAATAGTTTACGGCCAAAATTGGTTCAATTTACAAGTTGGCAAGAATGTAAAGATGCCGTTGAAGAATTGAAGAATAGTTTATATCCACATTTAAATGAGGAGGGTGTTGAGACTGAGCAAAATGTTGAGAATGAATTGGAAACTGATGGATTAGAAACTATCATGGAAACTGATGACGAAGGTAATTCCGATCACCAAGTTGTGTCCAACAGTTCCGATGAAGAAGATCTTACTGAGGCGGACGACTTGCCTGCTGTTGAACCACAAGACACCCCCAGGCTGCCTCCCCAGAAGCAGGTAAAAATGAAACATGCATATTCTGTTTCTGTGAAATATTCCATTAAAAAAATTACAACAAATGAACATGGATAAAATGAAGTAGTTGCTTTATAATTCTTGTAAAAAGTTCAAACTAAACAAATGCTTTATGAACGAAATTGGGTTAAAGTGGGATTTCAATCCAGGTCCATTCTCTAGATTACTGGGGTTAGCGTCCACATAAGCACAGCGCATCAGACAGATTTTAGTATTCCATATAGAAATTCATGCACACGCATTGGATCATCTGCAATAACGACGTTGTTGCTAGGAGACAAAAATCCGATTTGTCTACTGTGCTTCTATGGACGCTAAGCTTAATACACCAACTGCTCTGCTATCAGGCCATCTACAGCTGTTTGATATCTGTACATAATTTTTATAGCTATGATATATGCTTATTTTTATAAGTTTTTGTTACTTACATTTTTCATTACTATGAAATCATATGGAAAATGTTACGAGCCTATTTTATTTTTCTTCAAAAAAAATTAAGCTATCGAACAACGATTACATGAAAATTCTTCGAAACACAATTGTTCAAATGCGCAATTGTACGAATAACAATTTTTCGAAAATCAGTTATCAGAATGACAATTGTCCGAAAGCAAATTATTCGAACTAACATTTGTTGGAAAACCAATTGACCGAATTCAATATATTATAGTGTCATTATGTTGCCTCCTTTGACATATTTGTTGCCAGTAACATATATTCGATGAAGACTATTATTACTTGTATTATTGTTGGGTAGGTACGTATGTTTGCACATTTTTAATAATTGATGTTTGACAGCGCGGTGCGTCGCCATGTTGTTTATTCCATAGATTTTTATATACTATGTAGATGTAGGAGGTACTCCGTGCAAAAAGTGAGTCATGGAATATCGCGCGTTTGACGTTTTGGTTGACAACATATTTCAGTTTTCCTTACATTTCAACACATCCTAAATAACTTTTCTCTAAATCTAAATAAACAAAGTGTTTTTTACGACAAATAAATCCCAAAACAATTCACATTAGTCGTTATTCTGTATGGAAAAACGATATACTAAAACGTTAAAAATCCCCCGGAAAAATGCCTCACTTCGATTCATACAAAATTCTCATCTAGTATATTATAATAAAAATCTATGGTTTATTTCTCTCACAATACTACCAACATGACGTCATAAAAATTCGAACAATTGTAATTTCTGATAATTGTGTGTTCGGAAAATTGTTTTTCAAAAAAATGTGATTCGAATAATTGCCATTCGTAAAATTGATTTTCGTAAAATTGAGCATTCGAATAATTGTTTTTCGATTAATTTTCCTGTCACCTCGAACAACTTTACTGGAAAGAAGAATCGTAACTGAATTATAATTCTGGGTCGAATTTTTTTTTTCGGATAGATGTTCTTTCACAGATATTATTTTTAATTTCAGGTAGAAGATGTAGAATTTGAATCTGCATTGGAAAAAATGTTGTTAGAAAATATGTCAGAAAGACAAAGAGAAGGAAGACCCTCTCAGAGAGATATATCTGTACCAGTTCATTGCAGACAACAAACAAAAAAAACATATGAACAGCTGTTGGTAAGATCAAACATCCTGTTCATACTATTCTTGTTTGAATCAGTATCTCATTTTTATTTATAACGTAAAACCATTATTTAATAGGATTTAAATTCATAGTAATGTTTTATTTAGTGTCCGACCGAAGCTTCGGCTTCGGCCACCTTTGGCCAAAAAAAACACCTTCGGCTTCGGCCAAAAATAACCCGAATTTTCGGCCGAAGCCGAAGCTTTTTGTCAGCCGCTAAAAACAGTTATAACTTGTAAAAACATGCGCGAACATGACATGTGTAGCGGGTGTATAGATTCGGCCGGCCCAGTGTCGCGTGCCGACTGTCGTCAGAAACAAAACAAGAGTAGTTCTAACGCTCGTGATAGTTAATCATTATTAATAATTTGTGTTTGTGCACTGTGTTTTGTTGGTTTGAATTAGAATTATTATTTTAATCGATTTTTTTAGTAAAATCAAACCTTCGTCTTCGGCCGAAGGTTACAATCTAACCGTTTAGTTGGAGGCTAAGGCCGAACAATCATTTTTGGCTTCGGCCAAAGTCTGACCTTCGGTCGGACACTAGTTTTATTTGAACAAATATTTTTTTTAGCAAGGAAATGACAGTGTAGAATTTGTTTTGATGGTCCGAAAAGGTACAAAACAAACTTATAAATCTTTTGATGCCCCGGCTGAATTAGCAACTAATCTTAAACAACAAGCACTAGCTGATCGATTGGAAATGGAACGAGTGAAAAGGTAATTATATAAATTATCATTGCACTTTTGTTAATCTTTATTAAAAATTATCTCTGTATTTCGAATTTACTTATTCGATTCGTCCTCACGTCAGTTTTATTACAACTCTGGTCAGACTTGTGAGCTTATCTGATGAGAATTACAAATGGCGCTTTACTTAATCAACTCAAGAACTTTTTAATTTATTTATTTATTTATTTGAATCTTCTTGTACATACAATTTGTACACTGGCGGGCTTATTGCCTAATGGCAATTTCTTCCAACCAACCAGAGTTAATGTTAAGTATACAAAACAATGTGTACTATGGCAATCAGTTATATAATCACATTACAAAATAAATAAATACAGCAGAATAAAAGTAAAAAAACAAATAAGATAGCATAAAAGAACAATTCATAGCAATGATAGGAAAACTACAGGATAAGGAAAGGAAGAGGAGAGGAAGATGTAATCAGGTGTTGTCAGATAAATATTTTTGCTTTAAATTTAAAGTTGGAGGGATTATGCAAATTTCCCACATCAAATAGTAGGTAAGGGATATTATAGTTACTGGACATTGTGTCTACTGTGGAGGGATTATTATTATGTGGGGTTAATCATTATTGTATCAATGATATTTGTAAAAATCAAACTGCCTTCTTATCCTAACTTGTCGCCAGTTTCGGCGATTCAGATACTGGGTATGCATCAGATTATAATCAAGTTGCAAATAGTTAGAAAGGCCCTAGTTGTTCATAAATTGTAACCTGACTCCATTTTTACAAGAAAAATATATTCGAACATTAATTAATTTAACAATGTGTAACAGTAATATTATTAGTTTGTTTTAATTATCCATACCCTTTGTATGTATTTATTACTCATCATGTGCGCGCAGTGGGCTGTACTGTAATAATCATATTTTTTTACATTTTTTCAAAGTAATTTTTACTGTACGTGATGTTATTTTATCGATAAAATAAGGTACAATAATGAAATTTCTTTGACTGTTATCCTGAATCGATTTTTATAGAATGAAACATATCCACCATTATTCTTTTTTTTAGTATACTTTTTTACGTGGCGTGGAACGTATCCACAGTGTAAAAAGAAAAACTGGTTGTAAATTTGTGTGATTTTTAGGCTTACCTTAAATATAACAGAACGTCAAGAAGAAGAGGACTATTGCGCTGACGGTGGTGGGGGAGGAGGTGGAGGGGGTGGAGGAGGGGGTAGTGGCAATCCCAATCGAGGTCAGCACTTCCGACACAAGTATCAACACCCAAAAGGAGCACCCGACGTAGATTTAATATTCGGAACCAAGAAATTGAAATAAAAACTGGGTTTGAACCACCTTCAAGGTATTTATTTGCCTACAGCAACGGGTTTTGGATGCTGCGGTAGTCATTTACCAGTGACATCCGAGAGTTGCAACCAGGAATGTCCGTGAAGCATCGGAATATGATGATGAGGAGGTGTCGGTGATGAATGAAAAGATTTCTCTGTTGACAAAAATATTACATCTTTTGTTTGACAAATGCGACAGTCAATTAAGAGGAGAATATCGATACCTTGTTTCTTATAATAATATTGTTTCGTTGCTCATTTTTAAGTATTTCACGTCTCTTTTTGTGTCATTATATTTTCATTTGTTTTCTTTTATATTTTTTTCTATTATTAGAGATATTAAAGTACTTTTTTTTGTTGGGAATTTCTGATGAATCAAGATTTATTTTTACAACTTACCTTTTTTAATGAATTTAAAAATGATTGTATACTATGCTTTTACTATGTGTATGATCATGATAATTTGATTATTTTAAAATTAGATATTTTTTTATGACTGAAGTGGCATTTTTTGCACAAATTTAAGCAATATTGATAATATTTTTTGTTGGTGAGTTATTTTATAATGCCAGAATAAATCACAATACTGACTATGTATTTATAACAAGTACAAATATTTAAATTTGAAATATAAACAGAAATAATATTTTTTTTAACGGTTGTGTGTAAATCAAACGTTTATAACATCAATCAAATTTATAAAACCTATGAGATTGATTTTAGTATATCAATGAGCATGTTGTTATCTCATTCAACGTCGTACTACATTTTTAGATGGGTCTGTGACAGAGTAGCAAGTGCGCTGGATTAGTAATTCGGTGGACAGGGGTTCAAATCCTGCCTTGAATGATTTCGTTCACCTAGCACAACCATTTGCTTAACTTAAGGAATGTATGAGGATGTGTATGTTCTTGTTACAAAGACCTATTCTTTCTTATAAAAAAATTGTCTGCAATTGATTTTATGTACTATTAATGTATTTTATTTTATGCAGAGTTTAAGTATATTATATGAGATGTAATAATTAACATGTTATCAGTTGGTTGATAGTGAAATATTTATTTTTGGTTGAATTTTGACAATGTCTACCAAGCTGTTTCCTGATTAGTAAAGATACAATGACATTTTGAAGTCCTAATATTGCAGTACAACCTTATTATCACATTTTTATTTTATAGAATATAAACATTTATTTACTTCAGATTGTGTTTACATGATAATACATGATTTAAAAGGAACTCTTAATGACAAAATATTATTATTCTTTAAGGTTGGAAAAATGTACATATCAATATGTTTAGACATTTACCACAAATTAAATTTACATGTTAGCAGTTACTAGTTCATCACAAATTTTGGTTGGTTATTTGAATTGGCTGCATTATTGAATCAAATGTGTGATTCAAAACCTTGTTCAAAACAATAAACCTTATATTGTTTTCATCATTATCAGATATTGAATAACCCTTGTATTATTTTTATTATATATTGAATAAACCTTATTGTTTTAATCACACATTGAATCAACTCAACGGTTATAAGAATCAATATATAAAAAATCCAGGTTGTAAAATGGACAGTATTTAATGATTGAAGTGAGCAAAGTTTCATCTGTTTTGACAGATGATTATGTTACATCTCATGCATCAAATTATAATTGATCCCCATACTCAGAACATAAGAATTTAATTGAAGGAGCTTTAAAGAACCTTATAAATATTAGTTATGCGATTTTTATAGTCAAAAAAGTGCAATTCCTTTCAAGTTTGAATACCTGTGTAAAAATTATTTCTATGGGAATTTATAATATTAATTTGATCATGAATTCAATATTCTAATTAAAATTCCTTAAATAATTTGCATTTATATTATTGATGCAATTAATGATGAAAGCCATTTTTATCATCCTTTTTTTATTAAATTTTTGGATACAACAGCTTTGCCTAATTTTACAATAATTAAATAACATTTCAATACATACAACGCCAATAACTGCATCTAGCGTTTGACAATAAAGTAGGTACAAGTTTAGTTTTAAATGTTTACTATTAACCCAAAACATCCTGTCCAATATATTAATGATTTTACCTTGTATTTTTGTTGTTCACATACTTGGTTTTCTATAATGTTGTTTATGAAAGTGGATATCACCCAAAAACAAACAAAAAAAAATTGTTATTGGTATGGTATTTCTCTAAACAATTATATAGAAAACTGCTGATGTTCTGATAGAATTATTTGCTTGTGAAATTAATTTGAGGGCTGTGCAGATAATAATAATTAGACACATTCATTTTTTAAATATGAACTAGGTGTCATTCACAGTTTTAGTGATTATATATTAATTAATACTGTGTTTGAAACATTTATCATTTATTTTTCTGTATATTTTGTTAAATTTCTTTAGCATACAAAAATGATTATTTTCAACATAAGATTAATATCTATATAAAATAAATCAATTTATTTAGACAGATCCTATTCAAATTTCTAATATTGACTTACCAGTATAGAAAATAATGCTAAATTAAAGATTCAATAAATATTTTGCAAACATTTCTCTCTTTATTATTTTGTTAATTTTTTTTAACATTACGTAACATTTCAGTTTAATTTTATTTGGAAAAACATGAAAAATTTCATATAAATGTTTTAAAATATTAATTGATTTATGTATATGTTTTTTTTTTAATTAGCAATAATAAATAATATCTATATATTTGGTATTTTTCTCATTACCCTGAATATGTTTTTGTCACCCAAAATTTAATTTATTTTATTTTTTCATTTTTCATCCTTCTATCATGTCAGCAAAACATTCAGATAGTCTTCTGACAGTGCCTAGCGACGTCAATAGCACAACCACTACTCACTATAAGGTTGTGCGTGGTGTAGTTGACCGGACTTGAGGGGCAAATGCACCAATGTGCGGTGGTCTGCTGATTTCCACAGTCACATGTTGTTGGTATTCCCCATTGCAGGAAGCCCCATATAAACATTTTTTCCAATATTCACCCAACACCTGTCCTCGGTCAGTTTAGTGGCTTCCGTGTACGCCACTCCATGTTGTGGCCCAGTGAAGAATCTCCTTAGGGTGGACGAAATTTTCAGGGACATCTTGCTGCCCTAAATGAAGCCTTTACTGTTCAGAGCGAGATGTAAGTGGCTGTGTTGCTCTGTCAGGGGGGGGGCATGGTCATAGAGAATGACCTGCTTAGAATTATTGAAATCCTTTAATTTTATAAAAATGTTATAACTTAAAACCAGTAGGCTTTGGATATATGAATATTTTACAAAAAAATACAAGCTTATTTGTAAGATATAAAAATCATCCTTCATACTAAATTGAGTTTCCAATCTTACGTTTTGAGCCTGTTTTTCTTTAATATATTTCAATTTTGTTTTTTGATGAAGATAATTTTTATTGAAATGCAGTAATGGAAAAAATTGAAACTAAAAAATCAGTAACTAGGTACTCAAAGATAGGTACTACTACTTCTACTAATGGATATGCAAGTGATTTAACAAATCAGTAACTAGGGTTACATAGAAAAAGGTGTTTTTCTCGTTACCAAGGAAACATAAAATTTGTTTACATCAACCCACATGGATTTGTTTGTTGATTTTTTCCCACATAATGTAGTTTACAATTTTTTCTGTTATATACTTATATGGTAAAGTGCAAATAATACAATGCCCCGAGATACGCTGGATGATTCAAGTGAAAATCAAATTGAGGCTGAAGTTACTGTAAAGTATGTATTTTTTTAATCCTAAAACATGTTTATAAACTTATATTATATTTTTTTTTTTTTTTATAAAAAAATGAATATGTCCTTGTTAAACAAGTACATATACATCTTCCTACGTTCCCTAAACTAAGCATAAATGCTTGTCCTATAGGTGAACGAGATCGGTCGAGGCAGGATTCGAACTCGCGACCACTGGATTACTAACCCAGCACGCTAACCGCTCTGCCATCCACCCATCCATTATATATGATACAGATACCTAGTCAGCGCAATGAATGTATGCCAACTAAAACTACGAGGAAACAGACGAATTTCTAGTATACGTACACCTACCGACACGCACACCTACATAAAACGTAGACCAACCGATCTACCGCCTCACACACACACATGTAAAAAAAACATGGCATACATTTGCATTCGAAATTTGTACTAGACGCGGCTTCTGTACATTATAATTCTATGTTTATAAAACATTTTATCATAAAAGTGCATCCTCCTCATTGATATTCTAAATGTTTTTATAACTTGATATTCAGATTTAAACTGTCTATGAGAGCTACTCCACTCATAATTGAAAAAAATAACTCCCCCTGGAAAAGCTGAAATTTTTTTAAAATAAATATGAAAATAAAACAATCATTTTTTGTGATTATTGTACAGGGGGGCAAGTCTGGTAAAGCAGCGAAATCAAAACCCTCATGATTACCCATATCATGGATATAATTATCTTATTGAGTTGTATAATATCTTAATATGTAATAGAACTCCATATGATAATTATATCGATGATATGTGTAATCGTGAGCGTTTTGATTCCATTGTTTGACGAGACTTACCCCCTGAGTTATTCACCACCAGAGAACCGGACGGTAGACATCTGAATATAACCATTAAATAACGAGATGTATACTATTCTTTTAATTTTGCTTTGAAATACGAGGGGTATATTAATTTTAATAAATAAATGGATTACAACATAGAGCTACTAGTGGGTTATATTAGTAGGTAATCTAGAGGAAGCAGGTTAGTATTTCTCCTTGACTAATTTATGGAATTATATGTTCTTGTTACAATACATAATATATGTATATAGCTTATGTTTACTGAATGGGAATTGTGTTTTGACTGCATATGTTGCCATAATATTTATTGAAAATATAATTTACATTTCAGATGGGCAATACCGGGCGATATAAACAATTTAAATTTTGTAGGAAAGGATGTGTTTGCTGTATATGACAAACTGCATATTTACTTTATGAATTTAAACGATGGGTCTGAATCAATATATGATGCAATTAATAGTGAATCTGGTGATGGTATTCAATGTTTTGCTGGACACAGAACTGCTTCAATATTTGTGTTTGCTGAAATATGTAAACATCCTCGTCTTTTCTTACTTACGTTTCCTGAATTTAAGGTGATGCGAATTGTTAAAGGTAAAAAAAAAAATTTTTATATTAAGTAATTGTAGATAGTTTACGTAGTAGAATTCCATTTTAAATTATATTAAAAAATAAAACAGTATGTTTTAGATATTTTTTAATTTGTCGATAGCTATTTCGCTTTGTTAGGGCATCTTCAAGACTAGTCTTATAGTCTTGAAGATGTGCCCTAATAAGGCGAAATAGCTATCGACAAATTAAAAAATATATCTAGAATCTAAAACAGACTGTTTTATTTTTTAATATTTTTTATGTTATTATATTTTATCTAACTTGATCTAACTACATATTTTTTTATCTTTTTATTTCTTAAAAAATATTGAATATGTACATATAAATCCTTATACATTCCCTAAGCTAAGCATGAATGCTTGTGCTATAAGTGAACGAAATTGGCTGTGGCAAGATTCAAACTCACGACACCTGGATTACTAAACCAGCGTGCTAACTGCTCTGCCACCACCCATATTGAATTATTAGTTTTGTATATTATGTATCTCGATGCCTTCTCTGTTAGGGACATGACTTGATGGTCTGTTTGTTAATAAAAATACAGCGTTTAAATAGGACAAAACATGCTATTTGAGCATTAATTTCATTCAACTTTAAGGCCTTCGACAAAGTGGACCATAGTATATTAATGGAAAAATTATCAGATAATGGAATTAAAGGCAGCCTACTCAGGTGGACAAAATCATACATTACAAATAGGCATCAGGTAGTTGTTCTCAACGGCCATTCCTCCAATAAAGTAAAAATAACATCTGGAGTACCTCAAGGTTCAATCCTTGGCCCACTACTCTTCACGATATTAATTAACGATATCAACTCATGTTTCATAAATAGTAATTTTTTAATATTTGCTGACGATTTAAAAATTTTCCTTAAAATTAAACATGTACACGATTGCACAGCTCTCCAGGACGACCTAAATAGATTAAACGATTACTGTCAGCGAAATAAACTATATCTTAATTTAGCTAAATGCAAGACTATCACATTTACAAAAAATAAAAATATTATCCAACATAATTACTACATTGACACTCATCCACTTGACAAAGTCAACAATATTCGGGATCTAGGAGTTGTGTTTGATAGCAAACTTCATTTTGACATCCATGTGGAAAACATAATCAACAAAGCATATAAAATGATGGGTTTTGTGATGAGATTGACTAAAGAATTCAAAAAAACCAGCTCATATTTAATATTATATAATACGTTAATCCGCTCACAACTCGAATACTGCTCTCAAATATGGAATCCACATTACAACATATACGCCGAAAAAATTGAAACAATTCAGAAAAAATACCTCAAGACTATGCAATACAGAACACAGAATCCCCGACTACCATACACTGACCTACTTAATAATTACAATCTATGCACACTAAAAGAGAGACGTACCCTATTTGACATGACAACACTACACAAAATAATCAATAGCACGTTTGACTGTCCAGCACTCGTTAGCTCAATTAACATACATGCACCACTCAGATGCCTAAGAAACAACTTGCTCTTCCTCCCGTCAACTTCAAACACAAATGCAGGATTTAGGAAACCAACCAACAGAATGTGCAATGAATACAACAAAACCTTTCCAGACACACACATCTTCTCCAAATCATACACAGCATTCAAACACGAAATAAAACACATTCAAAAATCATCACCACAACACGCGATGACATAATAATACACATACTCCATTGAGATATTAATCATCTGTCATAACATACTACACCATCTCTTTTATTGAATTATGGCTCCTTAATTTTAATTTTATTTTATGTATTTTTGTTTTTTTTTTCTCTTTTTTATCATTATGTTAATGTATAACTCTTGTTTCTCTATTTCTCGCCTCAATATTTATTTCTCGCCTCAATACTTATTTCTGTATAATTAATTTCTTATCTATTTCATTTCGTTTATGTTAATTTAAATTGATTTTTTTTTTCTTTCTTCTTTACTTGTTTTGTCTTTTATTGGTATTGTATTACTTTGCAAATTTTCACTTTCATATGTTTATATTGTGAATACTGTAAGGTTGCAGATAAACTTTGAATTCTATGTTACTATTAGTTATATGCATATTTTCTGTAACTGTTTGTATTCCTAAATGAATAAATAAATAAATAAATAAGTTATCTCTGCCTATCCCATAAGAAATATAATGTGATAGTATGAAGAGCTGCATATAATCTTCAATCTTTTATTTAAAAACAAGTTTTTTTACATATCACTACAAGGGGTCTAGTATGGTCAATATGAAATGTTTATAATTGTGATATCCTATGATTTGTCACAAATAAATTGTGATATCAAGTTTGCTTGTCATATTTTTATGTAACAAGTTGTAGGATATCACAATTCCGAAAAATTTTACATCACACATACTACAGCTACAAAGGAAAAATTATTCACCGTGTTTAGATGTTTTTTTTTTAAAGTTATATCTGCTTCCCATGCGTCAGTTTTGCCATTTCTTTTCCGATGTGCATAAACTGATTTTTAAGTGACACATAAAAATAATTTTCAACTTAAAAGCAAGCTTCAATGGTCACTGATTGGTTGTCATAAGAGTTAGTCATACATACATAAAATTAATTATATTTCAAAAGTATCATGCAGGTTATGAAATAGGGTTAAAAATTATTTAATTTATATATATGTAAATACCTCATTGTTTTATTGCATACTACAGATAACAATATAAGTGCTTATGCAGATGTTGGTCTGACAGAAATGGAACAGATTGTTGTCCTTTCTGGATATCCAAATTACATAATCACGGTTTGGTGTTGGAGGACAAATAAAAAATTGGCCATGTGCGAAACGGATGTACGGTCGCCAAACTTTTTTTTCAGGTAAATAATAAAATTGTAATCACCAAGTTACAAACAATCACAATCACAAAATACATTAAATAAGACAATAAATTACACGCATAAAGACCAGAAAAAACTAATTAATATACATGAATGATGGTGAATCTGAATGAAAAGGATTAAAAGGGAAGATTAACAATACTACTACATGCCACCACAATGAGAACTCCATTACGCTATAATGATTTACAGATGCAGTATGGCCCATAGTTTTATATTTCACGGTTGGAGCAAGAAGTTTTGCTTCTGGGAATTGGCTCCTTGCTTCAAGACAAGTTTGCTCCTTGGACGTCAACTTCATGGAGAAATTCCAAAAATTATTGACTTGACATGGTCTCCAGAAGGACACTTGTATTGCATAGATGATGATTCTATTATTTATTCAGTAAGTATTCCTACCTATGCATTTGGTTATATCATTCATTAATGTGTAGTTTAAACTGATATATCCATACTATAAATCAGAAACTGGAAAACAAAAGCAACAGAAAGGCAAGAATGGAAGAAAATTCTGAATTCAGCCAATACCCACCCAAGGCTGTCTAATGATGATGATGAAATCTGGTTTTGCTATGGAACATGCGGATAGCAAACTCGTGGCAACCATCCATTTCATCTTCTACATCTATAAATGCTTTTCCAGCTTATAATATTTCTTGCAATATCTCATTCACATAATCATACAATTTTTTCTTTTGTGTACCTTTTCTGCTCACTTGTATGGGTGTATTTTTCTCTTTGCAAACTTCAATAATTTTACTGTCCGTTTCTTCTCTAATATTACGCATTCGAAAATGTGATTCCACAGTTAAAATACTGAAATTATTGTAATGGGGATATGTATTTTGATCTGCTGAACGTACTACATTAACTATCCCAGTTCACAACACTGAATTTTTCAGCTCTTCCTTTGAAGTACGTTCAGCAAGACTCTGGAATAATTTAAGTCCTGATATAACTTTGTCAAACTCGCTTTCCATTTTCAAGAAAAAACTAAAGCTGGGATATCTCCCCGAAAATACCTGATCCATCTACTTTTCCTTCCTTCCCTTTGCTACGTAGTATTTACTAAAAAAGAAATATTTATCCCTAAACATCTGATCTCGATTTCTTTTTTGTTTTTATTATTTATCTTGGTGTTATGAATATTTTCTTTGTTCTTTTTTTGCTTTAATTTTTTGTTGATGTACATATATAATTCTGTCACTCTGCAATCTGGTTGGTTGGAAGAAATTGACTAATGGCAATAAGCCCTCCAGTGTGCATTATATTTGTTTTTATTATGTTAAATAAATAAATAAATATTTCTGGTCATTTATTAAAATTAAAATTATATTCTTTTTTTCTTAATTTCGTTAATTTTTAGACATGTGTTTATAAGATCATGTTATTATTTTAGATTGTCAGTGATGGCACTGGAATGATTGCAATCAAGGAGTGGTCACCTGAATATAGTAGTTGTAAACCAATGATTACTTACTATAAAGGTGGTCTCTTAATTTGTAATCAAGAATTTTCAATTACGGTAATGAGAATGTATTATTGTAATTTACCAATGTTACATTCTGAAGACACAATTTAAGAAAAAAAATAACATTATCATTGTAGAAGTACAATTAAAATTAATGTTAAGTAACAAATCACTTTGTTCTAGTTTCACTATTTATTTATTACAGACAAAGATTTCCATATAATATACTAGATGGAGTGCTCCGTGAAATGAGTGAATCATGGTATATTGCGCGTTTGATTACTTGGTTGGCAGCATATTGCAGTTTTCCATACATTTCAACACTTCCTAGATAACTGTTCTCTAAATCTTGATGAACAAAGTGCTTTTTTTCGACAAATAAATCCGAAAACAATTCACATTTGTCGTTATTCTCTTTACAAAAACGATACTTTCTGCCCATCTTGTTGTCAAAAGTCCCAAGGAAAAAATCCTCACTTCGATTCATACAAAATTTGCTAACTGCAACATCTAGTATATTGTATGAAAATCTATAATTATAGGCACTAACTGGTATTGGTTTATCAAAGTCTAAAAATCATTAAATACTAATCTAATACATAAGCTGATATTCAAAAAATATTATTTATAATATGTACCGATGATAATAGATACTTTACTAGTCTTTAAATGTGGTAAGCAAAAAGTAAGGCACATACCTCACTTAATTATTACCGCACTTTAGTTACACGCAAGGGTTTGGATGTATTGTCGTAGGCAAAATGCCAACTTGGGTGATGAAAACATGTTAAAATTACACTAGAACTGTGAATGACCAACCAGATATATCATTAATTTCATTCTGCATATTTATTCGATAAGTAATATATTTATATAGATTTTTCGATAGTTATATTTACTTTGAGTAAACAAGAGAGTAAGAGTCTTATTCACTTCTAGGTAGAGGGATTCTGTTGTTGTGTTTTGCTTTTTCACACAGCTATAACTTATTATAAGTTTGTTTCTTTCACAGTCAGTATTTGGTGTGAGTTAATTATAATGTGATTACACTGGAATAAAAAGAAAATATATCTGCAGTGTGTATTTATTATGCTACTATGTCCTATTCTGATTCGTCTAAATTTATCCGTCTGGATTTTAGTACGTGAGAAATGTAAAAAAGTTGCTTGCATTTATAAGGAGTTACGCATTAATGAGTTACGTCACAGCGCTTATAAAATCCTTTTATCCACGGTCGCCCGTTGGTTACAGACGTCTTCGTACTCTGAAACGAATCAGAATTGGAATCATAATCTCTTTCTCATGTTTTATGTCGTGTGTGCTCTTTCTCGGTGATATTGTATGAATTTGTTTAACTATAGCATTTTTGACGAGCGTTTTGTTCTCATATAATGTGTCTATATATAAAATGTCATTGATATGTACTTTATATTTCAAATGATTCAATAATTTCAGCATATGTCAAAAGTAAACAAAGAATGGACACAAAATTGGAAATACTCATTTGATTTTCCTATTGTGAAAATGGTATCCGGTGGTTTTGGAGATTCCTTACTGATTGTTTTAATAACTGGAAAAGTTTTGAAGTTGAATTATGAGAATAATTTGGTGACATTTGTAAACGTTACTTTTTGGCAGAGGTAAAAAAGCACAAAAACAATTTTTACTTACATTCATAAATATTGGAATGTGTTAAAAACTTGTATAGAACAAGGTTTTATAGTAGAGTAGAAAATAGCCAATGAAAGATAGAAATTATTTTACTTTTGATCTATAAGGTTTATTCTATAGTATTTTCTCTTTAAAATTACATCAACTGCTGTAAGAATTAAAATAACTGCGTAAAGATAATTTAAAGATTTATGTGAATATAAAAAAAATATAATAACAAAGTCTATTCATAAAATAAATATATGATGTTAACATCAAAAAATAAAAAAAATGAAAAACTAATTAACAAATCATTTTTACTTTTTGTTGTATATCATGTTTTTTATTTATGATTTTTCTCATTCACTATAACTTTTGCATAACATTGTATTAAGTATACTATTAAATTATTTTTACCTTTTCAGATCTATCAAATTTGCTTCTGCATTGAATCCTTTTGGAGAAACTATCATTACTGCTAACACTGAAAATCTTATTTGCCTCTGGGGAACAAACGGGCAACTGGTTGGTTTATACATTTTGTAATGGTGTATACTTGGAGGAGTAAATATGAATATATGTTTGTATGTGGTCGATACACTCCTATTCCATCCATTTGATTGCAATGAAACTTTGGGGATTTGTTCAGCGCACACCCAAGAAAGCTTTTTATATTATTTATTTGACATCTCACACAAAAATTTAGGAAAAATTATTTGCATGGAATTCATTCTTCCGGTGGCATGTTTAACGTATTTTCACGGAAAAATCTATATCACAGGAGGGTAGGAAGGGACAGGAGGACTGACAGGGACGGGAGGGACTGAATTATAATTATAGATTCTAGATTAGATAAAGATTGTATAACTATAAAACTATATAATAGAAGTCGGCTTTTGACTGCCTCAGATTAACCTGACAGGTACACAAAATAGTGTGTATTAACAAAGGTTTTCAATTGTATAATGATTTGCCAGAATGTGTGAAGGAAGCATCTGGTCTTGCCACTTTTCGTCGCCTAAATATTGAATATATAAAAGAAAAGTTATTTTAAAATATTGTGTGCTTCCTTTGTTTTTTGTGTCTTTGATTGGAATATTTTATTCTTTGTTGTTTTTTATATTATGTCATAATATTTAAATTTGTTATTTTTTTACAACTTGTTTATATTCTTTTTGTTTATTCTTGGTGTATGAAACTATACTTATTTTTTACATCTAAATAAAATATACATTCATATAATTGGTTGGGTATCTAACTGCTGATCCAAAGGTCCCGGGTTCGATTCCCGGTGGAGACACAGTTTTTAATTGTGTTTTCAGTCTGGATCTGTGAGACGATTAATATCGCAAGTATCCAGAATGTGGCAACTTATTATTGGGTGCGTGTTAAAGTAATATTTGACATAGTACCTGTTAGTTGCCCGAGAAGCAATATTAAATAAATAAATAATACAGAGGATAATAATCTTACAGGACAATGTCAGGAGTTTCACTATTATTCACATAGATATACATAAAAGCCATGTTTTTATTTTGAATTTATTTCAGTTGTCTAGAACGCAGCTTAGTAACTCTATAACTCATATGAGCTGTTCCCCAGTAGCACCCCTGATTGCTATGTGTGTAGGATCTTCTTCAGGTAATGGAGTTTGCATCGTACATGCAGAAACAAACTTAAGAGTGACATGTGCTTCCTGCCTCACTGAAGAAAATTTAAATCATGTTATATGGTCTTCTTCGGGTAACGAACTTATTGCTTCTTCATTGACAACGGGGCAAATATTCTTTTTAAAGGTAAATTATTATTTTATGTTGCTTAAAATTTTTTTTGCAAATTGTAAGGATAATTAAAACACTTCATAAGCTCAATAGTGATATATGTTTATTATTTATTTAATTTTTTTTAAGCTAAAAAGTCCTCCATTTATCGTTGTCATAAATATGATAAATATAAAAAATAAACTTGTGGATTGTTGGACTGTATTTATGGGAAAAGATCTATATTTCATGGCACTTGCGCTTGTGATGAATGTTTATACAAATAGTAAGTTTATTATCTTCTATCTGTTCATTACTATTCATACTTTTTACATTTTGTCTCAAACTAAGTTTGAAATTTTAATAATTTAAACCATGAATAACTCCAAGACCTGTCTTTGTATACATGTTTTTTTAGTACCTGAAAAAGTTTTAATATGTCACAACTTTTTGACATCTGAAAGTGTCAAAACTTATGGAAGGATTGATCCGGATATGATGAAAGTGTTACATTTGGAGAATAATATATTACTGGGACTTAATACATTGCCGCAAGAGTTTCAAATTTTCACTATGTCTTTAGAGGTATGTCAACATTTTTTAATCTATTATGTGTGCACAAATATTATTAATATAAAACAAATATAGGTTATATATTATTATAGATGACATTTACAAAACACCCTTATTTTAAATGTATCATAGAATATTGTTTAATAGTGAATGAATCCTTGGAACAATTAAATATTTACCCTCATTCAGCTCCTGTAATAAGCAAGTGCTTGAGCTGCAGTCAAGCGAAATCCTCCCAAGGTAAGATTTGTAAAGTTCAGTACATTGATAGTGTATGACTACTCTGTCACTGTCTCATTTAATAATAATAATAAACACTTCCTTGCACCCTGCGCAAGTGGCGAGCTTATTGCCATATGGCGATTTCTTACAACTAACCAGTGTTTCCAGCCCAGAGAAGCAATATTAGCGTGAGAAATGAATTTAAATAAATTTCTCCTCTGCTGGGGATCGAATCCAGGATGCCCGCACAGAAACCAGACGGCTTATCAACGGTGCCACGGCGGTTTCCTATTATAATACTTTAAAGTTTGTAAATAGGAACCGGTTATTCAAAACATAATTACTATTCAATGCTCCTAACTTTTTTCAGGAAGAATTGTTGAAAATAAACTCAGAAAATCCAATACCTTTACAGCATGAAATATCTGGAATTTCATTCAACAAAGATCGTGGTGGCGTTATTTCTTGGGGATTAGATGGAGTCGTCCTTTACAGACCTTCCATTTTCAAATCTAAATTAAGTGAGTTACCTAATTTCGTTTATTACACAAAAAATATATATATATTTCTTTTCATTTAAAAGTGCACTTCGTGTTTTTATTGAAATGATTGCATTTGGAGTTGTCATATGTTAAAAACATGATATTCCCTACAATAAGGGTTTTTTTTTCTTTTCTAATATTCTAAAAGTTTGCCTGTGCTAAACAGAGGTGGTCTGAGGAAAGCACATGCTCTATTGCCAAATAGATACTCTTGATGAGAGATACTCTCGTTCAGAAGAGACTCACTTGCCAGAGTCATATAGGTATTAACGGTACACTGGCTCATAGGAAAGCTTGCCAGAAGGCTAGGACTGGAGGCATACGATTACTGCAGAGCATGCCAAGACGAAAAATAAGAAGAATAGAATGTGGTCCACTTCCTCTGTCACTATCCTGCTCTCTAGAAATAGGAGAAGCCCCTTGGGAAGTTTCTTCTATGATGCTCTAAAAGACATAGAGTCGACTGATATCGGAGGCTTTGTGACATTCATTAGCCACTCGCGCTGGTTCAGGGTGGATAAGTGAGGGGGAGGACAGCCCCATTTTTATTAAGTTTAAAATATGAAATTAGAGGAACTTAATTTGGAGATATGGCAAAATTATTCAGTTTATTTGACTGACTGACAGTCGTACCAACATTACCATGAAGTGCACTTTTACCATAAGTGAAACGCATTTTACCTATTATTTTTAATTTATATTTTTTAGAGTTCAAAATAAAGGTGAAACATCATTTGGATGAAAGTATAAAGTTTGTCGTATTTGACCCTCAACAGAGATATGCCATTTCTCTCACACACTATGGCTCCATGACAGTTCATAATGTATCTTCCAATGCAGTTACACCAACTAAAGGGGGCACTGGAAAAATTAATAAAGCATCGATACCTGATTTAATTGAAATAGAGGATGTTTTCAAAGATTGTTATGGTAATCAATTTAATACCTACTGTTTTTCTGTTGGCCTTCGTGGTTCAGTTGGTTAGGTATCTGACTGCTGATCCAAGGGTTCTGGGTTTGATTCCCGGTGGAGACACAGTTTTTAATTGTGTTGTCAGTCTGGATCTGTGAGACGATTAATATCGTAAGTCTCCAGAATGTGGCAACTTGTTAATGGGTGCATGTTAAATAATTATTTGACATAGTACCTGTTAGTTGTCCAAGAAGCTACATTAAAAATAAAATAAATAAATTTACTCTGCAATACTTAAATATCTGACTGACATAATGAGTAATTAATGCACTTTTAAAAAATATATACTTATATTTATTTTGTATTTTTTATAATTACATTGAGAATTTCTGACTGGTTTTAGAATAAATAAATAATATAGAAAATAAAATTAAAACAGAAAATGGAATATACCATATGTTTTAGTAATATCTTTTTAAATATTTATTTTTATTCAATTTAATACATTTTATAAATGTTTTTTTTAGAAACATGGGTTGAAGAATGTGAAAATTTAGGAAAGGAACAGGAAACTGCCAAATGGGAGAGTCAACGTAATAAATTAGAAGGGGAATTTGAATTGCTTGAGGAAAAGTTGCTTGTTTTATTGGAAGAAAATATACTAGCCCCACCACTTCATCAACTTCCTCTGAACATATTTAATTTACATATCGATGGACAGCAGCAAAGAGCCAAGGAAGTAGGTTGATTTGTTAACTAATTTAAAAATACTTTTTTGAATTCTCAAGACCAAAGATCACAACATATTATGAGCTAGTTTATATTCTCTGTGTACATTTTCCTTCTTATCGAGTTCTCACATTCAATTCATTTTTCTATATATAATTTACATTATATCAACAAAGTATCAAGCCAAGATAAGCGAGATTTGCGTATGTCAGGTCTATATTTTTCATGATTTTTTCAACTTTGAAGTCAAAAAACACCAACTTAGAGGCTTGGCAGCATATATGTCATATATATTGTATATGGATTTACTCAGAATTCAGAGTAGAACACTTAGTGTGTCTGTCCCCCCTTATAACTTTTGATCCGCTCAATGCACATAGCCTAAAATTTCAGAATATATAGAAAGTTAAGGGCCTGCAAAACTTTTATACTCAGAATTTTTAATTTTGGTTTCAGTAGGGGTTTTCAGGAAAAAACTGACCTCCATACTATCCTATCCTGACATACATATCTACATATTTTATCTACATATTTTATTAATTTGTATTCAAATGTTTATAGTTCGATACATATTCTTCAATTAAATATACTATCGCCATCGACAGTTAATATAACAGTTTGCAATTAGTAAATATAACAGATTCATTTATGGTCATTTCAATTATTTAGCAACTTGTGCCTACAAAATATAATATTTTTCTAACCATCCAAATATTATGTATGTAAGATAAGAGAAGCAAATTAATAATGATTTTTTGACTAATATTTTTACAGTGATTTGGTAAGAACAAGATTAAATGGTTGGTGGCAGAGCAGGTAGGGTACTAGATAAATAATCCAGAAGACATAAATACATACCATCAAGCCATGTCCCTCACGGGGTAGGCAGTAAACCAAAAGACATTCATCGCCTTGTCAACATTCATGCATCTTCTCATACATGTTTGTCTATTGTTCAAGTTTCTAACATTTCCATCTTTCAGAATATCGTTCACATGGTCGTGCCATCCCTTTCTTGGTTGGCGCCACCCTCGCATTCCATTCCTGTCTGCACTGTATATTTTCTTTGTCAGGCATTCCTCATTCATTCTCACCATGTGGCCAAACAATCTCAATGTGTCTCAATCTTTCTTCCCTTATGTCCTCATTTCTTACCCTTTCATACATCGTTTTATTGCATATTCTTCTTAGTGATCTCATTACAACTGCATTTAATCAGCTTTCGTGCGACTTCTGCCATGTCCAGGCTTCACTTGCATATGTCAAAATTGGGCACTATGATAGCGTTATGAATGGCAACTTTGGTTTCTTTTAATATGTTGAGATCATTCATAACTGGTCTAAGTGCTCCATTCACTCTGTTTTCTGCCATAACTCTTCTTTCGATATCCTTATCAGACCTTTCATTCCGTTGGAACATGCCTCCCAGATAGATATAATCCAGAAGATACGGGTTGGGTTCAAATCTCTACTGGCATTTATGCAAAGCATTTGTGCTCAATTTACACATTCATTATTTTTAAAAAAGTGAAAAAGAGTATTGAAATAGATGCTATATATTATTTTTCATCTATACTAGGCAGCAGAGGAACGTGAACGAGTCAATATTGAACTTGGCGAAATAATCAAATCGCAAGATGCTGTAACACTTTGGATAAAAACAAATTGCTGGGATAATATGGATGTTATAGGAAAAGAATTACACGCAATATTCACATCGGAATTTGTAGAGAATTATCCCCTTCCGTCTATGAAGTCTTCTCAAAATGTTCATAAAATTACAGAGTATTATCGGTCCATAGAAAACAAAAAAGATAATGTTTTCAAACCATGGGTGACAATTGATTCAGATTCATCTATGTAAGTTAAAATAACTTTATGCTTAACATAGAATAATAATAAAACTATAGAATACTCATTTCCATACAATACCTCGCTGAAAAAGTGAAGCCGTTTTATTGACCGGCTTGTGTCAATATATGTATGACTCTGCTGGTAGACATTGTTCGTATAGTACTACTCGTTATGACTGCGTAAATAATTTTGCAAGCAGTTAAAAAATTCCCTATTTGGAGAACGTATCACGCAGACGGCCAAATGATTACTGAATGCTCGTAGCAAAATGTTGACCAAATTAGTCAACATAAAGCAGTCCCGTTTACTGCAGGCTAAAGAGTATTCTATACTATTATTATTCTATGATGCTAAAATAAATATATATTGTTAAGAAGGAAAAACAACCAATGTGCAATCAATATTTTAAATTGACTCTATTTTGAAATAATATTGTTGGTTTCAGTCTGCTTTTGATATTAATTAGTTTTTTTTGTATTTTGTTTCCAATTATTATATTATAATATACCTAGCATTCCTGTCAGTTTTGTATTTTCTTCCATTAACTAAGTCATCTTTAGATGTTAAAGTAAATTTTTTTCTTCTTTAGAGTTAAACAAACAAGTAGTGACAAGGTCGGTATGAGTGTGGATATCTCTTATCAGGATGACAATGTAGACGTTGAACCTGATAAAAGAAAGACTGACGAAGTTTTTCTACATCAACTAACGGGATCGTCTGTACACGTTTTTATAACACCAGAGTTTTATAGCTACCCACAGATGCTTTTACAATCAAATTTGCAAATGCGTTGGCAAACAAATATGATAGAGGTACCTACCTATTTATCACAGTATTTCTTTTACTCTTTTGATATGATTTTTAGAAGACCAAATCAGCGCATATATATTATGGTAGCTGAAGGAATATAGAAAACACATTTCTTTGATTTACTGTGAATTTTAGTATGGTGTTTATTGTTTTATATTGACATTTGTGTGTGGAATAACAGTATCATACCTTCGTGGGAATAACCGATTAAAAAAAACTTTATTCATGTATAATACATACAAGTGAAAATATTGGAAGACATTTCTAATCCCAAAACAGAGTATTATACCTTCAAGGAACATTTCAATTCATTCATCAGCATATTGAGAGAATTAAAATTAATGTTAATATAATATATTCATTATTTTGAAAATATTTCCTGTTTATATTAAATATTTTCTCAATATAAATACTGTTATTGTATTTCTATGCACTAAATACATAAGATTGTGGGATCATATTATTTTTTTCTAAAAACTGAGTATTCTTTAAGCAAAATATAAATAAAACTAAGCTATGGTTCAACAAGCAATTTGATGAGATGATGCTATGTAAACAAAAAGAACTCTCGATGATTGAAGAAAAAGATAAAAGGCTCAATGTTATAATATCTGGTAAAGTCTATTTTCCATATTCATTACATTAATTGAAATAATTTTAAGACTATCGTGTGAAAAATGTCTAATATTATTTTGTTTTGTTTTTGAATTATTATATAATTTTGGTATTTATCTTCATTTTAGAATTAAACACATTATACTCACTAAAAGAGAGTGAGAAAAGAATCAACATTTATATTAGGGATCCACAATGGATGCAAGAAGAAATTCCTTCAAAGCTTATTACAGTAGAAGAAAATGAGGTTATTACTTCTATAGATTTATATTATTACAGGAAATTTTACTAATAAATACCTATATTTAGTTATTTTTCAAAGTAAGATAGTATTTCTAATATTAATAAACTAGAATTTGGAATTTACTATGCTCATCAAATTAACAAAATTATCAATCAAAATTTTACCATACTTATTATAACATTGTTTTATGTATAACAAAATTACTACTTTTATCACAAATATTCACCACTTTTTTGTAAAACAGTTTCATGTGCCACATGCCATGTTTTCATGTGCTACAAAGTTTATAAATTCAATATTTGAAAATATCAATCATTTAAATTATTTTTACTTTCCTGGTTTTCAAAAAATGAACGCCAGTGATCATCACTGGCGTTCATTTTGAATATCTTACTTTTTTTTTCGTTACAGTTAGTACTAACCTCTGTGTCTTTTCTCTTGAAAATAAACTTGATAATATGCTAACGTAATCTATTAATACTGTTCTTGAAATTCACAGAAAATAATCTTCATTTTCAATTGAATATTTTAAAGTTGCATACCTATAAACGAACATTGGAATTGTAAAAAAAAAATTGTCATACATTTCATTTTACATGTTTTGTTGCTAAGTATTATAAACATTGTTTGTTATGAATAATAAACATAATATTTGTAGGTTGGAGTTACTCCCTATATCAGCCCAAGTCAAGTTGTTATTCCTCCACCAGATTTAGGACCGAAAGATGATTTCAAAGAAAGAGCCTTAATGTACATGATGGATGGAGTGTTAGAGAAATTGTGGCACGAGGAAATAAAAAAGCCTATTCTGAAACCTCTTTGTATGGTAAGAAGGTCATCTCCATGTTGTCATTGGTTTGGTTAATACTGAAAGATCTTTGACATATCCTTGTTTTATTTTTATATTTCACATATTATTCATACTTTTAATAACATATTCAAATAACAGATTTTGCACTCACATTATTACCTGTTAAATTGTCATTTTGGCTAGGGATCTCACATTCATTGATATGAGCAATAAACCAGGGGTGGTTGGTACCAGGGCCTCTGCTGTCATATTATATATGCAAAGTGCGCTGGGCACGCAGGTGGCTGATTGAAGGGGCGGCCGCAACCCATCAAACTATTACTTTAGAATCGGATGTATAAAACTGAAAATTCCTCACTCCATAGCAACATTTGTTTTAAATTATTGGAAGAAAACTTTTCATTTGGAATTATTGAAAAAAAAAACAATAAAACTGAGTATTTCTTGTAGTGTGGAAATTTTCAATTTATTAAAAAAAAACACCATTTTTTAAATCACATTATTTAAACTGCAGCTTTGGTTGGTACTAGGTACTTACTATTGATTCAGTGTACAATATGCATTGAACGTTTGTCTTGACCGTTAGTATTTGGTATCATTAAAATCCAGATATTTTTATTGGTATCATATATTATTGAATTTTTAAAAAAATATCTTTCTAGTGAAGGAAAGAAATATTATTGAATGTCTTTAACCCGTTTTCTACAGCAAATAAAGGAACCCGATGAATATACCGAAGATGATCTCAAAGTAATCCACGAATGGGAAAAAAGTGTTGAATTTCGCAACGAAGAACGGGAACAGTACAGAAAAATGTTGAGAGCTGAATATTTGAAACTCTCCAGTTCATTGAATGAAATGATAAATAGATTCAATCAGAAGATTAAAGATTTTTATTTGCTCAAACTTAAAGTTGAATCTGCAGTTGGACAAGAGGATTTGAAATTGATGCGTTTGAGAGTCAACCATCTCCAAAGAATTGAGAGAGTTGAAACCATTAAAAAATTAGAGTAAGTTGTAAATGTTCTTATGAATACAACAATTACTATCGAGGGAACGTAATTCCTTTACACCAAAAAATCAACTCTCAAATTTTTTTGATATATATTTTTTTCTTTTTTAAGAGCAGGGTCAAGATTTTTGATATAATCAACATTGTATGAGAATATGCACTTGTAGAACCTTTAATATTATACATGCATTGCAATTTTTTTTTGTTTTAATTGTTATCTTAAGTGTAATATATATTTTCTTTTAATTTTTTTGCTTTCATTCTTTTGTTGATATACATGTACAATTTTATCATCCTTTGTAATCTGGTTGGTTGGAAGAAATTGCCTAATGGCAATAAGCCCGCCAGTGTACAATATATTAATGTGTCCTTGGTCAATTTATTTATTTGTATTTAGATTGCAGCTGTTGAATAATGAGGTGGAACTAGACAAAGCTTTAAAAGAGTTTCAAGAAATACAAAACCAGTCAACAGATTGTCACACTGCATATGAAGCATACTTAACACGGGACAAAACTTTGGATAAAAATTTCAAAATTAATTTTTCAGATGTCTCACCAATTGTTGCCGATATTTGCTATAAATTATTTAAGTAAGATATTTTCTGTTATTAATTTATTGTGAATAATATTTTATTATATCTTTTCAAGAGCCAATCTGAGAGGGTTTCTTTAATAAATAATGATAGTTAAGTCCTTCTAGAACAAACAGGATTTAACTTATATGTTTTATAGTTTTATATTTTATTTAGGAAAAGACCAAAATGGCAACAGCGTGCTTCAATGACTGCTGGAGTATTATATGAAATGGCACATGCTTGTTTATCAAAGGAAAGACCACCTTTATTACATCCAGACTGCAATGATTACTTAAAAGGGTAAGGATTTCATAATTAAGAATACACTAATATAGTGATGTTTCATAATTTTGAAGATGGAACACTGAATTTCGTTATATACTCTAATTATGTCATTTTAGCTAGGAAGAATTCGTCAAGCAAAGGAATGCGGGCGACGTTACCTGCACACAAAATAATTTTACTACAAGGATATACTCATTTAAATCGACCAATAAAAAGTCTGTGCAATAAAAAACTGTCACTCGCATTCTCTTACTTGTTGAGCTCTAGATCCAGTGGAAAAGTGTATATATGGTGCCCCGCTAGTTTAGCCTATTTACATATTTATTACATATACTAAATTTCCCTGTGTCATACAGCATAACATTCCTTATAGCAAGTGTTAGTTCAATCTAAAATTAATATTCTATCACATTTAAACATACCTGATTTTATTATTATTTTTTTAAATAATGAATATTTCCTTATAACAAGTACATAAACATCCTCATACATTCTCTAAATAAGCATATGCTTGTGTTATAATTGAAAAAAATCAGTCGTGGTAGGATTCGAACTCACGACCACTGGATATCTAACCCAGTGCGCTAACTGCTTTGCCACCACCAACACCAATATGTTTTACTTCCGTTATATTGTATTCATTGGTCGACAACTAAAAACAATCTCATTTTAATCACACAGGTTAGATCAACTTGATTCATCTAGCAGTATGCCTCCAGTGATGGACGAAACTGTTTGGATTACAATGTGCAAATTACGAAGAGTTAAAGTTGACAATGAAATCAAAGTTAGTCAAATCTATTTATATGTTTTCTATTTGTAATGTTTATTAAAGCAGCCCATTCACGATCGTGCCATTCGGCGTCGCTCCATATGGATCGGCTCCATTTGGAGCATTGGAAAGTTTTCATCACACTCACGGGCGCGCCATTGAGCCATTAAAATTAGTATATACGCATGCGGTCGGCGCTTTTGCATTAATAAGTTCTATTTTTTTTTTAATTTTCAAGTAAAAATGAGTTATAATTCTGTTGATGAGTTTTATACAACTGCTATATAGCTGTTTGTTTATATATAAAAAGAAAAAAACAAAGAGAAAATGTTGTATTTTCGCATTCACGAGAGTGTCAAACAGCTCGGCGCAATGTATCGCTGGTTTTCACACTTACGAGCATGCCGTACCGGCAGGACGCGCCGCGCGGTTTGTCACGGTACTATGGAGTTTCGATCGTTTGGAATTCCATTTTGGTGTGTCAGGCCAATTGGGCTGCGCGGGTTTTGACATTCATGAGCGCATTTTGGAGTGATAGCAAGCCATTTGGAAGGTTGGCACGATCGTGAATGGGGGCCTTAATGTGTGTTTTATAAATGCATGAACGTTAATTTCAGCAATAAGAAATCCAAGAAACTACATATTTATCTGTTATGCTTAATTACATTCTATTATAAAACCCAGAAATTGACTTTGAACACAGCTTTATTGTAAATGTCGAAATAATTACCTGCTGATGCCTATGTACATGCAAACAATCTGTTGTAAATTATGAAATAATTACTTACTGATATCTAGTTATGTACATGCAAATACTTTAACTCCTGATACCTAGTTATGTACATGCAAATACTTTATTGTAAATGTTGAAATAATTACCTCCTGATACCTAGTTATATACATGAAAATGTTTATTGTAAATGTTGAAATAATTACCTCCTGATACCTAGTTATACATATACATGAAAATGTTTATTGTAAATGTTGAAATAATTACCTCCTGATACCTAGTTATATACATGAAAATATTTATTGTATATGTTGAAATAATTACCTCCTGATACCTAGTTATATACATGAAAATATTTATTGTAAATGTTGAAATAATTACCTCCTGATACCTAGTTATATACATGAAAATATTTATTGTAAATGTTGAAATAATTACCTCCTGATACCTAGTTATATACATGAAAATATTTATTGTAAATGTTGAAATAATTACCTCCTGATACCTAGTTATATACATGAAAATATTTATTGTAAATGTTGAAATAATTACCTCCTGATACCTAGTTATATACATGAAAATATTTATTGTAAATGTTGAAATAATTACCTCCTGATACCTAGTTATATACATGAAAATATTTATTGTAAATGTTGAAATAATTACCTCCTGATACCTAGTTATATACATGAAAATATTTATTGTAAATGTTGAAATAATAACCTCATGATATCTTGTTATGTACATGCAAATACTTTATTGTAAAGTTGAAATTAGGTACCTCCTGATACCTATGTATGTACATGCAAACACTTTTTTGATAATAATTTTAGTTTTTTTCATGAGACATTAAATACTTACAGATACGAGCTATCTGTGTAGAAATTGCTGAAGTGGAGAGTACAAGTAACACATGGCAGAAAAGGATTACAACAATGAAAAATATCTGTCAGAAGATAAGAAACGAAATCAATAATTATCGTCATGAAATAGAATTTTCTTCTCGAAATGTTTCCATACAGGTATAATAAGTTAAACAAAGATAGAATTCTACATCCCTTCACATGAGTTAGCATCATTCTCATTTAACATTATCTATATTATAATTTATTTCATTCTATAACATTTAGGGCCCTAGGTAAAGCTCAACAAGTGAGAGAATACGGGTGACAGTTTTATATAGCATGGATGCAAATCTATGGTTTCATCGATCAGGGAAAAAGTGACAATACTCACAACATCGAATGTCAGCTGATTTTATTGGTTGATTCAATTTAGAGTAAATCCCTGTACTAAAATTGGATTGTGATATTTGCAACTTGATTATGATCCCACAATTACTCGGTTTTTTATATTACCGAAACTGGTTATGCGTCTGATTATAGTCAAGTTGCAAATAGTAAAACCCTTAAGATTGAAACTTATTACTATTTTTGTTCTAGTAAATCAATTTGTTTTGTTATAAATTATATAAAGTCAATTTTATTTATAGCTCGTTATGAAAAGTGGTTTTGTAGAAATTGACTTGACGGGACACGAAGAAGATTTTGATGCAGCCGTTTTATTAAAAGATAATGATATTGATGCCATTAATAAAAAAATACTGGTATGTTATTTTTGAAAAACAATCCATTAGTACCATAAACATTTATAAATTTGAGGATTTAATTTTTTTTTTACTCCAATAAGAATTGCTCCATTTATTGTTTTGTAAACGGGGCCTTTAAACTTAACTGGCTTTCTTCTAACGCAAGTCACTCCACTCACTTTTTTTCCACTTTATGTGGCTATGATATTATCCTGAATGCATTTTCCTATACATTATGTAAAATAACTAAATTCTTGACTTGACTTGGTTGGAAGAGATTTCTTTACAGCAATTTTATTTCCTTTGTGCAATTTCTGTACATAAATAAATAAAATAAATTACTGCTTCCTCGTCATCAATGGTAATTATGTACTTATAGTAAAATCAATTATATGTAAAGACACATAATAGTGTATTTTTTATGTCTTATGAATTTAGGAAGCTGGCCAACTGAAATTAAAAGCTTTGCGAGCCACTACAAGTTTTAAAAAAAATATTTTATCTATGGAATGGGAGCATGCTAAGTTAAAAATGAAAATCAGACATCTGGAAGAAGATCTGTATCATTTAGAAAGAATAAAAGTATGGTCATGTTTAATATCTTCATTTTTACAAATAATTTTCATTTGATTGAAATTTTTTTTTATAGTTTTGTAATCATTCAAACTTAATTGAGGTTATGAAGTTCAATGGCAAAATTTACTTAATATTTAATTATTTTTTCTGTTTAAACAGGTAACAAAGGAAGTGAGGAAATACTTACAGAACAAAACCAAAAAGAATATCATCGGCAACAATGTTGAAGTTGAACGACAGATAGAAATCACTCGCCTTTCATTTGATAATCAACTTTATAGTTATATACATTACGTCGAGGAATTGGAGGTAAATTATACAGCATATTTTATATTGATTATTTTTATAATATTACCATTCTTCTAATTTTGATACATGACATCCATGCTATTAGCTGTGTATTTTATAGAATGTTAATATATAGCATAAATTAAAACAGTTTACTGAGTTATATGCACAATTATGTGAACTTGTGTGAATCCATTTTAATTTATTAATACTCAATACTTTGAATCTAGATGAAGTTGGATGCTTTAAAAGTCCAAATTGAAAAGACTGACAATTTTATATCTAAAATAAAAGTCAGAGTATCTGAAAAACATCACGCTGAAGATCCTGCTGCGTTGGAAAAGAAAATGCGGGTTCAATCTAGCAGGTAAAGATTTGAAATATATACATGTGCACACCGTTTTGATGTTCATTATTCATTTGTCTAAATCATCTTTAGGTACTTATTGCCAATATCTTGTTCATTATCATATTCTTGTCTGTATCCTTTTTTCTTTTCCTGTATTGTTTCATCATATCCATCTAAGATTACTGTTTCATAAACTATCATACTTCTTTAGCCATACCCAAGTTAACTGACGTACATTGCATAGTAGCAAATTAAGCCATTATTGTTCTTAGTTCACCTTTTACTCTATTATCATGGTTATACAAATCCTCTTAAAAATATACAAATTTTGGACATCCACTTGTGTAATTATAAATATTTTCAGACCATAGTACTCTATTACAGTTTCTGTGGTGCAGCAAAAATAGGCTCTGAAGACGATAGATGTTTAATCATTTTCTTTTCAAGTTTTTTTTCCATATTTGATCATAAAATGGTTTATTTAAATTTTTTGTGAACTAGTCAGTATCATTAGTTGTTGACAGTATGTCCAAATTTTTTGCATGAACTAGGTTTGATGACATTGGTTCAAATTCTTTTCTTACATTTCATTCTCCTCATCAACTATAATTGATTACAGAAATTAATGATGAAAATGGTTTAATAATTAATTTTCAAGTTATTCATAATAATTGTTTTAAATTTTGCTGTTATAAGACCCACGTCCACGTAAGTGCAGCGGACGCAGTGCATCAGATGGATTTTAGTATTCTATATAGGAATTCATGCGTTCGCATCAGATCATAGGCAATAACAATGTCGTTGCTAAGAGACAAAAATCTGATCCACTCGCTGCGCCCCTGTAGACGCTAAGCAATAAAGTTTCTTAAATATACATTAACTTTCAGAATGAATATATTAGTCCTACGTAGCAGATTATTGGAAGAAGTACAGAAACAATATGTAGCCATAGTTCTACTGCAAACTGAATTGGAATTACAACGTTTGAGGACATATCCAACATTATCTGCTATTCAAAAGTAATTATATTTTTATCAAATTATAACATCACTGGATTTATAATACTATTTACAATAGCAATTTATAATAGCATTTACAATATTATCCTTTCTTTTATTTGTTACATTTTCAATACTAACCTTTATCTATAGTATAAATATCAGCAAATAACTAGAGAAATTTCAGAGGAGAGAGGGATGATTTGCACCAGTTTCCACAAATACCAACCGAGCAATAAACCCATATTTGCGCTCTGCGCAGCCCACATGATTTCTTAAGTTATTTGCTGATAACTATACCTACTAATAGAAATCTATCAAGAGAAGTATTTTTGACGTCAATAACATTAATCTTTTTTAGTTTCATTGTAAAGTAAACAAAAACATAGATTTAATACAAGAACATATTTAAAACATCAGATCATTCTCAAAACCTTTTTTTAACGTTACATGCATGAAGGTATTAAAATGAGTTACCTACCTAATTTTGCTTAGTATAAGTGTGTTTGTCTAAAGATATATTTTACGTTAATTTTGTGAGAAGTGTATGTATAGTGAAAATGTGTTTTATTTTAATTCTATTGTGATTTTGAAACATTAAAATTATTAAAAAAAAAACAATATTTTTCCTTTCACTTTTATATGAATACATTCAAATGGACTGTAGGTTCCCTTTTATCTTAATTTCATTGACTCAATCGTGAATAGTGTATTATTTGGAAATATTGCACAAAGTTGACATTATATCTGATGATTTTATCCATTCACAAAGAGGTCAATTTACAAAAATATCATCCAAAAGTTTCCAATAAAAGGTCAGAGAGCATGCCCAATTGTCTTTCGATGAAAATATGACCTAAAAAGAAAAATGTATGATAAAGGATATTTGACATTTAAAACACCTAATGCTGCGTTCACATTGAAACACCACTGAAAAGCGTTCACTGAGATTGGTGTGAAAAACGCCATAATGTGCAACTTCAGGTACATCCGACGTCGAGTATTCTAACATAGCCCAGAAATATTAATATAGAGTATTAGACATGAAGTATGATATAGCAAATTTTTTACGGTGCCACTATTTTTACGACCGGAATTGGCGGGAAAAGCGTTTTCCCGCCAAAAAGTGTCTATTAACACGACAAATTTTCTGACGTCGTCTATGTTTTTAGGTCATTTATATCCATAGAAAGCGCAGATAAATCAAAATACAAAAATATACCTTTGTCATTTTTTCAATGGTCATAAATGCATCATGGAAACCAACTTGAAGAAAAAATAAATAATATTGGCATTTTTTTACATTTACTTAATTTTATAAATCATTTTTTTCTTTGTGATCTACATTTATAACAAAGTATAAACAAAGGTAAATATTTTTATAACTTGATTTATCTGCGTTTTCTGTGGTTATTTTTGGTTTTCGTCTATGGTTGAGTCATGTAAACAGTCGTAGCCAATTTTTTATGTGGTGTCACATTGTCCAATGAAAATGAAAGTAATAGTTATGCTCTAAATAGTTATAATCATAAATTGAGTTTCTCAATTTATGAACATACTTACTGTATTAATATGAATATAAAATTCCTTATTGCTAGTGATTTAGCAATTTCACATTTTTGGTAAAACGGAAACACTTATTGTTTTATATAAAGTGATTTTATTAATTTGAATGAGAATGACAAAGACAAATACTCATATTATAAAGATTAACATGGTGTGATTAAATATAAATGTTTTTACCTAAAACATTCTGAAATTTAAAACCTATTTAACATTTAAGTTTATTTCACATAGACATAAAATAACATATATATGATATTAAAACATGTGCATGCAATGTGTTTGACAACTATACATTGATTTATGAAATATATATTCAAAAAGATAAATCAGTCAATTATTTTTAGCCAGTTCAAAAATGATATTTCTCAAATCACTGTTGAAAATCGGGCGGTTGCAAAATGCATCCAAAAATATATTGAAAGTTTCATTTAAATGTATTCCTCATATGAAATATTTACTAATTTTTTTGTCTATTGGTATTAAAAAAAAAGAAGAGAAGTAAAAGAAAAAGACAATAAAATCTCAGTAAAAATTTGAACCCAAGGTTACCTACTGATATTTTAAATTTTACAGGAATAAATAGGTAATGTCAATAAATTAATCATCAAACATTATATTTCACTATTTTATAATATTACTATAAAAACAGGACCTACTACTTTTTTAATGATATAATATGATTATGCTTAAAAAAATGTATGAATGTATTGTTAATAGTGCAATCAATTCTTAGAACGCATCAAAATTTTAATGAAATGTCTAATTTATTCATTTTATGTATTTTTTGCTATTCTGAAGTTGTAATAAAATAAAGAACGATAATGACCAACAAATACCACTAGTGTATTTTTATTATAAAATGGATACCTATATTTTAAATTGACATTTATGGTGAACACATTTCTGTTATTAATGACTTCAATGCTCATTCAAATTTTAATTCGTCTTCGGCATTAAACCCATTGTATTATAATACACTCAGTGTAAATGTAAAGCAGCATAAATTATAGGCCTTGTTAACATTAACTTAATCATAATATTTACCACTGCTAAATAAAGCATAGCAAAAATGAAGTCTTGTTTAGAAAATTATTAAAAATACTGCTCACATGAAACTAACCTATACCTATCATATTCGTCGTTATCTTGTTGAACCATATTTTCTAATTAAACAAAATATATTAAATTTGAAATATAGTAAATTACTTTAAAATAACAGTAAATTCACCACAAATACACAGATTTTCAACTATTGTACCTACTTAATGGAAAAAAGCTATAAATGACTGATTTTTACTATTTAACACCAGTTTTTTTATATCAATCATGTATTTAAATAAAAAAAAATCTATGAAACAAGTTAACAATACCTCTATATTGCGTTTCAAGTGCATTTCATGGTAATGTTGGTACAATTGTACTTTTATGTCAGTCAAATAAATGGATAGCCTAGTCTTCACACCATTTTTTTAAACCTAACCTACAAAAGTTTGGTAAAAAAAGGTTGGTTAGGTTTGTTTGTAGTTATAATTGCGACTAGCGTGAGCTAGTTGCATAATATATTAAAAAAAGTAACTTAAATATTAAAAAAATTACTAAATTGGTATTTTTACCAAACTTTTATAGGTTATGCTTTAAAAAAATGGTGTGAAGACTAGGGTATCCCAAATAAACTGTATAAAGTTGCCATATCTCCAAATTTAGTTCCTCTAAACTCATATTTAAAACTTAATAATAAGGAATTTTAAAAGAAAACTATGTGAGTTTATTAATATGATGTAATAACACATGTCTTCTATCTATAATTATATTAAACATCAGAAATATTTTTTACAAATATTACAAGAAAGAAAAAGAAATCCCTAAATATAGGGAATATCCTGTTTTTAATGTATAACAACACCAAAAATGCAATGACACCAACTTAAACATGAAGTGCACTTTTAAATGAAACCTGTAAATATTTGAATAATTATGATTGAGAATACTTCATTGTCAACATACATATTATCTCTTATTTTTTTACTTGAATCGTAATAATAATCCAATAATTATTTTTAAATACTGAATATAAAACAGAAAAAAAATCAACAATTATCTATTAACGTTAAGTATTGTCCGTTTGATATTTTGTTAACAACAGTACGTATTATTATTCTAAATTGAAATGTTTTGAAACAATTCGTGAAATACTAAACCACTATTAACACATTAAATCAAAATGACAATGTGAATGATAGTAATAATCATTTTTACATTTATTTTATTAAACTTTACCATAATCACAAATCTAACAGATAAACTCTAAACCGAGATATAAAAAAAATACAATCGTCTAATAAAACAATTAACACATTAATTTATATTATGTAATGTTATTTTTTAATTAATATATAATGATTTTCTAATATTTTCTTCACTATTTCAATGATGCCAGGATGATAGGCACTTATTTATCCCTTAAGACCATAAGTCAGCATTTTATCAAGTACTGAAACATAGCAACAAAACATTACATACTGTTTCAGAACTATTTTACTTAAAATAATTGATACAGGCTTTGCTTCTTAACATTACAACATAATAATCTCAAACAAAACAAACTAATAGTAATATTAAATTCTTATGGTGCTTGTAGCAATTCACAACACTCAGACATATTTATCAAAATAAATCAGACAATCATATTCATAGAATAACTGCAAGTATGTAGTCACTATTAGAAGCAACTAGCAAAATGGTTCTTCTCAGATACTAAGTGAATTTAAAACAAGTAACATTGATGTGTTTTTTTTTTGTATGTCAATAGATTCAATTCACTTTGACTAAACTGTGAGTTTCTTACATTTCTTTACATGCCAATAATTTTCTCAAACTAAATACACACTGAATTCATTGAACTAGAACTTAACTCAAATCAGAGACATATTTATTCAGAAAGTCATGCATGTGGTGAAAATTTCTTACAAACATCTTATTGAGAACATACACATCTGCACTTATAGGTACGAATAATGTTTGGAAGCAAAAAATATCTTACTTATCAATTTTTGTGCATTTATCACGTAATTTCATAGATTCATATTTGTGAGTATTTTGCAGTGGAGACAGATATTGTCTTTGAATTTTGAATAAATCACAAAAAACCTAAAGGGCAGTTCTTTCATCGTAAACAATGACAGCGTCTGCATTGAGACATTGACTACGAGATTTGCTTAGTGCTATTATGGCAGCATCATCACTCCGCATACGGTTTCTGCGCTTCTTACTAAACTTTACCTGCAAAATAAATATTATTTTAGAATATTTTTAAAGTTGCACATACGCAAACATTGGATTTTTTCAAAAAAATATTGTAAAATTAATTTCAATACCTTTGCATACAGCTGATACAAGTCATCTTCAGTTGAGAGAGGACGTTGTTTAGATCGCAAAAATGCTGGTAAGGATCGTGTTTTTAAGGAATCCTCACTTCCTGCACTGATCATTTCATCCAACACTTAAAAAATAAAAAATCAGAATGAATATACTTTCTCTCTGAAAGTTGTTTGAGTCAAGTCACTTTAGGTAAGGTTTTTTTAAATTAAAACATACATTTTTGTTTTTAAAATAATAAAACAATATGCTAAAATTATACTGTGGGGACATGACATGTATAATATACCCCATCAATGGCAGTCCAGTTATGTATTTTACATACATACCATCGGCAGAGAGAACTGAACGCCACATTTTTTTATCTTGACAAACATACATCGCCTCGTCAACATTCATACATCGTCTTATACATGTTTGCATATTGTTCACGCTTCTAACATTTCCGTTTTTTTTTCATATGTTTTTTTTCGTGCTATCCCTTCTACGGACGTGCTATATTTTCTTAGTCAGGTGTTCCTCATTCATTCTCCCCATGTGGCCAAACCATCTTAATGCGTTCACTTTCATTCTATTGAAAACATCTTTCTTCATCTTACATTCTTTACTTATGTCCTCATTTCAACTGCATTTATTCTGCTTTCGTGTGACTTTTGCCATGTCCAGATTTCACTTGCATACGTCAAGGTTGGCACTAAGATAGCATTATGAATGGCAAATTTATCATTCTTTGACAAGTTGCGATCATTCATAACTGGTCTAAGTGCCCCATTCACTCTTCCTGTCATAACTTTTCTTTCGATCTCCTTATCCATCCGTTAATTCCGTTGAAACATGCCTCCCAGATAGACATATTCGTCAACTTGCTCGAGCCATTCGTTATCTACTTTTATTTGACATGCTGTTCTGCTTTCACTCTTTTCAAATACCATTACCTTTGATTTGCTGGCATTCATCCTCAGTCCGCTCTCTATGCATCATACTCACAAGATTCTGTAATTCTTCCATACTTTCTGCTTACAGAACTTTATCATCTGCATTTATCAAATCACACACTACTACAGTACTCAATTTCAGACCCTTGCTATCTTCCTTAAGGGATCCTATACAGAAATCAATGCACAGATTGAAGAGCCATGGAGACAGCATGCACCCCTGTCTAACACCATTATTTATAGAGAACCACGTTGTTACTGTGCCGTCGACACGAACACATGCTTCACTGTTCTCATATAATGACACACTGTTCTCAGATAATGTATGAAATGAGATCACTAAAACGAATGTTACGGTAAAGCAATGTATGATAGAATAAGAAATGAGGATATTAGACGAGAATGTATATTAGAGATATCGAAAGTAAAATGAAAAAAAAATGCCTTAAGATGGTTTGGCCACATAGAAAGAATGAGTGATGTCCATCTGACAAAAAAAGTATAAAAAAGAGAAATGAAAAGAAGAGGTCAGCCAAAGAAAAGTTGGCACGATCACATAAATGGAATTTTGAAAGATGGAGACGTTAGAAGTAAGAATAACAAGTGTGTGTATGAGACGATGCATGGACGTGAATGAAGCGGGAAATGTATGTCAAGAGAGAGGAGTCTAGCATTCGGTTCTCTCTGCCTACCCCAAATATGGAAACGGCGTGTTGATAAGGTTTTGCAGACTACAATTTTTTCTCGGGATCACCACTGTGGCGGGCAAAGGATTATTTAATTATTCTTATACTGCCAAATTTCAGTTAAAGTACAATATAGGTGAAACATTGTTTATTAGTTCCTACAAATATGTTTAAAATAACTTACTGCTGCTTGAAGCATACTGAGCGTTGGTTTCCGAAATAGTCGGTGTGTCATTGATATAACCGTGACTGGTGGCGCGCTCGGGGTTTCTTTCGTGTTGAAGAATTTTATATGATGAAACTTCATGATAATATGTCGGCATATTGTGTCCAGAGTGGTCAATGTGTACAGTATAACCGTTATGACTGTGTCCACTGTGACTGCTTCCACTGTGTTTGTAACTGCTGTGACTGTGACCACTGTGACTGTGCCCGCTGTGACTGTGTCCACTGTGACTGTGCCCACTGTGACTATGGTTACTATGATTGTGTCCACTGTGGCTATGGCTACCGTGATTATGCCCGCTGTGACTGTGACCACTGTGATTATGTCCACTGTGACCCTGTCCACTGTGGTTGTGCCCATTGAGGATAATATGTCCGTTGTGGTTGACATGTGCACTATGGCCGATTTGTCCATTGTAATTTATTGTATGTCCAGCATAGCTAACTGGTCTCACTGGTCCCCTAGGTACCTGAAATTAGTATCATTATATGTTATATTTTCTAATTCCAATTATAATTTAAATTAACATTAAAATCTAAGTCCAAATTATAATTTAATTTCTTCATATCTCTTCTTCTCCTCAGCCATCTCATCATGTCTCTGTCTTGCGCTCTCTGAATCTTCTTTTTCCCAACGATTGATATTATTTCGTGTTGTCAAATGTTTGCATATAGGCAACTATAAAAATTACATTGGTTTGCAAGTAAACATGCCAAAAATTAATTTTTAATTCTGGCGCAGTCAGTGGTGACATCTGTGCGAAAAAAATGTCACCTCATGTATAAGGACTTTTATTTTCATTGTTTACAAAACCTATTCCAATTTCTCAATAGATGGCGTTACAAAAAAAAATTCTTTTATGATATTTGAATGTTTCTACAATCTCATTGGGTCTTGGATTAAAATGTAAATCTAACAAGTTAATAATTTATTAAAATAACAATATAACTTAGTTTATTTCCACTTATTTATTTTTATTCCACAACTAGTTTCAATAACACTACCGTTCTCTTCTTCAGGTGGGTTTAAACTAAAAACTAATTTGGTGTGGTGTGTGGCAGTGTCATGGGTGCTATACCCTAAGACCTAATATAATGTTATATGTTATTTTTAATGTTATCGAATAAGGTATTTTCAAAATCATTCATGAATATATCTGCTATTAGTGGACTGGTTGGTTGTCCCATTGCCAAACCGCCCTTTTGTGTATATATTTTTCCTTTATAAACAAAATAATTTTGTTCCATACAAACATTAAATAATTTTAAACAATTTGTTTGCCAAGTTTCCATCATTCAAATTTTCTCTTAAATTTTTAATAATATTCTTACTTTCCGTGATAGAAACATTGGTAAACAAATTACTCACATTGAACGAAACTAATTTAGCGTTGTCCGGGACCCTTATGTTTTTTATCTTATCAATTAGATCAATAGAATTTTTTACTGTGAATTTGGGTACAAATATATTAAGGTTATTAAAAATGGAATGGATTTTACCTTAATGTAAGTTGGGGAATTACATGAAATAACTACAGGTCTAATGGCTATAGGGTTTTTATGTAATTTTATGAGTCCTTGGAATTTTGGCACTGACGGATTCATTCACTAATTGTTTTTTAATGGCGTTGTCAAACAGATTACTGCAGGAGTTTATGATTTCTTTCACTTTTTTGTTGAACTTGGTTGTTGGATCTTTGATATGTTCAAATATGTTATTTTGTAGAAAGTCTTAATTTTGTTGTTGTATTTTAGTCGGGATGATGACGATCGAATTCCCTTTGTCTGCACGGGTGAATGTTAAATTATTGTTTTAAGTTTTTGTTTGATGTTTTTGAGCGCTTCAATTTCTTTTAATTGCCAGATATTAATTTTACATTTGTTTAAAAAACTTTTTGTCCGAACAATTATATTTGAAAGTTAAATTTTCTCTGTATGTAGCGGTCTCCAGGTCAACAGCTAGCAGCTATTTTGGAAAGTTGTATTTCATACCCTTCGATAAAAGATTGTTTTCTTCTTTATTGAATGTAAAATTTGATAAATTCACTACCCGATCGTAGAATTGTATCTTGTTTGTATTTTGGTGAGCATCATAATTGGAATTCACGTTGACATTTGGTTTTTCAGTTTTACTTTTATTGATTATGAGTTTCTTGTCTAAGGTTTCTTTTTTCTTGTGGGCACTCGCACTTCCATATGATCGAACTTTATCGTCGAATAGATCCCATTCTACACTATGTAGGACACTTGTTAATTCAGTATATAAGAACTTTAAGTACATTTTCAAATTATTTCTTTTTATAAACAAGTTTATTTCGTCTTTAATCCATATTACTTTTGCTTTCTCTATAGATGTCGCTGCACTTTTTAAATTTGTGTATATATTCACGTGTTTTGGTATCACTTTATTACGCAAGCGTGATTGAAGAAAGTATATATTTAGAACTAAGAGTCTGTATTTTATGTGCACAAGTTTTCGCCTTTATTGCCATACTGGCATTAGACAAATATTCTAAGGTAGAGGCGTTTACATTGTGGAAATTCATTTAAATAAATTATTAAAATAACAATATAACTTTGTTTATTTACACTTATTTATTTTTATTCCACAACTAGTTTCAAGAACTACCGTCGTCTTCTTCAGGTGGGTTTGAACTAAAAACTAATTTGGTGTGATATGTGGCAGTGTCACATACATACGGACTGAAACAAAATTACATACGGACTGAAACAAAATTACGGACTGAAACATTACATAAACATACATACGGACTGAAACAAAATAATTTAGAGACATTAGAAATCCACAAAGCCATAAACAATCACAAGAAAATAATTAACAACCAGACACACCCAACACTTCACCATTATTATCCATTCCCCCCCTTACCCCCACCTCCCGCTATACCCATGACACTGCCACACACCACACCAAATTAGTTTTTAGTTTAAACCCATCTGAAGAGAATGGTAGTTCTTGAAACTAGTTGTGGAATAAAAATAAATAAGTGGAAATAAACAAAGTTATATTGTTATTTTAATAATTTATTAAAATGAATTTCCACAATGTAAACGCCTCTACCTTAGAATATTTGTTTAACAAGTTTTTTATTTCTACCAATCTTAATTCTGATGTCAACCTTGGAGATGCTATATTTCTCACCAATTCATATACTTCACTTCCACAATATGTCAAAAATAGGGCTTTTTGAACATTTTCATCAGTTATGTTATGGGCTATTAAGTAATAAGAAAATCTTTCAATGTATGTCTCCCAACTTCCCTCCACAACTTTAAACTTTCAAACACTTTTTCCATATTTTCTCGTCGCCACTATTATGTTTATTATTTATTAATAATCTAACATATAGTACATGAACCTTTTGATAGCCATCACAGACTCATACAACAACATGTGACAATACTTAACTCTTGAGGGTACTCTTGTAATTCAATACATAACACAAGCAAACATATTTTCATGATTAAAATATATAGAACTTTCAAAAAATTGAATTGATAGGGAACTCAATTAGAAGGTATAATTATATAACCACTGTAGCTTTCATTGTTTACAAACCAATTTTTCAATAGACATAAACAAACCAAAGACAGGTTGTAAGCCCTGTAGGTGCCTTGAGTTCCTGGTTCTTCTATAATATTCCAACTTCGTCTCTATTGAAATGTTAACAATTTGTCATAAAATATCACTGACTCTAGACAGGGAAAAAATATCCAATTTTTGTGTACACGCAACAATAAAAACATTTGTGTTATACATAAGTCATAGAATTATAATGTACAGAAGCCGCGTGTAGTACGAATTTCGAATTCAAATGTATGCCAAGTTTTTTTTACATGTGTGTGTGAGGTGGTAGATCGGTTGGTCTACGTTTTATGTAGGTGTGCGTATCGGTAGGTGTACGTATACTAGAAATTTGTCTGTTTCCTCGTAGTTTTAGTTGGCATGCATTCATTGCGCTGACTAGGTATCTGTATCATATATAATCTAAGACATAAGTATTATTTTAATTAAAAATAAATAAATAATTTACCTGTATATCAGGTATATGATACATATTCCAATGCATTTCTTTAGGACTTTCGTCCCTGTTGTTACAGGCTTCAACTGAAAATAATTTTGATATTAAATACAACATAATAGTCATGTGAAGTTTTAACTCTCAAAAACATATTATATATAAATGCAATACTTACTATGTGGTTTCTGGTTACGAGGCATTAGACAGCAGTAACAAATAATGAGCAATAAAATAACTACTCCAAATACTCCTCCAAAGAGCCACACCAACCATACACCAATAGCGTTTACATCATCCTAAAATTTATTTTAAATATTTAGTTACAAACCCATCAATTTTTGATGCTTTTATCTTTATTTTATGGGTAATTTAGTTTTTATTTTTATGTACCCATATGTTTTTTTTTATAGTTCTTTTATTTTTTTTACATTATTATTATTTTTTAAGTATATCAACTTTTTGTTGTTTTATTATATAGTTTTTAATTTTTTTTATGATAATTATTTTTATTTCTTTTTTTCTAAGTATGAATATTTTAATGATTTTTATGTTTCAATATACCTATATCTTTTATTTTAAATTGTAATTTTTTTTTCCACTTACTTAATATTATTTTTTATATTTACTGTTTTTGTAATAGTACCTTTTTTTTCTTTTTAAGTGTGTTTATGATCGTTTTGTTTTTCTTTTGTAATTCAATGTTTGTACTTAATTGTTGTTCATGTGTGTAAAAGGCAATTTGCCATAAATAAAATAAAATAAAAATAATTAAAGTGTTAGAAAATCACTAACTTGACATAAACAATATTCAATGAATTGAGCATTTCCTCAATCAATAAAATTATCTTGTCTTTTTTATGAATATCCAGGGCTGGACTGTTAATGCAAGAGCTTATTTAAAGAGGGACACTTGTTTTTTTTTTTAATTTCACATTAACTATACAAAATTACATTGAAATGTTTGAGGAGAGTAAGGGCTGGCTTTGCAGCTTCAGATCTAGCCTCAAACTTACTAGTTTAAAGACAAATATTTGGGGAATCATTCATTTTTCAATGGCAAAATACACATATTGATGCCTTTGCTTTAGGATTATGAATGCACTTTTTTTTATAAAATTCAAGTCTGGGTACATATTTATTGTGGCTAAAATGAATGACACAAAAAATTAAAAATTGAATTGTAATAACATGTAATATTTTTTTTCTTAGACATTGAAGAAAGTTTTTCTAGCGATTATAGATGCGTTTATTTAGCCTAAGGAAAATGAAAACATTAATTGTGTAATTCTTTAACATTTTTAACTGAGACAATAATATGAAACTAATTTGCTGTCTGAACTCAATTACAAATATCCGAAATAATAAGTACCTAAGTCATGATTTTCATAGAAAACATTACCTGAGGTAGCATTTCAGCAATCAATAAATTCGATAATTGAAATTCGCGGACATTCCGCGAATTTCCTGAACGTTCATTTTATTATTAAAAATATATCATGAATGAAAACCAATGATTGTCCGTGTCAGACATGAGATACAGTATAGAGGTATCTGAATCGATTTATTGTGTATACAGTTGAAAACAAAAACATTAGTAAAGAAAAGTAGGAATTTATCAGAACCTACTAGTAAGCAATGGAAAGCTATCAAATATAACTACACATTTTACACAGTTCAGCGTTATTTATGAAATATAAACCCATTTCCACAAAACGAAAAGTTAAAAACTAAAATAAAACTGGACAACAGCATGACTGCAGAAAATACGAAAAACACAAATGAAACTCGCGCATGCGAATAATAAATATTCTATACTATACGAACCTGAAGAAAAATGAAATGTCATTTTCAAGATTTGTACATAGCGCCGTTTTTCTGTGTTTTTCGGATTTGTCTATGGTCTATGGATTTTCATTTCTATATGACCTTTTAAACAAAAAAACTTGCAAAAAAATAATTATTATTAAGCAGTGGTGTAACTATGTACTTTACATATTATGTAAAACCAATATGGCAAAATTTTTTGAAAAAATGCGTGATACAGAGTAAAAAAACAATTACATATATAATTGTATCAATTCAATTCCGTGTCAATTCCTCATTATAGAATTTTCATCATTATAGAATTGACACGGACCTGATAGAATCTGTTCAAAAGTATCAAAGATTTTGAGAGTCATCACATATCGAACAGGGTTGAGTAACAGGTTGAGGACCTACAATGAGAGGTTAAACTATTTCAGAATAACTAGACTCGAGACTAGACGACAAATACACGACCTTACTGTTCTTCACAAAATTGTTAATGGTAGGTACCATGGACTCGAGACTTTTACAAGGCATACAACTCAATATTACTATAAGATTGCTGAGATTCGCCAATGATACCATATTAATATACTTCGGACCAGCTTTATGTAATACAGTCCCATACCAAGAATGTGTAGACAGTATAACGATATGACAAGGGAGTGTCCTGATTTTGACGTGTTTGCGGATTCGCTCTCTGCTTTTAAGAAAAAAGTTAACTCGCGCGTGTTGTTTTAAGAAGGTTTCAATGCTATTTATATACGCTATTTGATTGTAATTTGTTTGAAATTGTTTTTCTCTAACTTATATAACTTTTTTTACTTCTTATGTACCTATTTTTTTTACTTCGTCTTATGTAATTTAACTTCTATAACTTAGTTTTTTTTGCTTAACTTATAGAACTATTTTTTTTCTTCTTCTTTTTTGCTTAACTTTTTTAACCAAATTTTCTCTTATTAATGTAATTCTTACTTGTGTAACTTACGTGTGTGATTGAATATGAGCTCATGTAATTTTGTGTGCATCCATAATTGGACGTCCAGCAATCAGAATAATAACCAATATTATTTTCTTTTTATGAAAATTGTAAGCTGGATGTCTGTCGATGTACCCTTTTTAATAAAATAATCATATTACTTTGATTATAGAGCTATTAGGCAATAATTTAATCTTTGGATGTCATTATTATTATTTTTTATATTGCTTCTCGGGCAAGTAACAGGTACTATGTCAAATATTAATTTAACATGCACCCAATAACAAGTTGCCACATTCTGGAGACACGATATTAATCATCTCACAGATCCAGACTGATAACACAATTAAAAAGTGTGCTTCTACTGGGAATCGAACCCAGGATCTTTGTATCAGCAGTCAGATGCCTAACCAAATGAACCACTAAGGCCGGCGAGTGAATGATAATATAGTATCGATTGAATACAACTAACATAACAATGTAAATGTTTCAAATAATATATCTCAACTGTGCCGACCGCCGTAGCTCAGTTGGTAAGCCGTTCGGTTTCTGTCCTAGGATCGATCCCCAGCAGAGGACGCTAATATTGCTTCTCTGGACTGGAAACACTGGTTAGTTGGAAGAAATTGCAATATCGCAATAAACTCGTCACTTGCGCAGGCTGCAAGGAAGTGTTTATTATTATTATCTCAATGTATTTATGTTTATATAATTTTTACATTAGCAAAATAACATCACTATGCATAAATAAGCTTAAAAACAATAAATAAATGTCAAAAATACTAATTTACTAAGATTTAAAAACGACACAATGTGATGACACTAACTGAAACTGCTTTTAATGTTGATACAATTTTGTTATTCCCGTCAAACAGCACGGCTTTTGTTTTAAGAAGGCAGTGACGGAATCAACAAGAAAAATCATTTTTCAAAACATTTACGATGACACAAGATTTAATCCTAATACAAAAGAAAAACGAGTGGGTTGTGGCCAACGCTAAACTCCTCACTAACAAGTCATTTTATAAAGTAGGTATTCAAATTTTGTATGGAAAATTTTCATCATTTTCATGAAATGAGTTTGTTAAATTATTTTTTATTTAAATATTTTATTATGAAAACTTGATAACTCTTCAATGCCATTTTATATAAGTGGTGTGCCTTTTTACCAATTTGAAAATAAAAATTTCAAATTTTAAGTTTCCTGAGTTTGGGGTCACTTTGAAATATTTGAGAGTTAAAAAAAATGAGAAGCACTATTCATATATCGTTCAAAATCTAATGGGGTCTAAGCGAGTATTAGATATATATTTGCAAAATTTGAATAGAATCGAATGAGTACTTTAGTCTATAATCGATAAAGTAAAAATGAACACGCCGTACATAGCACACTGCACATAATACACACACAGATACATTGTGATGAAACTTTCAGAATACAATCTCAGCATGATACTAGTTGATAATCTGCAATAAAAAAATACCCTTAAACATTGCGAAATCATAACTCCCCACTATATCCCCTTGGGTTAGTGAGGAGTAAAAAATACATTATTATATTTGGGGGTATTGTTAGCGAAGACAATTGATCTCACCAAGTATCACCGTCTATCTACCTACTTGCTAAACTACGCCTTCTAAATAAGTAGAAATCGATGCCATTCATCATGAAAAGTAAAAATAAAAGTCTTATTTCTCAAAATGTACAAAGCAAATTTGAATTTGATCAACCCGACATAATCGCTCATTTTGTAAATTATTCATCTTTAAATATCAGCTGCCATTTTGGTTTCTCATATTCTGAAAATAAAACAAAGAATCTTCAATTATTTCGAAATCTATCTTTGAAAAAAGACTTCTACTTAATTCTCAAAATGAAGCAAATTAAAATTCGATAAACCCAACATTATCGTTTATTTTGAAAAACCACATTAAAATCTCGGCCGACATATTATTTTCTCCAAATTTCAAAAGAAAACAAAGAAGTTTCAATTATTTATAAATTTATTTATATAATTTATGTACATGTGTACAAAGGCAGGACATTTATGACAGTTTCTAATTAGTATAAATGGATATCCAACATGAAAAATCAAAAAATAACAAGAGGAAGTTTAAGAACAGACGTCTTCTTAAATCTCAAAATGTAGCAAATCAGAACTCGATAAACCCAACATGATCGTTCATTTTGAAAAACTACCTTTTATATCACGGCCGCCATATTGGTTTTACATAATTTCAAAAGAAAACAAAGAAGTTTAAACTCATTTCGAAATCTACACATTCTAATTAGTATAAATCGATATCCATCTTCAAAAATAAAAGTAGAACAAGAAGTTTAAGAACAGACGTCTTCTAATTTTTTTAAAATGTAGCAAATTAATACTTAGTTTTACATAATTACCGCTTATTTTGTGAAATTTCATTTTAATCACTGCCGACACATTGGATTTCTCGTAGTATTTTGAAATAAAAAAAAGAAGGCAATCGGTTCATCGCCATAAACGAAATTTTTTTTTCACATAATTTATTTCTCATACGAATAAAAGGAAGTTTTTTTCTGATATTAAAAATAGTTTCCTCACGGTGAATTGTCCGTGCGGTGAATTGTCCTCACGGTCAACTGTCCATACGGTAAATTGTCCCCACGATCAATATTATCCTCACGGTTAACTGTCCACAGTCAATCGGCTACGGTCAATTGTCCGGACACGACCCTGTTTACGTTATATTTTTTGCTAACATTTTGGTACCTGCTTTTTTACGAAATAAATATACAAGTTACATTTTATAAATTAAACACATAAAAATAATTCAAATCATTCTTCAACGATGCTGCATAATAATAATAATGAACACGTCCTTGCACCCTGCGCAAGTGGCGAGTTTATTGCCGTATGGCAATTTCTTCCAACTAGGCAGTGTTTCCAGCCCAGAAAAGCAACATTAGCGTGAGAAATGAATTTAAATAAATTTCTCCTCTGCTAGCAATCGAACTCAGGACGCCCGCACAGAAACCGAACGAATGTGCCATGGCGGTCGGAATATTTTGTCACAAATTAAAACAATAATATAATATCATTTAATGATTCGGCGGATATTTTGTGGTAGTTAATATAAACCATTTTTGAATTATTAATTAGCTATAAACCACTTGTTTAATTAATAATTCAAAAATGGTCAATAATATAATAGTTAACGCATTAAAAACCATTGCTATTTATGTATAATTTTATTTGTTTGATATTATAGATATATTGTGCGTTATATACGTTTAAAAAATATTTAGTAAAAACAATATAATTACAACAATTTCAATACAACATTTATTTTGATAATACAATCACATCAATTCATTAATTCAAAATAGAATTAAGAAAAAAATTATTATCGGCGAGAAACGATTGATTCGTTTCCATCACAGCTTCACATATAAAATGTTTTATTTTCGATGGAAGCATCAAATTATTAACATCTTCTGTATCACATACCCTTTTAACAATTTCAGCTCTGCATCTATCTTGCAAATTCACAATGTCATATCTTGTTTTCGACAGAGTCATTTGAGTTTTGGCTGCTGTAGAACTAACCATAGGATACAGAGGTTCACGTATTTTATCTAATCCTCTGAACGCTACACCTAAACTTATACCATCTTTATAATATGTTAATGTGCCAAATATTCCGTCAAATAATATACCAATTATGACTGGTTGATTTTCAATAAAAGGTTTAGTATAATGTCGCCATCTTCCCGCGTGCCAAACTAATCCTTTGTGTGAGAGTGCCCATCCGTTTTCATCTTCCCCTATGAGATTGGTAAATGTCTCTGCTTGAAGTCTTGCTTTTTTGGTTCCTATACCAAACATCATGCTGGTGCCAAATATTCTGTGGGAAACGTGAATTTCCCAATAGAACCTGCCATTGTTTAATATCCGTGTGCCTCTGACAGCTGCTGTACCAGAACTCCAATTTGGATGGAACCGTGCTACCTTCAACTGAGAATCTATCAGTTGAACTTCAGAACTTCGTTCCCTTCTATCCCAGTTCCAGTCGTCACCGTACTCCATGGGAGAGGACTTTAATGACCTAAGATAAAAGTAAAATAATTTTAATAAATTATTCATAATTTATATCTAGATATTACAAGTAATGATCATAAATTAGAACCTATTTAGGTTTTTTTCTATTTACAAAATTAATTATTTCAGTATATAAAATAAATAAATGAATCGTTAATACTACACTTTTAAAAAAATAAAATACAAGTACCCATACCTAAGTGAAAAATTGTAAATAATTAAGAAGAAAGGTCGGTACACTTAATTTCACGCATTGAAAAATTGCATCAGGTGCTTTCTACGCGTATAGTCTTCAGAATATTTTGTAAACAACTTTATTAGATTGTTTTGTATAAAATTTGAGCAAAAAACAAAATAGCAATTTTTACTCACCATAAAAAATATAAGTAATCTACATGATTTATTCATGTATTTTCCTTATTTCTCACTTCTCACATACATTTCGTTAATTTTTCATAAGACAAAGAAGCTTTCTATTTGTTTCCTAACTAACCTACTGCACAGCTATATGTGAGCTATTTTCTGTCATCTCACCTAATTTACATTAAAACTCAAGCGTGCTCAATGCGCAGACTGGCGCAAACGCGCTAAATACGAACGAAAAATCAATAATTGCAACAACGGGGAACATGAATAGATTTAAAAATAACGTGGCCATTTTTAGTATTCATACATAATTTAAAATATTATTATATTTTAACAATTTAATTAAAAAATATATATATATCAGTTTCATGCAAAATATGACATAATGAATATGTACAGCTCAATAATTTTAGGTATGTAGGTACTATTGATGGGTGGCAGAGCAGTTAGAGCGCTGCGTTAGTTATCCAGAGGGGGGGTGAAAATTTGAATCTTACTTCGACCGAATTTATTCACCTACATTATACTTATTTTGGAAAATGTATGTTTATGGCTTGTCATAAGTATATATTGATTCTTTTTAAAACAAAAAAAATATATATATATATAATTTGAATATATAAAGTATAATGAATTGAAACAAAATTGTACGTTTCATAATAAAGTTTACATTTTTTACAATATGCCTATCGTAAAAAGTTTTTAAGGACAATCATTGATCCAACTGTCGATTTGTTCCGGAGAATTCAATTCTCTGAATGAATCGACATTATTAAGCCAAGATGCGTGTACGAAGGAACATTTTGTATGGCGTAGTGGACTTTTTGCATGCTAATAACACCAACTAGAGGCCTCGCAGCATATATGTTCCCGTACATGGATTTACTCAGAATTCGGAGTAGAACATTTTATGTGAGTTTTGTGTGTGTCTGTGTCCCCCCCCCCCTTATAACTTTTGATCCGCTCAATTTACAGAGCCCAAATTTTCAGAATATATAAACAGTTATAGGCCTACAAAACTTTTATACTCAGAATTGTGAATTTTTGTTTCAGTCAGGGTTTATCAACTTTTGAATTTTTACTTTATTTTTCCATATATCTCAGAAACCATAAACGCTAGAACGCTGAAAATTGGTATAAAGATAGACAAATACAAAATCTCAAATGTGTTTTTTTTTAATTCCAGAGTTTCTCAAACATTTTTTATTAAGAAAAATATTTTTTTTTATGATAAATTTATGAGTTTAACTGCCAATATTTCCAATTTTTTTAAAAATATCGAAAAAAGCCGAAACACCCCAACTAGATAATTTTATTTTCTATAAAAAATAATTGCATTTTATTAGCACATCTCAAATTTTTTTTAACAATTTTTATAAAAATTGAATTTAGTGACGACATTGCTTCATACAATTTGCCTGGCAGTCGCCTACACACAATATCTAAGAAGTGATACTAATCTCCAAACATACATCCATACCATCATGCTGTTTTCATATTCTGGGTAGGATCAAAGGACTGACCTCCATACTATCCTATCTTGAAATACATACCTAGGTACATGTGTTGTATAGAAAACCAAATATCTTAAAATATTAAATAATATGTATTTAGGGGTTTATAATTTGGTACTTATTCTTCAACTATACGTACTATCGCTATCGACAGTTGGATCTCATTTGGTACATGCAACTAGTTATAAAAAAATATATACCTACCTATAGTAAAAATAATGAGAGACAGTAAACGGGAATAAACTGAGGAACACGGAAAAGAAGAATAATATAAGATATAACTTGAATAAAATATTAAATTTTACACTCAAACTTTTCTAATTTCTAAATTTTCCTACATCTTTCTACAGAGAACAAATATTTTTTTTAATTACAGCCATAAAAAATAAGATTTATTCAATATTGAGTAGCCGATTTCAGGGAGAAGTTAAGTGATACGCCGTTTCATAATTTGGGGTAGGAAGAGAGAAATGACCGCCAGACTCTTCTATTTTGACATACCTATTTTGCCTCATTTACATCCATACATCGCGTCATACATCTTCTTCTTCTTTATCAGCCCTCTTTCCTCCACTGCTGGAAATAGACCTCTTCCATTTCCTTCCATCTTTGTTAACTTGATGCCATCTACATCCATTTTCTCTCCGCCGTCCTGACAATATCATCGGTCCATCTTTTTTGGGGTCTGCCGATGCCTCTTCTATTAGCCCATGGTCTTCATTTAAGGACTTTTGGGGCCCAGCGCTCACCAACTTGTCTTGCGACATGCCCTGCCCACTGCCGCGTCATGTACCTACCTACATGCTCTTATATTATTCTGACTTCTTATATTACCATACATATTTTAAAATCTCATCTCATGCCAATTCATTCTTGGCCGGCCCCTACTCTTTTCAGCCTTGTATACCTACTTTATTTGTCAGGCATTCGTCGTTCATTCTCTCTACAAGTCCGAACCATCGCAGAATGTTTATCTTCATTTTACTCACAATTACTATTTCAATCTTGCATAATCGTCTAATATCCAATATCCATGTCCTATCAATATTTTATTGTTTTTTCATACATTCGTCTTTAGGACCTCATTTCCACAGCGTTTATTTTACTTTCGTGCGTCTTCTGCCATGTCCATGTCTCACTTGCATTCATTATTGTTGTGATGACTATTGCACTGTGCACAGCTAGCTTTTGTCGCCTAGAGGTAATTGGATCAGCCATTATTGTTATTAATGCATCGTTCACTCTATTTGCTGCTGTTACCCTTCTTTCCATATCATTTTCCAATCTTCCATCACGCTGAAACATACTACCTAAATACGAATATTTATCCAATTGTAGTAGTAGTTCATATAAAAAGAGCGACTCGCGCGAGCGAGTTGCTTTATAAATTGAATACAAATTAGTTGCAGGAAAAATGTTGTGAACACCTTTGTCATTTTGATACCGGGGGGTAGAATTCTGGGTAGAAGTCGCCTTCCAGATTTGACTCTCTCGCAAGCGGAGAGTACAAGATCCTGACGCTTCCACCTTCTCACCGTGCCGTATCGTAATGACAAGGGCTCACTCCAGTAATAAAAGAAAATTTAAGTTATTTCTCTCGTTTCTGTTTAATTATAGTTTTTAAATCAAAATTCAAATTTAAATATTATAGACATACAAAAAAAACATACAAAATACAATAAATATACGGATGCGATCCCAATCGCAGAATACAAGAAAACAAATAATACCTATAATGGTGCGTAGACATGGCCATGACGCTACAAAAGGAACATACATGGGTTACACTTACGATTATATAGTTTTTTCAAAAATAAAATGTTCGTTGGTTTCCACTTGAAGTTCTATTTGTTTTTCACTTGTAATTAAAATTCACTGTACCTTGTTTGCAGAGGTCAAAGTTAAGTTCGCGGTGCGACTGTTACGCGACGTCCTACGTAGGCGATTCAAAGCGAATGCAAAGCGGCGCGGCGCGGCGCGAAAATAACAAACAGTCGGTAACTATGGAAGTGTCCTACGTTACCGACCGCGAGTTGGTTTCGATGAGGCGCGGCGCGATGAGAAGCGAACGCGATCAGTTGGTTTGATATTTTCGCGCGAATTGATAGCGGTGCCATTGTTTTTTGACATGTCAGAAACATAAATTTTAATTTCTGTCCATGAACGTCCCATATTATGGGACAAAAGAATTATTATCATCGAACCGCGAATTTTAGGATTTGGCAAAAATAAATGAGACTACAAGTAAACACATTTATTTATTATTGCTATTTTACAATAGGATGTTGTTCAAAGCACACAAAGTTTTTTCTTGCTTGCACGAATGTCAAATTTTGATATGTTTCCCGGAAACGGAATGGGACACTTGACTGCGGCCACTTGGGTGCGGGACACTTGGGTGCGGGACACTTGGCTGCGAGACACTTGGCTGCGGGGGACATTTGGCTGCGGGACACTTGGGTGCGACGGACACTTGGGTGCGAGCCCACTTGGTTGCGAGTCCATTTGGTCGCGACGGACACTTGGGTGCGAGCCCACTTGGTCGCGAAATCAAAAATATTTTTTTCTGCTTAGGAATGAAATATTTCGTACTGATTTTTGTAATGCTCTTTATATTTATTTATTTATTTTTATTTAAAGAACCACTTACAGCTAAAAAGTTACTATACATCGTTGTTCCATCAAATAAGGGCAAGCTACTACAAAACTGGGCAGCCAATTACAAGTGCCAGTTGATCACTTAATTTTCCCTTACAGAAGTTATTTTACTATTTTACTGTTATATACATTTTTCATACAAATATGAAATTTGTTTCACATCGATATGGCAAACCATAGATTTTTTTCTTTAAATTTTGACAGTCCTTGAACGCATTTTTAATGAGTGTATTTTTGTTTAATCAAAATTTTATCAGTTTACAAAAAACTCGAATTTCCATAACGTGAGAGCATTTTGAAAATTTCGACAGATGAAATCATAGAGAAGAATTTAACGGATATCTATGGAAAACTAATCAGCTCTAGATCTATCCACTATACACATATGATGTAAATATGAAGTCGATCGGACTTATAGTTTGGGCTGTAGAGAAGATACATTAAAATAATTCCTTACGCCGAACGCCATACGCCATACATACAAACACATCACGACGAAACTCACAGTGTGCACTCTCTACATGATACTCGTTGAGAAATTGATGGAAAAAAATTACACTTAAAAATTGTGAAATCATGACTCCACTATTCCATAGTGTGGAGAGTAAAAACTGTTTAGATCACATAAATTAGGGATACGGCGTGATGGTATGTATGAATTGATGTTTAACTAGATAAGTTATCTTTCTAATTCGTTATATTTTTTGTTTTGTCGCCTATACACAATATGTAAGAAGACTTAATAGTTTGATACTTAATCTCTAAACATACATACATACTATCATGCTGTTTTCATATTCCGGGTAGGAAAAAAGGACTAACCTCCATACTATCCTATCTTGACATACATAATAATAATAAACACTTCCTTGCACCATGCGCAAGTGGCGAGTTTATTGCCGTATGGCAATTTCTTCCAACTAACCAGTGTTTCCAGCCCAGAGAAGCAATATTTGCGTGAGAAATGAATTTAAATATATTTCTCCTCTACTGGGAATCGAACCCAGGACGCCCGCACAGAAACCGAACGGCTTACCAACAGTGCCACGGCGGTCGGCATACATACCTACATGTTTTGTGTAGAAAACAAAATATCTTAAAAAAAATCAATAATTTCGATTTATTGGTTTATAGTTTGGTACTTACTTATTCTTCAACTATACATACTATCGCTATCGACAGTTGGATCTCATGTGTTACATGCAACTAGTGTGTATGAAAAATTCTCATATTTTTATAGTGTAAAAAATAATTTGGCTTAATAACCTTGTTTTTACTTTACAATTTCAAACATAAGTAGAAATTGGAAGAAATTGCCACTAGGCAATAAGCCCGCCAGTGTACTAATTATAATTTCAAGAAGATCAAATAAATAAATAAAATAAATATATTTTTTTATATTTTTAATGTCTGTATATACCTACTTGTATATCAACTACTTATATGATAATGAGCATTACAAAAATCAGCACGAAAAACTTCAGCCCTAGGCAGAAAAAAATATTTTTGAATTCGCGACCAAGTGGGCTCACACCCAAGTGTCCGTCGCGACCAAATGGACTCGCAACCAAGTGGGCTCGCACCCAAGTGTCCGTCGCACCCAAGTGTCCCGCAGCCAAATGTCCGCCGCAGCCAAGTGTCTCGCAGCCAAGTGTCCCGCACCCAAGTGTCCCGCAGCCAAGTGGCCACAGCCAAGTGTCCTAGACCGTCCCGGAAAGATGTAAATTCAGTCTCATTTATTAATTCAAGATCACCTAATTCTTCATACAAATTGTGATATCCCCCATAAATATGCCTCTGTACACAATAATAGCTTCACTTCTCTGCCGTACATACTTCTTGAGTATTTTATATACGTACATCCATGACAGTAGCTGGCGGCAGAGGGAACGATTCGCGCACACGTAGGACAGAGCCGCCGCGTCGCACCGCATCGCATTGAATTCGCTTGTATCCGCACCGCATCGCTTCGCAATAGCGTTCGCTTTGAATCGCCTACGTAGGACGTAGCGTTATTGTCTAGGCGCCCGCAACGTTTCGCGGTTCGCGATAACGCTGGGCCCTCGTTCTGCACAATCCTCTGGAAGATCGCGTTGGCTCGTTCCGTGTTCTTCGGTGCGTGATGTCCACTTATTATCGTTCGGCGCTGGATATATTTCTGAATTTACTTCTAATTCATTCTTAATTAAATTAATATCCTTGTCGATTAGGCTCGTAAGCCCTAAATACGTCCCCACACTGCCATTTGGTCAGATGGATGGGTGACTATATTTAGTCTTTTCTTATTCCCACACTGCATCCTGGGTCAGATGAATGGTGAATAGAATTTTCGATATCGACGAAGTCAACTTGGTCTTGCCAAGGCCCGTAGGCGAGACTGGTTATTTATTTAACTTGAACTCTTTTTTCTATAAAATTTAAACTCGACTTAAGCTACCAAACGATAATTACGTAGATTGCACTCACTGATTCTTTTTTTAAAAATGTTAATGTTCTTTTAAAATAACTTTGGTCTTTAACTTAAAACTTTGAAGACGGCGGCCAGGGCGTAAGCCCTGACCGCCTCACACGGCTCTTAGGCCCACTAAAGACTTCGACTGTGTTTCAACTAGACTTGCTACTGACTCGACTATATAATGGTGACTGATTACTGACACTCTACTGATTAACTCTTTCTAACTAACTGTCCAGGTAGTAGGATTCTACCTTATATAATAAAGGTACCCCTGTCTCGAAGAGAGGGGTGTACAGGGGTATAAAATATTCAAACTATTCGCACGCAAATCATTTTTGCATATTTAACTAAAAAATATTTTAAATTAACAATTACATATTTATTTATTTATTTATTTATTTATATAAGCATGAAAAACAGGCTAGAAGCCCACTGGTTTCATGCATTTATGAACATATATATATAATGTATGGAATGATTGGACGATTGAATTATCATCCACACCCCATACATGAACGCACGTACATAATTTTCACTCAGTCATACATTCAGCATTTTTACAAAAATTATTATTTGCATTCTGCGTGGGATCGAGACTAACATAAATACATTTACTCTAATTAAGTTAATTAACCCTGGCCACGTAATATTTTAGCTGGTACTATCGGTGACAGTGTTCAAACCGTTTATTTTGAAGTGAAATTATATTGAGAAGTATCACACGCGCAATTCCGTCAAAATTCACACACGCGAAGGCTGTATGAAAGCACTATTGCGCGATATGTGACATTTATCGGAAGTGACGCGCGAGATACAACCAACATGGAAAAAATATAATGTTTTTCGTGACTGTCTTGAAGTAATTTACAATGACGAGCGTCAGACACTGATTTATCAAAAGTCATACTCGCGAGAGCTGTATTAAAGCCCCTAACGCGCGATATATGACGTTTATCAAAAGTCACGTGTCCGGCGCGTACATTGTAAACATTTTCATTGAAAAGTAAAATTGCCTAACGCGAATATATCCTTTCGCGATTTACACGTTTGATTCTTTCGGCAACCAGATTCACCCCGGGAATTATGAGCAATACGGCATCAGTGAATTCGTCGATGGCTAGACCCGGATTGCGCAAAATCAACCTCCGTGTATCTCGCTAGAGGACAACACGACGTTAGAGCAACAATTGAGAAAAGAAACATAAAATTACGGAAATGTACAACTGAAACTATTTATTAAAAGGGTTCGATTTTTTTCAGGTAGCCTGAATCTATATTTGAATAATAAACATTGAAATATTTAAGTGCGGAAAAATCCAAATCTCTGAGACAATTAGTTGCTGACCATGTTTTATTGCAGAACCCAAATAAATGGTCTTTGCGCGGTATTGAAAAAAGGTTATTTTATATGATGGTGATGTATTGTGTTTTCGAACTGGGTACAGATTAAAAGAATAAAATTATGAAAGTTAAAACCGAAAATACCTGAACTAACAACAGAATTAATATATTTTTAAATATTTACGAAGGCCAAGGTTAATAACAATAAAAAATGTTTAAAAATTATATTCGGGGCTATTGTTAGGGAAGACAATTGATGTCACCAGGGTACCACCAAATGTTATACCTGCATCAATTTGAGGTTAGGAATAATTTTATTATGTATTTGCATTTGATGACATTTTTCAAAAAAATTAAATTGCTCAATATCTTATTTACGTAGTTGTATTATTGAAGGATATTTCGAAATACATGAAGGATATTTCGAAATATATTATCTTTTTATTCAATCATGAATCGCATAGTCTACTTCTTGATAATTTAAGAGATAACAACGTTTTCTATGAATCATTTTGTATGGCTAGTTTTTTTGAGAACAATTTAAATTGAAATGACAGATTATAACACAAGTACCTAGGTACAAAGTATATTGAATTTATAATAAAGGTGTAATTTTTACATATAGAAAAGGGGTACGCATTGGTAAACGCCACCACTCCTAGATGATAGAGTTATCTTTTTCATATCAATTACCAATGACTATCCATACATTTCTTTTTTTGAACGTTGCTATAGTTGTCGTCAAATGTAGAAGTGTCCTTTCGGAGAATTTTGTCAGTGCCAACATATTCTAAAATTGCACTATTATTGTTGCCCTATTGTATTATTGTTATTTCTGTATTGTTTATGTGGATTTAAATATATAAAAATATTTTGACGTTGTGATACCCTCCTCCCAAGAGGCTGGAAGGATGAGCTCACTTTTTTCGAATGTCAAAAATGGAATTTGATATTCCACACATAGTCGCTGAACGAGATTGATAAAAAAAACTAAACAAAATTTGAAGCCGTGGTCTGACGATACACAAATGTCAACTGTCAGCGCACAAACGTCAGACGGCACGGTCATGTCACAAGATAAAATGTTGAAATAAATAAAATTGTCAATAAATTAGGACGTCACAAATTAGGATAGATAGTCAATATTGGACGTCACACGTTAAAATGAATAAAATAAGACAAATAACTTAAAAACAACACACAGCCGAAATATTGTCACATAAAATAAAATTGTCACATATAGATAGTTTTCTGGGGCACACATTATTTCCTCTTCTCGGCCATGGGCGTGCTGATGCACCGCCAATGCCGGAATGAACCGTCGTCGATGGGCGAAGGGGCAAGGCTATCGGCGACAGCAACCTCGGGTCCCAGACACCAGCAGATGCCGGTTGGGTGACTGGCGGGAGCGAACAGCGGCGGCGCGAGTCTCAAGGAGATGCAGGCCGTTGCTCCAGGGTCCAGCGCGACCCAACTACGTTTGGAACACTTTCCAAACTCAGGACCCGCTTCGGTCCAGGAAAGCGGCGCTCTCGTCGAGTGGTTGTGCGCCGATCCATCTCGGTACTCCAGGTGTCACATCCATGGCTGCCGATGTGGAGCGAGCCTAACCGACACCCTCTGGTGCGGTTTGCAGCTGCTCTGGCCACAGTGAGCGCGGTCCGTGTCGACACGACGCGTGTCTAATTTCGACTGTCAAAAATCTTTCACTAGTAAATGTCACATTTTGGAGGTTATCTGTTATTGTCAAATTTTTCTTTTTATTCACACACTATACTTTTCACAAATGTTTGTTTGTGGTCAGCTGATTTAGCGCCGGATTTAAATAAAAATAACGCGAACAGGAGAGGTCGCGTCAGTTGCTATCTCTTATACTAGATTCAAAGCAAATGCTCGTCAACATAATAGGTACATTAATAAATAACAAAATAGCACCAAAAGATGGCACATATACTTTACCATTCTTCTAGATGGCGACTAACATAGAAGCGGTCTATTAAAATTAAGTCGATATAACAATATATTATAATTAAAAAAAGATCTAGGACACTAGGCTGCGGGACACTTGGGTACGACGGACACTTGGTCGCGACTTATAAAAATGATAGATGGTGCAAGAAAACAATATATAATGCAACTCGCTCATGCGTGTCACTATAATAACTACACACAAACCTATCAAACCGTTTCTAATCAAACTTTTGAATAAAATAAGTTCGTTAAATAAATAAAAATACTATGGGTATATTTGTAAACAGAAAGCAATTGTTATGTTTATTAAAATTTACTCTAAACAATATCTTTTAGCTCATTTTTGAGTATATTGTTTTTTTACCTTGCTTTCAAATTATAATAATATTATGTACCTATAAATAAGAATAACAACTGTCGATTTGTTCAAGCGAAATTTGTTCTCTTAACATATCGACAAAGTATTAAGCCAGGATACGCGATTTGTACCTATGTAAGGTCTATATTTTTCACGGTTTTTCCAACTTTGAAGTCAAAAATCATCATTTCATTTCGCAGAGCGAAAGTGCGAGGTATGAAAGAATGACACAGAATGGAAATGGGAATGATAGCGAAAAAATTTCAATAGATGAAGTTAGAGAAGCAGTGAAGCATGCGAGTACAGGAAAGGCTGCGGGATTTGATTGTGTAACATCTGAATCCATCAAATATGGTGGCGAAAAGGCGATGAAATGGTGTCACAGCCTCTTCAATAAGTGTTGGGAGACAGGACATACCCCACCGGATTGGAGGAACGCAGTGATAGTACCTCTGTTCAAAAAAGGGTCAAAATTAGATTGCCAGAATTATCGAGCCATCAGTCTGCTGAGTTCAGTTGGAAAACTGTATGCTAGGATATTGGATCAAAAGTTACGAAGGGTTACTGAAAGCAAGGTATGGGATGCACAAGGAGCGTTTGTTAGGGGTAGAGGATGCACTGACCAAATTTTCTCCCTTCGAATGGCAACTGAAAAGGTTCTGGCCAAAAACCAGAAGCTTTTCTGTGCTTTCATTGACCTGGAAAAGGCCTATGATAAAGTCGACCGGGAAAAACTTTGGGACGTGCTATCAGTGTACGGAGTGGAAGGTTTGTTGATAGGAGCAATTGCATCTCTTTATGAGGGTAGCCAGGCCTGTGTGAGGGTTAATAACTCACTCACAGAATGGTTCCCCATCAACAAGGGAGTACGACAGGGTTGCGTCTTATCACCGTGGCTTTTCAATTTGTACATTGACTACTGTGTAAAAGAACTGAAGAATGTAAACATCGGTTTGAAGCTGGAAGGGGTCAATGTATGCGATCTTATGTATGCGGATGACAAAGTATTAATGGCAGAAAGTGTGAAAGATCTAGAGCGCTTGGTAAAAATGGTATTCGAGGGATGCATCCAAAATGGACTGAGAATGAATGGAGCTAAGTCTAAAGTAATGGTAATTGAAAAAAGCGAAAGAAGAACAGAATGCAATATACGAGTGAATAATGAATTACTAGAACAAGTGGATGAATATTTGTATCTAGGAAGTATGTTTCAGCGTGATGGAAGACTGGAAAAGGATATAGAAAGAAGGGTAACGGCAGCAAATAGGGTGAACGGTGCATTAAGATTATCTCAAGGCCAGCAAAGCTAGCTGTGCACAAGGCAATAGTTGTACCAACATTAATGTATGCAAGTGAGACATGGACATGGCAGAAGACGCATGAAAGTAAAATTAACGCTGTGGAAATGAGGTCCCGAAGACGAATGTGTGGTAGAACGATCTATGATAGGATAAGGAATGTGGACATCAGACGAGAATGCAAGATTGAAAGAGATATTGTGAGTAGAATGAAAGTAAATAAACTACGATGGTTCGGACATGTGGAGAGAATGAATGATGAGCGCCTGACAAAGCATGTATACAAGGCTGAAAAGAGTGGAATGAGAGGTCGTGGCCGCCCGAGAAAGAGTTGGCATGATCATATAAATGAGATTTTGAAAGATGGTAATATACGAAGTCAGAATAATAGGAGAGCATGTATGACGCGATGCATGGATGTAAATGAGGCAAAACATGTATGTCAAGATAGAGGTGCAGGTGTCTGGCGTTCAGTCCTCTCTGCCGACCCCAAGAAGGGATACGGCGTGATGGTATGTATAATATAAATAAAAAAGTAAAAAAACACAAAGTGTTGTCATTGCTTGGTGGGACTTTGAGGAAAATAGGAAAAGGAGATAGTGGGAGAGGAAAAAATGCATATTTATATAACATGTAGGTATATATATATCAGGATAGGATAGTATGGAGGTCAGTCTGTTTTTCCTACCCAGAATATGAAAACATCATGATGGTATACATATATGTTTAGAGATTAAATACCAAACTTTTAAGTCTTCTTAGATATAGTGTATAGGTCACTGCCATACAAATTCTATGAAGCAATGTCGTCACTAAATTCAACGTTTAAAAAAATTGTTAAAAAAATTGTAATAAGTACTATAAATTGTAATACTATGATAAAATTGTAAAGATGTAATACTACAAACTGATATTTTTTATAGCAAATTAAATTACCTAGTTGGGGTGTTTCGGCTTTTTTCGATATTTTAAAAACTTTTGGAAATATAGGCATTTAAACACGGTACTGCCTCCCTGACCAGCAAGGACAGATAGTTTATCTAGTATTCACACCAATTTAGTTATTTTATTTTCATATTTTAGTTACTTTTTTAATACTTAATACAACTGGCTCCCGCCAAACAAACCTAACCAACCTATTTTTACCAAACATATTTTTACAATCGGATCTCGACCGTTTATCTATATTTTGTGAACAAAATTTCCTTTTTCTAAACGCTATAAAATGCAAAATATTAACATTTACCCGAAAATATAACGTAATTTTATACAATTATTCACTTAATGGTACTGTAAAATTAAATAGAATTGATGAGATTAAAGACTTGGGAATTACGTTAGATAGTAAATTATCTTTCAACTCACACTATGACAACATCATTAAAAAAGCAAACAGTAGGCTGTGCTGGGGTTCATTATCAGAAACTGCAAAAATTTCAACAATCTATTCACTTTTAAACTCCTATACAACAAATATGTTAGAAACCACCTAGAGTATGGATCCCAAATATGGAACCCTCAGTATCAGAATTCTAAACATAGAATTGATAGAATTCAAAATAGATTTTGTAAATACATAATGTATAAATCGTATGGAAGCCTAAAATCTATTTCTGATGTGCAAAATCATCTAAAAATTCCACCACTGGAAACAAGAAGGACAATCAAAGACGCAATTTTTTTATATAAAATCTTAAACAATATGATAGACTATTCTTATCTACTAGAAATTATAAATATTCATGTTCCCCCCCGAAATACCAGAACCAATAATACGTTCGAAATCAATAAGTGTAACACTAATATTAGAAAAAATAACTTCATTGATAGATCATGCTATATTTTTAATAACAAACTCAATGACGTTGATATATTTAATATCTCGCTCAAAAATTTTACCAACATCCTACGATATAAAAATACGTTCTAAGTATTACTTTACATTCATATTATACAATAATAAAAATTTTATTTTTATTTTACAACAACATATTAAATTAATATAAATGTACGTAGACCTCTCACCACTCTCACACCGTTACATGATTTTATCTGTGTTTCCTACATTAGTTTGTGGTGTAAAACGTCGATGCATACTTCTTGCAACAATATTATTACCTACATAGCATTAAATGTGTACTGTATATTATACTGACTAGTGAACACAATACTGATTGGTCGGTCAGTATTGGCTCGTTTTTTGTTGCGGTTGCGGATGACTAAATAGTTAATATAATATCTACTTTTCCCAACTCTTTTATTTTTTATATTTTAATATACCTACCTGTTTAAAAAAAATATTTTTGCAATTGTTAAATAATTTATGTACTTAGATTAAACTATTTAAAAGAACCTTTAAAAAGTTTATAACCTGTTAATATAATTATACCTATTGTAAATTCATATTGTAAACTGTTGGTTCTATAAAATCAATAAAAATAAAAATAAAACTTTTGTAGGTTAGATTTAAAAAATCGTTTTACATCCTAGGCTATACTGGCTGGTCAGGGAGGCAGTACCTTTAAGCACATAAATTTATCATAAAAAAATGTTTTTCCAATAAAAAATGTTTGAGAAACTCTGTAGTTTTTTTGAAAACATAAAATTGAAATTTTTTGTTTCTATATTTATACTAATTTTCAGCGTTCTAGCTTTTATGGTTTTTGATATACTTATAGATATGGAAAAATAAAATAAAAAATCAAAAGTAGATAACCCCTGACTGAAACAAAAATTTAAAATTCAAGTATAAAAGTTTTGTGGGCCTATAATTATCTATATATTTCTAAAATATTTGAGCTCTGTAAATTGAGCGGATCAAAAATTATAAAGGGGGGGGACACACAGACTCACATTAAATGTTCTACTCCAAATTCTGCGAAGCCTCTAAATAGGTGTTTTTTAACTTCAAAGTTGGAAAAACCGTGAAAAATTTAGACCCTACATACAAATTGCGTATCCTGGCTTGATACTTTGTCGATATGTTATGAGAACAAAGTTGTCTTGGAAGATTTAGAGAACAGTTATCTAGGATGTGTTGAAATGAAAGGAAAACTGAAATATTATTATGTTGCCAAATAAAACGTCAAACGCACGATAGTACATGACTTACCTACTTTTTTCACGGAGTACTCCATCTATATATAAATCTATGTTTCACAAGTACATACAGTTTTTGTATGAAGTTTTTGCACTAGTGTAGTAAAAATTTAGGGACGGAAATACGCAGATGCACAAAAATGACAGATAGTGTGATCGGTTGAAACTTGAAACAGATGAATCTAGGGAAAATTATACGGGATGCAATAAAATACGACAGCGAAATAATAATATATGTATATAAATCCCATTCCCTTAATTTTTTTGTTTGGTTCCGTGAATCTTTAATAATAATGGCGACTCGCGTGAGCGAGTTGCTTTATAAATTAATCGGAAATTGGTCGCAGGAAAAATGCTATCAACATCTTTGTCATTTGAGGTTAGTAATAAGTTTATTATGTTTTCGCGTTTAATCACATTCACAAGTGTCCGTCGCACTCATGTGTTCGTCGCACCCAAGTGTCCCGCACCCAGGTGTTCGTCGCACCAAAGTGTCCCGCACCCAAGTAGCCCGGACCCAAGTGGCCACAGCCAAGTATCCTTTTCCGAAAAAAAATTATATAAAGCTGTTGCTCATATTTTACCAAATAGTATATTTATATTTTTATTCAGAATTTTGAAAATATTTTTTTATTTGGCATTGTCTTGGTTAGTTTTTCTTACTACACACGGAGAGTTTTTGGTCCTGGCCATTGTAGGTATATCCGGAGGTTTTTTAGGGTTTTTGGTCTTGGCCAAAGATATTAATGTATATACCTATATGGAGTACTTGTCGGAAAAAGTGTGTCGAAATTCGCGGGAGTTTTTGCGCGCTGGTAGGCAGAAGACTTATTCCTTTCATCTAAACGTTCGATTTCGGGTAGTCTAATTCTGCTTTCGTTACAAATCGTTATCTCTTTGGGTCAAATGTCCATCCAAATCTGCGCGAATTAAACTGCGAGTGGCTGTAGAGTCTATCAATGCTACATAGAGAGAATCATCAATCGTCTAGTTTATCTGCGGGGAGGCTAATCCTACCAATAACACATAGATCGTCTATATTGTATTCTTATTCGTAATTCCGTCATTCTACTCCTCTTCGTACCTATTCATCTCATTACTACTCAGCGCAACTACTGGCGTACCTAACTCATGATCCGGCGCGACTACCGGTCTTCTCTCTTTGAATTTCTCAGGATCTTCTCATCATCCGACGTATCATCATCATCATTTTGCTACCTCTCGACGTTTCTACTTGCTTCCTTTCATCCGACGTATCTTCATCATCATCTTGCTACCTATCGACGTATCTGCTTGCTTCCTTTAATCCTACGTATCTAATCAACTATCAGCTTCCTACTGCTCGACGTATCTGGCGCGACTACCAGTTCTACTTCCGACGCGAATTCTGAACTACTTCTTATGATGCGTATCTTCTCGCTATTAGCCTCCACGGTCTTTACATCGTCATCACCCTCTCTATGCACATACAGCCTCCACAACCACTACAGCAAAATCTACAGAATTGGGATCATCATTATCCTCCAAACAACTTCATTCTTCATTCACAGAATTTTTATTACTCATCAAAACCATCTACAGATTTATAAATCACCTTCATCGTCAGAGTTATAAACCACTATAACTTCATCATCTACAGATTTATTATCCACCTTCATCGTCAGAGTTATAAACCACCATGCTTCATTAACTACAGATTTATTATCATCATCCATCGTCAGAGCTATAAACCACCATAACATCATGATCTACAGATTTATAATTCACCTTCATCGTCAGAGTTATAAACCACAACAACTTCATCAGCTACAGATTTATTCTCCACCTCCATCGTCAGAGTTATTTTAAATTCTTCACCTACAGAATTATGCTTTGCCTACAGAATTATAATCCACGATACTTCGTCAGAGTTATAATAAATTCGTCACCTACAGAGTTATTATTCATCAATATTCATATACAGAGTTATTTTTCTAAAACTTCACCTACAAATTCAATAATAATTACAGCCTCCTGTGAGGTCACGATATCTTCAAACAATCGTTATATTATTATTATTAGGGCGCCAGTTCCACGTGTATAGACCTGGTGGAACACAGGTTCAATTTATTCAGATACTCGTTAGACCATTTGCAATAAAAAATCTCATTCGATAAAAAAACGCTATCATATCCTCTGCTATCCGACGTTGTAAAAATAGTACTAAATATTCTATTAATTTAACATATAAAAATAAAATAAATATCTAACTCCTGGGCTAACAAATAACAGCAATTCTATATTACCGCGGCTCATATTATCATTTATATTATTCGCTACAAACCTAGTCTCATATTTTTATAAGTATACCACAAATTTCGTCATCACGTTCTACTATCCAATAATTGCATACATATATAACGACCGAAAATATATAAAGAAAATCCACCTCAAAAAACATAACTATCAAAACAGTAATAAATTTCTACAACTGAAAATCTCCACGTGGTCTGTGAAAACAACAGTTATTAAAACACGCTCAAGTATCCCGACAAATAAATATTTCAATATCAGTAAAATAAATCTACCTAAAATCATTCTTAAAAATTACACGCTTCAAAAAAAACACAGCTATCTACAAACAAAACTTCAATCTCAGGGCGGTTCGTTAAAAACTACTGTTTTTAAAATGTCCCACGTTTTGGGGGCCAATTGATATCTAAAGAAAAGGAGGAGAATATACTCGCCCCACGTTGGGCGCCAATTGATATCTAGAGAAAGCGGAGAAAAATACTCGTCCCACGTTGGGATGCAAAATTGATATTAGGAGGCTGGGAAGAAATATATTAGTCCCATGTTGGGACACGAAATTGATAACTAAAGAAGCTGAAAAGCATAATAAAAATAAACATTAAACTCTGCCCCTGAAAATAAAAATCAAATAAAACATAATCGGCTGCGATGTGCCTGAAAAGACAAATACATACAAATACAGGCTTGGTAAAAATAATACATACATAACTGGAAAGATCTTACCAAACTGCTGGTCTCGTAACGGGACTGTAGAGGAAACACTTACACTACATATCACTTTATATTAATTAAAAATAACTTAAAACTATCTTAAATTCACCCCTCGTTGGTTATATGGACCTGAAACACACTTATTCACTATTTTATACAATTAGAAAAAAAATGCTAAGGCCGTCCGATAGCCTAGCAAACTCGCACTCTCGCACGCGGGTCTCTACAACTACCGACCAACCACTGACTCCTACCGAATGACAACTCAACTGACACTCACACTGACAACTACCGAATGACAACTGATCGACTACAGCCGGGCAACCCAGCGCCCGTGAAACATGGAGTAGGGGAGGGGGGGGGTGGTTAAACTGAAGAATCAATCCGTACCGCCGGGTGCCAACCAAGATTCCAGGAATATGCTTGATGCATTTTACATTTTAAATTTATTTTCAATAGAAAAGACAATACTTAAATATATGAACAAGGCCTGGGGGGCCGCTATAATCCGTTCTTAGAATTAATAGAAGAAATACATTAGGCCAGAGTAAAATAATGGTTATTGGGTTTCTTTGATATCATAATGCATGGAAATATATCGATCACAATACCTATGGAAATATCAAGATGATATCACCTTTACTGCCATGGTACAGCCTCTTCTTCTTTGCTGGCGTCCAGGGTTCGATTCCCGGTAGAGGAGAAATTTATTTCTCACGCAAATCACTGGTTAGTTGGAAGAAATTGCCATTTGGCGATAAACTCGCCACTTAAATAGGGTGTAAGGAAGTGTTTAAATAAATAAAGAAAAAATATGAATTTTTAATCCTAGGGTTTTATTACTTCGAATACTTCGAGTTGGTAGATGAACCAAGCTACCAACAATGTATGAACCACCACACAAACAGGTTAAAAAGATAATAATAAAACCAATGTTGGTATTTTTTACATTACAATACACACTAGTATTTTTTTTAACTATTACCTAACTCTTTTTTCGTTTAATAAATACGAAAATATCATGTCATACTCAACAATCTTCATGCAAACCGCGTTTTTCTTGCCTATCAACTGTGCGAAAGAGACAACATTTTTTTGCCTCACTTCACTGCTATGAATAGTTGACAAGTACTCCATCTAGGTATATACATTAATATCTTTGGTCTTGGCCGGGCATTGCCATGTTCAAGTTGCCGTCCTTGCTTGTTTGTGACGTCATAACTGTTTTCGTTTTGACGTTTAGCATTTTTAGCTGACAGTTGTTCTATGCTGACAGTTTATTTATTCTGCTCCTGTAGATAATCGTGTATATAATAATATTGTTTGTTTTTATCTGACCTATTTACAACATTAACTCGATATCAATAAGTGCGCACAATAGTTATCAGACAGATGATAATGTTTTAACACAAGCATTGATATATAAATTTTTCATATTAAATTTATTAGGTTGCTTAATTGAAGTGTTTGTCATAATATGAATGTAAATACGATATTTAATATATTTTTCATAATTTGTTTATCGTGCAGTTTTGTTTGGGGCATTTCTCCGGTCGTTTTAGGTAAGTATTTTACATTTTTCAACCATATATGATAATAGGTTATGTTTCTCGCAAGTTTTTTTTCTTTACATTACAGTACCCGGTGATGGAGGAAGTCAACTGGAGGCCAAACTAAATAAAAATGATAGTGTTCATTATTTGTGCGTAAAGAGTACTTCGGATTATTTTACCCTATGGCTGAACAAGGAGTTACTTGTTCCCCTTGTGATAGATTGTTGGGTGGACAATATGAAACTGTATTATGATAATGTGACAAGGAAGTCAGTGAATTCACCTGGTGTTTCTATACGTGTTCCTGGATGGGGTGATCCGGAGATGGTTGAATGGTTGGATCCATCGCATGCGTCAGCTGGTGCATATTTTGTAAATGTAGCCAATGCTTTGGTAGCTATGGGTTATACACGTAACATCTCCATCAGGGGTGCACCCTATGACTTCAGGAAAGCACCAAGTGAGTAAATTATTTTAATATTACATTTGTTTTTATATTATAGACTATATATTTTTTATTAGAAAAATTCATATTCAAAAAACATCATTTAGTTGTAGCCATTACTATATTTTTACTCAAGTCTTAATATCATTTGAACATTCAATGGAAGAATTTGAATATTTTTTATTAGTATTTAAAAATTAAGACAGTTCGAACAGTATTATTTTGGTTGTTATAAATATCTCCAAACATCTATAATTTTTTCAACGTAGAATGGTGCGATTTGCGCACACATATCATAAAACCAACCAAGCGAAAAACCCAAATTTGTCTTCTGCGTACCCATGTGATTTTTGTAGATGTTTCGCAATAACTACATATTTAATGTATAAAAAATATTCATCTGAATAAATCTTTATCACTAGGTTTCATTAAACACTCTTTATTCATTGAGTAATTCTGTGATTATAATTTTATTCACATAAGTAATTATTACTTTTTTCATAATGTATTTAATTAAAGTAATAAGTTTACCACTCTATTCTGAACATATATTATATGAACTTCAACACTGGAAGTTTTTTTTGTAAATCTTAATAGGATTAATGCCAAACGTCATCTTTTACTTAGCTGTAGGAAAATTGTAATTTTGAAATACACCAGATATGACCAGTCATCAACTGTTTTACATAACTGAATTACACATTTGCTTACATTCACCAGTTTGTTTTTTATAGGTATTATAGTTATTTTTTATTCATGTTTGAATGTTTTCCAGGTATGTGTTTTTTATAGTTTTACTCTGTCTAGTGTCAAATGACTACAGTGTTAATTAATTCAAATCATTTTTGTTCAAGATGAGAACCAAGAATTCTTTGTGAATATGAAAGATCTAGTTGAAGAAACGTACCATATGAACAATGACAGTAGAGTGACATTGCTTACTCACAGTATGGGTGGAACCATGACATTGCACTTTCTTCAGAATCAACCGCAGAAATGGAAGGACACATACATTGAGAGATTGGTGACATTAGCAGCCCCCTGGGGAGGAGCAGTTAAAGCAGTTAAAGTATTTGCAGTAGGTGGGGATACACATTCTTTACATTATCACTAGATGTTTTTATCTCTCGTTATTGACATGTGTTGACATTGTTTTGTGAATCTTTTTATTGAATGTAAACATTGTTATCTCACTTTGTATTTTGTTAACAAAATAATAGTACATATCACGCAGTATCTAAATATACTATAATGTTATTGACGTTTATTAGAAATAAGTTCATCAAAGTTGATATGGTTATAGCTTAATAATTCATAGCAAAAAATAAAAAAAATGTAAAAGGAGAAACAATGACGAGTAAATAGAAATCAGGGGGGCAAGTCTGATCCGACCGGCGAAATCAAAACCCTAGTGATTACCCATATCATGGATATAATTATCATATGGAGTTGTATGACATCTAAAGATATTATAGAACTCCATATAATAATTATATCCATGATATGGGTAATCACTAGGGTTTTGATTTCGCCGGTCTGACCAGACTAGCCCCCCTGGTGTTATCAGATAAATATCCTTGCTTTTTCAATCTGTAATGTAAGTTTGAAATTGTGGACTTAAGCTTAATTTTCTTCAAATTAAAAAATTAAATGCAGAATTGATGATGTTCAGAATATTGAAATGGAAACTTGTGGTTAGATAACTAAGCTTGGTTAATTTAATTGAATAGGTAATGCACACCCATCGCTGGTATTCCACATTGTGGAATATGGTATGAATGAATGAATAATTAGGATTAAAAATAATATTAAATAACAAAGGATGGTGTTTGTAATAATGAATATATATATAATAAACATTCATTCTTTCCTGGATACTTCGTGTTTCGTTGGATTCTTACCGGCACGTTTATGAAACACCACTATAATTTCGACCTTCTTGCATTCCGGAGCGTATTTTATTAGATTTAGAGATTTAAATTCTTAATACTTAATATTTCTTGATTACTTGTTAGTAATAAATGCTTCCTAGCTATTAGGTAAAGTGCATTTTTACTATTTTATTGTGCAGTAAAAAAGTTCCATTTTCCATTTTCGCAGTCATCAAACTCATAAATATCTGAATACAATTTGCTTCGTAATTAATATTTGATATTTTATCATTCTTAAGTACATTGATTAATAGACAAATTAATTTTATCTGTTACTCTTAGCTGAGATTACGATACATTCATCTGGCAATGTATATATAATGGTAATTTAAAGTACATAGATATATGAGTAGGTATATTCATATTATTGATTTACAAATTCATGGTCAACTAGTTATATTGTAATATATTTTATTGTTTTAACATGTTGTTTCTGATTTTTAAACGTATTGACCTTCAAGAAGAATAGGTACTTGATTTTTACAGCTTGATTCAATGATTTGTAAAATGCACTACGATTTAATCTTTTAAAACAGAGTGGTACCATTACAAAAAAAAAAACAGAATGAATAGATTTTTAATCAAAATCATAAGAAATGTTTTATTTATAATCTTTAAGAGGGCATATAACGCTAAATCTAATGACTGAAAACATGATATATTCAAATCGCCTAGTACACTATGAAGTTACGTGTTAGTTAGGGTAAATATCATATGCGTTTAAAAATGGTTTATCAAAAAGGGTTACGGTTGTTTTTTTTTGCATTTGAATAACAAACCTGATGATTGAAATTATTTTTGATCAGTCTCTTTGATTTTATGCATTTTTTAAGCACTAACAAGATTTATTTCTATATGACTTATAGTTTATGGAGTAATTGTGCTGTAAAAAAGGATATTTTTGTTTATTGACAAATTAATATCTCAATAGAGACTAAGTTGTAATATTATAGGAGAAAGTGGAAATCAAGGCACCTACTTAACATTTACTAATTATGCCTTTTTATTTAATTCCCTAATCAATCCAATTTTTAAAAATTGATATAAGTTGATATTTATATGGCAAAGTCTTTATATTCCTACTTTAAGTACCTAGTTCTCCATAGAGGTAAAACAAAATAACTTTTGGATAAGGTGGTAAAAGCAGCATTGTCCACGTCCTAATTGATTTGGTTGTGCAGGGGAGTGGAGTATCAGTCGGAGGTTGGTGGGTGAGTGATGAGCGTGACTCGAGCCATAAAGGGGCTCCTTAAGCCTACATACATGGTCGCAAGCCCATGTTGCTAGCCTATTCTGGCTGGTACTCTACACTAGTCGCCTGTGCTCGTGGGCCTGGATTTGTGAACCCAGTGAAACCACGATTGCCTTTTTCTTTTGTATCTATATTGTTTGAATTTTTGATACAATAAAAATTCACTCTTCAAAAATGCATTCAGGAATAAATAAATATACCTATAAAAAAATTTATGGTCTGTTACATTAAGTGTGGAATTGCATATTTGTATGAAAAATGTACCTACCTATATAGGTAATATAAGTAAAATGTCTTCTGTATGGGAAAATTGAGTTTTCAACTTCATATTGATATTGTCTGTGTTTCTAAAGACTAGTGTATTTTTTACTTTCCACTACTATGATTGTAATAGTATTCATCTACATACTATCATTCCATCTTTTCTACGGGATAGGTAGAGAGAACCAAACATCATATTCATCTTGACACATATCCATCGCCTCATCAACGTACATGCTCATCTATTTTTACTTTCCACTACTATGATTGTAATAGTATTCATCTACATACTATCATTCCATCTTTTCTACGGGATAGGTAGAGAGAACCAAACATCACATTCATCTTGACACATATCCATCGCCTCATCAACGTACATGCTCATCTATTTTTACTTTCCACTACTATGATTGTAATAGTATTCATCTACATACTATCATTCCATCTTTTCTACGGGATAGGTAGAGAGAACCAAACATCACATTCATCTTGACACATATCCATCGCCTCATCAACGTACATGCTCATCTATTTTTACTTTCCACTACTATGATTGTTATAGTATTCATCTACATACTATCATTCCATCTTTTCTACGGGATAGGTAGAGAGAACCAAACATCACATTCATCTTGACACATATCCATCGCCTCATCAACGTACATGCTCATCTATTTTTACTTTCCACTACTATGATTGTAATAGTATTCATCTACATACTATCATTCCATCTTTTCTACGGGATAGGTAGAGAGAACCAAACATCACATTCATCTTGACACATATCCATCGCCTCATCAACGTACATGCTCATCTATTTTTACTTTCCACTACTATGATTGTAATAGTATTCATCTACATACTATCATTCCATCTTTTCTACGGGATAGGTAGAGAGAACCAAACATCACATTCATCTTGACACATATCCATCGCCTCATCAACGTACATGCTCATCTATTTTTACTTTCCACTACTATGATTGTAATAGTATTCATCTACATACTATCATTCCATCTTTTCTACGGGATAGGTAGAGAGAACCAAACATCACATTCATCTTGACACATATCCATCGCCTCATCAACGTACGTGCTCATCTATTTTTACTTTCCACTACTATGATTGTAATAGTATTCATCTACATACTATCATTCCATCTTTTCTACGGGATAGGTAGAGAGAACCAAACATCACATTCATCTTGACACATATCCATCGCCTCATCAACGTACATGCTCATCTATTTTTACTTTCCACTACTATGATTGTAATAGTATTCATCTACATACTATCATTCCATCTTTTCTACAGGATAGGTAGAGAGAACCAAACATCACATTCATCTTGACACATATCCATCGCCTCATCAACGTACATGCTCATCTATTTTTACTTTCCACTACTATGATTGTAATAGTATTCATCTACATACTATCATTCCATCTTTTCTACGGGATAGGTAGAGAGAACCAAACATCACATTCATCTTGACACATATCCATCGCCTCATCAACGTACATGCTCATCTATTTTTACTTTCCACTACGATGATTGTAATAGTATTCATCTACATACTATCATTCCATCTTTTCTACAGGATAGGTAGAGAGAACCAAACATCACATTCATCTTGACACATATCCATCGCCTCATCAACGTACATGCTCATCTATTTTTACTTTCCACTACTATGATTGTAATAGTATTCATCTACATACTATCATTCCATCTTTTCTACGGAATAGGTAGAGAGAACCAAACATCACATTCATCTTGACACATATCCATCACCTCATCAACGTACATGCTCATCTATTTTTAAGCAAATTTTTTACATAAATTTCTCTACAAGCACCGTGTAGATTTGCATACTGAGTTTCGTGACAATGGGCGTATTAGGTATGAAAATTTTTGTCCTCTGGGAAACTAATATATGTTTTGGAATCTAATAGAAATAATGTGCTTCATAAAAATGTATTTAGGATGATTACATGAAAATTCTTCGAAACACAATTGTTCGAATGCGCAATTGTACGAATAACAATTTTTCGAAAATCAGTTATCAGAATGACAATTGTCCGAAAGCAAACTATTCGAACTAACATTTGTTGGAAAACCAATTAACCGAATTTAATATATTTTTGTGTCATTATGTTGCCTCCTTTGACATATTTTTTGCCAGTAAAATATATTCGATGAAGACTATTATTACTTGTTGTATTATTGTTGGGTACGTATGTTTGCACATTTTTAATAACTGATGTTTGACAGCGCGGGATAGCCTAGTTTGTACACCAGTTTATGTTTATCTAGTATTCACACCAATTTAGTTATTTTATTTTAATATTATAGTTACTTTTTTAAATATATAATGCAACTGGCTCATGCCAGTCGCAATTATAACTACAAACAAACCTAACCAACCTATTTTTACCAAAGTTTTGTAGGTTTAGGTTTAAAAAATAGGTGTACATCCTAGTATATCTGACAGCGCGGTGCGTCGCCATGTTGTTTATTCCATAGATTTTTACTAAACATAATATACTATGTAGATGTAGTACTCCGTGCAAAAAGTGAGTCATTTGTTTTCGATTCATACAAAATTTGCTAACTACGACATCTAGTATATTATAATAAAAATCTATGGTTTATTCCTCTCACAATACTACCAACATGACGTCATAAAAATTCGAACAATTGTAAATTCTGATAATTGTGTGTTCGGAAAATTGTTTTTCGAAAAAATGTGATTCGAATAATTGCCATTCGTAAAATTGATTTTCGTAAAATTGAGCATTCGAATAATTGTTTTTCGAATAATTTTCCTGTCACCATTTAGGATTGCCAACCTTTCATGATGAAGAAAAAATGTACACTTACTATGTAGTGGAGAGTCTAGTGTTGGCCACAACCCACTCAATTATAATTCTTTTAAACCTTCCAGTATTAAAATTTGTAGTAATTGGATCTATTCAATAATATAAATGCCAATTCTCTGAAATTAACACTAATTATCACAATCACTTTTATAAATGGAATAGATTACAATGATGAGCCACAAAAAATGCAGTTTTCAATTTATTCATTTTTTTTTACCACATTTCAAAATTCACTGTTCATGATTTCAAATATTTTATGAAGTAACAATCTTTTATCTATTCTTTTTCTGAAATCTTTTCACTTTTTAGGTGACAATTTGGGATCCTTTATGTTGAGTGAAAGTGTGTTGAAAAAAGAACAGATAACATCTCCTTCTCTGTCTTGGCTTCTACCATCTCCACTTTTCTGGAAAGAATCTGAGGTTCTTGTAGAGACTGATAAACACAATTATACTTTTAACGAACTTGAAAATTATTTTAGGTATGTGTGTACAAATTATCATAGCCTTTTCTTATTTACAATATTTTTTAAAATGTTTTAAAATTATAAAAAAATATAAAAATTACTTTTTACAATGGAGGTATACTTTTTATACATATTTTATTTATGCGTGACAATACGCAGTTAATCAATTCTATTTTTTACTTCTTGAGAATTCTTATTATTTCATTTTAATATTATTAGTTTATTTATAGGTTTCTGAAAATAACACTATCAATTTCTTTTAATATACTTTTATACTTAACCGGTAACAATGACTATACATTATTTAACTTTCTTGAAATTCTAGATTTTATTAACTTAGGTACATAATGTTAATGCTAACATAAATATACAACATTGCTTAGTTTCTTTGTAAATAAATACTTTGAAGAATAATACTTATGGTCTAAATGCACACACACCATCGAAATACCTATACACAAAAGAAACTAAACATACAGAAGATGGAATAGTATAAAACAATAAAACTAATACACAAAATAAAAATAGGAAAAATAGAAGACCCTAAACTAACACTTAAGCAGATAATACAAATCAACTACTACAATACACATACAAAAATTACTTTGTAACTGAGAAAGCTACAAAAAAAAATGGACATGAAAGAATAATATGCAAAGGACTGTGTGACTACAATAATTCGCAAGAACAACTAAAAACTATGAACGAAAAAGCAATCCTACAGGAATTACAAACCAGATTTAGTATCAAGAACTGAAGTAAAGTGAAGCAGATGGGTCGATGGCAGAGCGGTTAGCGCGCTGGGCTAGTAGTCCAGTGGTCGCGAGTTCGAATCCTGCCTCGACCGATTTCGTTCACCTATAGCACAAGCATTTATTTTCTTATTTTAGGAAAAGTAGGAAGATGTATATGTACTTGTTTAACAAGGACATATTCATTTTTTTTTTTAAAAAAAAGTGTAGCTGTATATGAACGTCTACTATATTAGAATTACAATTAAAACTATAAATTATTTTCATGCCTTTTTTAATAATTATTATAAATAAAAATGAAAACCATTCTCTGGTGAATGGTAAAAAAAATACAGATTTTTCCAAAGGGTTGAAATTGAGATTTATTTTAAAAAAGAAGTTAATAGTCATGTATATCAAATAAGCTTAGCTTTCATGCAATTTATTTTTTCTATTTATTGCTATCATAAAAATATTCATAATTCAAGTATAAAATAGCTGCTTCACTAGGATAAATATATTCTGAAGCAGTTACCGGTGCATTTGTGAAGTTGTTAAAAATATTAAAATCAAGATTATGCAATCTTGAACACATAATCGGAACAGTAACAAAAATAATACTATTTCATTGAATTATTCTTGTGATATTAATTTCATTTTGTGTTCTACCCACATCAAGTAACCACCCGGTACCACGGGCTTTGAATTGTGTTAACCCTAACGCTACGTCCTATGTAGGCGATTCAAAGCGAAAGCGATTGTGAAGCGATGCGGTGCGGATACAAGCTAATTCAATGCGATGCGGTGCGAGGCGGCGGCTCTGTCCTACGTGTGCGCGAATCGTTCCCTCTACCGCCAGCTACTGTCATGGATGTACGTATACAAAATACTCAAGAACTATGTACGGCAGAGAAGTGAAACTAATATTGTGTACTTAGAGAGGCATATTTATGGGGATATCACAATTTGTATGAAGAATTACGTGATATTGAATTAATAAATGAGACTGAATTTACATCTTTCCGGGAAACATCAAAATTTGACATTCGTGCAAGCGAGAGGAAACGTTGTGTGTTTTGAACAACATCCTATTGTAAAATAGCAATAGTAAATAAATGTGTTTACTTGTAGTCTCATTTATTTTTGCCAAATCCTAAAATTCGCGGTTCGATAATAATAATTCTTTTGTCCCATAATATGGGACGTTCATGGACAGAAATTAAAATTTGTATTTCTGACATGTCAAAAAACAATGGCACCGCTTTCAATTCGCGCGAAAATATCAAACCAACTGATCGCGTTCGCTTCGCATCGCGCCGCGCCGCATCGAAAAATACTCGCGGTCAGTAACGTAGGACACTTCCATAGTTATCGACTGTTTGTTATTATCGCGCCGCTTCGCATTCGCTTTGAATCGCCTACGTAGGACGTCGCGTTAGATATCCGGTGGCAGTTTATTATAAATCCGAGGTATATACTAAAAAACTTAGCCCAAATTTAGAATTTATTTTTGGCACCAAGTAGTTACATACTTGACATTTTACTTCTTGTGTCCTTCGAAGTAGAGTATTTATGAATAGATTTGTTTTTTTTTTTTAATAAATTTAGAATGGATGTAAAGTTGCTTTACATCCAGTAGGTACTTTAAATTACTTATAAAGCTCTTCAGAGCAGTACCTAAAAGGCTATTTTTGTTTTCTCTTATCACACATTTTTGAAATTCGATTAGTAAATCCAGTAATGTATGAGCAGCATCATCCCAGCAAATAATTGCATAGCTTATAATTCTTTGGCAGAGTGTAGTAGCAAAGAGTATATAATACCTACGAATATGTAGTAGTACACCATTTTTAATTGTTTTGAATTTTGAAAACATATATTAATCAGTTTCTATATCATTTTGTATATTGCAGTGATTTGAATTATCCTACTGGTTGGGAAATGCGAAAAGATACAGTCAACTATTCTTTAAACTTTTCTCCACCCGGAGTAGAATTACACTGTCTCTATGGAACTGATGTACCTACAATAGAAAGGTAAATTTTTAAAGCTTATTAATTTAAATTTATTTCATTGACTGTGATCTCTATCTGATACAATATTTAGAGCATAATAAATAGCAAATGGTTTCAGTATAGGGTTATTTAATATCCTATTTCTATTTTAATATTCACAGATATAAGTTTAATAATTTTAATTTTTGAAGAATTTAGAGTATAATCTTATTTAAGGTAGGCATAGAAACTACCTACATACTCTCTTTTGACATCAATTCTTGCATTGTTTCTTACATATTTATTAAAAATGTCTTTGTTCAACATAGATTCTATAATCTAAGCATGATTTAAAACAATGCATTCTTTTGATAAAAACAATAAATGTAAGCTTGAATTATAGTGTGTAGATTTTTTTTGTAGATATTGAAATTAATTTTCTTGACATAATGTTGCAAGTAATAGTGCTTTCCTTTTTCTCTAGAAATAAAACAAAAATGAAATTAAACAAAATAAATATATTATAGATATATTAGTAATTTGTTTTTTTAATAATTGATGGTTATTGCCTGTTATTGAAAAATATTTTTTTGAAGAATGGTGTACAAACCAGGTACTTGGCCAGAAGGGTATCCTACTTTTGTACCTGGAGATGGTGACGGCACTGTTAATATTCGTTCATTGGAAGGTTGTCTCCATTGGTCTGCTCAAAAAAGGAAACGATGGGGGCTCAAACACCAAGGATTCAAGGCAGTTTATCACTTACCTTTACCCAAAGCTGATCACATGACTATACTCAATGATTTGAGAGTTATGGATTACTTAAAAAAGATATTTGCTTCTAGACAATAAATTATTAGAAAAATTAATTGCTCAATCGTAAAAATGAGATACATATAAATGATCCGTGTAAAAATATACTTATTAAAGATCTTATAAAAATAGGCTACGACTATTTAAACGACTCAACCATAGACGAAAACCAAAAATAACCACAGAAAACGCAGATAAATCAAGTTGTAAAAATATTTACCTTTGTTTATACTTTGTTATAATTGTAGATCTCGATGAAAAAATGATTAATGAAATTAAGTAAATGTAATAAGATGATATTATTATTCATTTTTTCTTCAAGTTGGTTTCCATTATGCATTTATGACCATTGAAAAAAATGACAAAGGTAAATATTTTTGTATTTTGACTTATCTGCGCTTTCTATGGTTATAAATGACCTAAAAACATAGACGATGTCAGAAAATTTGTCGTGTAAATAGACACTTTTTGGCGGGAAAACGCTTTTCCCGCCAATTCCGGTCGTAAAAATAGTGGCACCGTTAAAATAAACATATCGGTAATAAAATACAAAAATATTTACCTTTGTCATTTTTTCAATGGTCATAACAATGCATCATGGAAACCAACTTGAAGATAAAATAAATAATATTGACATCTTATTACATTTGCTTAATTTTATAAATCATTTTTTCATCGAGATCTACAATTATAACAAAGTATAAACAAAGGTAAATATTTTTATAACTTGATTTATCTGCGTTTTCTATGGGTATGGAAAGAATGATAAGAATTTATCTATGGTTGAGTCGTAAAAATATCCCTAGCCATAAAAATAACTAAGCATTTTGGTTCACTTACAAATATATTTAAATACTGTTGATATTTTTATTTTATAACAATAGCCACCAACAACATGGAAGTGCTTCAAGAAAAAGGCTAGCAATAATTAACACAAAACGAATTAATACAATTAGAACAGTTTTTTAAATCATGTATAAATATATTTTAATGAAGGGCACATAGTACAAGGCTTGGTACAAGGAATGTTATTCTGAATATGAAATTAATTTTTCAATTTTGAAAAAATATATAAATTAACAAGCATGTTTTACAAAAATAACTGTAAAAATTGAATTCAATGATAGTAATTTGTATTCTGAGTTCATATTCCATTGAGTATCTAATAAATCCTTTCATATTTAGTTTTGACTAACAATTAATCTCCATTGAAATTTGTTGCCCAAAATAAAGCTGTAATTTAATATTATGCACTATATTGGCTATAATTTTTCATTAAAGATACTTTTTATGATAATTATAAATATATTACATGTCTATAATTAAATTATTTCAAATTGTTATATTTTATTAAACTAGGGGTGCCACAGTATAATATATTGAAAAAAATGTAGAAAAAAAAAACAAATTACCAACTTATAAATCATATTTGTGATATTTATTATTGTGATTTCAAATTACCCAATTATATTATTTTTTGATATTTTAATTTACCTAACTTTTGTAAATAGTTTACTATTATTTTTCTTTAATTAAATGTGATTTTTGTATTTAGATGGCTGTTAGTTTTTTTTTTATGTGTTGGAGGTGTTGAATTTTTCTCAACATTATTGAGTAGCTATCTTGTTTATAAGTTGTTTTTTACTCAGCATTTTGAACAAAGAAATTTAATTACAAATGTTTTAAACTCTCGCATACACACTAATTGTGTAGCTGTGAGCATTGATGAATTATATTTTAGCATTAGATTCATACATTTATCCTTTTATCTATTAAGTGATGATATTGTAAAAAAGATAACATTCAAAATAGAATAGTTGCGACCAATTTTTGTTTTGCGTTGAATGTATAAATCAGATACGTTTATCAAATATGATTCAGTCCCAAATTCATACAATAGAATTAATGACAAGCAAAATATCATGAAACACTTGAGATTATTAGCTAATTATATTTTTCATTATATTGGATAGTAAAAAATAAGTAGATTTAATATTGTGTTAAACAACACATCACTATTAAGGATTGAAAGTTTTAATACAAAATTGCTTTGATTAAATCTCAGAAAAGGAAAGAAATCTCTATGTTGGATATGCTTATCTAGACCGAAAGAATCCTTTTTGTAAAAATACATACATAAGTATATATGTATATTGTATATACATATATATAATGTACCATGACCATTAACTATTAAGAGTATTAATATTTGTAGCTTAAATATACAATAAAATTTTCAGATGAAACAATACCTAAATGGTGAATAATATGTAAAATATACTCATACCCACAGGTTTTGATATGTTTCTCATACATATGATTGGGAGAAGTATTTATTGTGCAATAGGTATATTAATCTTTTTATTGCCATATTTCAATGTTTATTTTTTTTGTTATTCATAAAATGTGATATTCAATTGGTTGCTATAACACAAATTGATTTTTCGTAATATGTTATTTTTGTTTTTTAAACCAATAAATATATTTTTGAATAAAAAACCTTTTTTTTTTCTTTTTCATATTTGTATATTATGTTATATATTTTACAAAATAGATGTTAATATGTGGTAAACAATGACATAATAATGTAATAGACAACAAATTTTTAGGTACTATTAGACAATCTGAAACACAAAATTTGTAACATGAAAAATAAACAGAATGAAAAAATATGGGGATAATGTATGAAAATATATTTTATAGAATAAAAATAAATCAAATCATCGCATATCAGGGATGTTGCGGAATTTCGCATCCGCAAAGCTTCCGTGTCAATTTGAACATCTGCATTTATCAATATGGATGCAGGTCGCGACACGAAAGAAACCAAGATTTCAGTGACAAAATGTGTTGTGGCATTTGTTATTGTTTATCGTAACTCAACATCGTAACATGTTTAATAGCGCTTATAGAATGAACATTTTAATTTTTGACTGTTGTAGTGAGTAGGTACTGTGTGTTAAACGACCAACACCAGCCAGTTTTCCTAGTTAACAGTTGTACGTTAGCAGGGGCTTAATTTATAAACCTCCGAGAAACAGGCTTTAACCTGAAAAGGATACCATACTGCTTTTTATTAAATATAACGCATTAATTTTTAAATTTACATACAGAATATTTAATAATTGATTTGAATATTAAACAAAATACATTTTTTAAATTTTATTTGTGAATTTTTTTTTCCTTTAAAATTCCATATCCGCGAATGTCAAAATATCATTATAATCTGTAACAACCCTGTTACAGATTATAATGATATTCAAAGGTAAGTAGAGTTTGATTAATATAAAACCATCTGTAAGTTATATGATTTAATATTATAAAATTACTTAAAAGATAAGTAAAAACACAATTTTTTAAACTTTATTCCACTCATTTAAAGTGTTGACAACTGACGCGTTTCGCTCAAAGAGCATCCATTCAGTAGATGCTCTTTGAGCGAAAACACTTAAATTAGTGGAATAAAGTTAAAAATTTGTGTTTTTACTTGTTTTTTAAGTAATTTTATAATATTAATAATGGAATTCCATCACGTATTAGCAGTCGAAAAATTAGAAATAATTATGATTTAGTTTTCAACATGCAAATACCATTCTTTTTTTTACTTTCTTTTTGATGTGATAGTTGCAATTTTTTTCAAATATAAATTACACACATTCTTTGTTTCTGTACAAATTTTTTTGTAATTTTTATTTGTTGTTTTGTGAATTATTTCGTAACATAGAAAGGTATAGCTTACACATTTCACTAAGTTATTTTTTGCCAACATTGGCTTCGTAAGTTCAATTATTATTTTTTGCATATCTTATATCTTGAAAATAACAAGATGCTAATGCCATCATTTGAGGATCTCGTTTACTACTAGTTTAGTATTATAGGTAAACAAACATGCCCTCTATTTAAGGCAGCACAGGCACTCAAATGTGATTAGTTGCATTGGCACTTCCTCATTTACTCAGCCAATACTGACTAACGTTTTGAAACTAAAGACGGATAAATTATAGTATTGTCTACAGTTTGACAGTTCCATTTTTTCTCAATAAGAAATAATTTCGAATGCACCCCTGTAATTTGCAGGATTCCCTTGTTATCCATTTAACTTGTTAGATGTAAAACTACAATTTAGCAAAAACATGTTTTAGATTTTTAAATTTGTCCTGATTTAAAAAAGGTATAATTTATATTGTATGTATGTAAAGGTATAATTGCCTTTTAGGTTAAATTATCACAAAAACGGCGCTGTGAATTATTATTTATTTATGGTTGCTTACATTGTTCCTGTTTCGCACTAGTCTAGTCGTACAAAATGTGTGGTGGGACAAACCCAACCGCTTCTACTTCAGTATGAGAAGTGGGGTACAACTCGCTAAAATTTTTCGGTGCCTGTGCGGCCTTAAGCAATATTATTTCTATTTGTTCTTACTTCATCATTATAAGAAAAAATTAAGGGATTACTTATGAGGTTGATGAATAAATTTAAATTTTAAAATGTCCCACCTTAGTTATACATTTGAGTTATTTTATAAAAGTATAAAAATATAAAGACGTTAGAAAAAAAAGAATACCAAAGACGTAGTTTCAGATAAAAAAATTGAAAAATGAGTTTATAGTTTATTTCTGGGACGATCAAAACGCACCTTGAATTTATTAGGTATTTGCTTTGAAATAAATTTATTTAAAGATAAATCACTAACTAGATCTGAAATCTGGTTATTATAATATAAAATGATGTCAACATATACTATACCCACTTAAATCATCTAATTAATAATACACATTACATTAAAGCATACTCACTAGTCATACATTTGAAAAATAAGACGTAATCTTCACTCAATAATTATTATACAGAATACAAAATTGCACATTTTTTTGAATTAATTGATTTAAAATTTTATATTTCAAAACAAAATTAGAAATTTACAATTCTCATAATTTTATCTTTTATGATGTATATAACAAATTGTTACATTCAATTTTTTGAGTGACAGTTTCTTGTTAAAATTAGGATTAAGAATAAAAAAAGCTGAATAAAAAAAATTCTCACAACACTTTTGTAGTACGTTCAAAAAAGATACATAAAAAAATTTGGATTGTGTCACAAACATGCTCATAAAACATTATGGTAATGGAAAAATATGCCATAAATCGTTGAGGGTGTTAAATATTACCGAAATATCAATATTTTCATTTATTTATTTCATATTTTTCATTTTGGTAATATAAATTTAAATGTTGTAAACCCATGCAATTCTTGTCCATTAATTCATATATTAATTAATTATTAGACATAACAGAACGACCAGGTTAAATTCTTTAAACAATGTAATTAAGCCAGTTTTAAATCTTTTAAGCAGCTGATGGAAAACTATGCCAAAGGTGTTTTTATTGGCCGATGCCCAATGTTCAGTTGGCCACTAATATATATTTGTGAAAGTTTCTTGCCTAAATAATGCCTGTTCAAAATTTCAATTATCATTAATATTTAGTATGTACATCTTTTATATTTTTACATTATAAGGCCAATCTAATCAATTGCAATTTATAATTACTTGTATCATAGCAAATATTACCTACTCATAAATATTATAAATTTATATGCATATAGTATTCTAATGTATCTAACAAATACTCCACATTTCGCGTCATCAACACATTCAAAGAAACTAGACAACAACAAATAATATTTTCTTATTTTATCACTTACTTCATACAAGACTAGACAAATAGTTCTTATCAAAACCTTGTTTTTATATGTTACATAATAATATTAAGTCTTCAATAAAATTAAACATTAAAAAATCTATTTATAACAGTGGTATCCAAAAGTATATAAGAACTGAACAATTTTATCACTTTTATTATTCAAAAAATTTCTATTTCTCAGACATGGAAAACATAATCAACAATATTTTGTCGACGTATCATATGTACGAAAATTTCGCAACATAACAATTTCCTATAGATAAGGTGCTACATTTTTTTATTCCCATCATGAACAGGACATTGTTTTGTTCATTTACTCACAAATAAGAAAAAAAAACAAAACAAAAAAAAAATTAACAGTTGGATTAAATTTTATCAATCCTATTAGGAAACTGATATGCAAAATAATACAATATTAACAATTCAACTAACCTGTGGCATGATAAAATTATTCTACATAGATGTCTGGGTATACTTACTGAAAATTAAATAGCATTAAGTCCCAATTGGCCAAGATAAAAATAAACATACAATGGTATAATATAACAAATTTACACTTGAATAGTTTTTTGTTAAAATAAGTAGTGTCCGACCGAAGTTTCGGCTTCGGCTTCGGCCACCTTTGGCAAAAAAAAACACCTTCGGCTTCGGCCAAAAATAACCCGAATTTTCGGCCGAAGCCGAAGCTTTTTGTCAGCCGCTAAAAACAGTTAAAACTTGTAAAAACATGCGAGAACATGACATGTGTAGCGGGTGTATAGATTCGGCCGGCCCAGTGTCGCGTGCCGACTGTCGACAGAAACAAAACAAGAGTAGTTCTGAACGCATGTGATAATTAATCATTATGAATAATTTGTGTTTTTGCACTGTTTTGTTGGTTTGAATTAGAAGAAAGTGTCAGTAAAACATTAAACATGAGTATTTTTTTGTTGTTGTTAACTAAGTCACGAAAGCAGATTATTTATTATTTTAATCGATTTTTTTTGTAAAATCAAACCTTTGGCTTCGGCCGAAGGTTACGGCTAAGGCCGAGCAATCGGCCAAAATCTGACCTTCGGTCGGACACTATGAATAAGTTGACATCATTTTAGATACTTATATACATTCATTCATTGCAATAGTAAATTTGTTCTTATAAAAAATATTTAATACAAGACGATGTAATGTAAATTGGTAGATCTAGAAGCTTCATGGATACAAATGTTTATTTTGAAGTGTGTTTTCATTTAAGAGTAAACATGCACTGTACTGTACTGTTAAAAGTGGCTGAATAATTAAGAACCCAAAAATGATGTGATAAACATCAAACCTAATTGCAAATAAATCTGTTTTATAATTATAGACTTGGACAGCGAGTTAAAGAAAATACCTTTAAATTATTACCAAACTAAATACCGACGTGCTCCAAGAATTTCACATTGTCTATATAAAAAATATAAATTAATCTGATACAATAAAGAGATCAATTTTTAAAACAACTGAAATTATGCAAAGCTGCCAAACACTTAAGAGTTCAAAAAATGTTTTCTACTATTTCAAAACAAATCCATAGTTCCTTTTATACCCATGATCTACATAACCTTACTTTTAACTCAGTTTTTGTTAAAACATAATATTAACACCATTACCAGATTTTTAACTATCTCAATAGAGACGAAGTTGGAATATTTATTATAGGAGAACCGGGAAATCAAGGCACCTACAGGGCTTACGACCTGTCATCGGCTGGCTGGTACATGTCGTAAGCCCTGTATGTGCCTTGATTTCCCGGTTCTCCTACAATAAATATTCCAACTTAGTCTCTATTGAGATAATTAAAAATCTGTTAAAAAATATCTTTGACTCCCGACAGGGAAAAAAATCCAATGTTTGCGCATATGCAATAATAAAAATATTCGAACACCATTACCTTTGTATAATAATACGTTGTTCAGTAAGCAAATCATTCGACATTAAAATAGAAAACATATACATTTAATTGTGAAGCATGGGACACCAAATTTCAGAGAAAATACAAATGACAAATAGTTTCATACCTAAAAACAAAATCTCAACTTACCATTGATTAAAATAAAATGGTATTAATTAGTTATTAATTGCATTGAATGCCTTTATATAACCTAACTTTATTATACCTCTTAATGGTTTTTTAATAAACCTAAGTAGTTAATATGTATTTTGTAATAAAAACTACAATAAATAAATTAAAACCTAATTAACTAACATAAATACATACAAAATAACATTTGTCAATAAATATTTAAAATTAAAATAATAAAGCCACATTTCCTATTTTGGATGTTTTTAATTTCAATTTTGGGAATAGAAATATATTATGTTTAAATCTTTCTCCTACTAACAGGAAATAAAAAAAATACATACCCATGAAAGAATTTCTATGAATTCACATTACATATTATGGGAAATTTCAACTTCTGAGCATTAAAGAAATTTTGCTATATCGAATTGGAACAATAAGATAACTTACAACAAAAAACTAATAATAATATTACTTAAATTTACCTGTTTAATCAATAATACCTTTAATAACTTATAAAATATGTTGAAATGCTAATTAGAGCAAGGTGACCCATACTTTGATTATTTTGACTTGGAAGTGACGTCAGTATTTTGAAACAGATGAAATAAATAAAGATTTATTTTCTAATTAAACACAAATAAGTTTACCAAATAAATTTAGTTATAGTTTTGCATCATAATATTTTATTTGAAAATAAATAAAATTGTTTACACATCATGTTTCCTGGTAAACCCTTTTCAATGTGCAGCAAATACAGCCAAGAGTTTCATTTTTAAACTTGTAAATCTTGACTTGAGAGCGCAATCAAATAAGCATGCATTCAATGTAGATATTTACATATATATGATAATGGAGTTCTATCAAGAAATTCAGACAGTTGAAATAATTAGATTGTTACAGATCTTTGTATTCAGCGAATTAAAAAAAATATAAAATTAAAATTTGAATGTAACTGCTCATAACATATTTATAGTCCTCAATCATCATGACACCTATTTTCCCTTATTTTCCTTTGATATACTTGAAGGCAAACACAATATCAATTCTTATTCATATACCTATATTAAAAACTAAAGCAATTATACTTATTTAGTAATCAGTATCAAGTATTTAGACCATGGCAATGAACGCCACAATTTTTATTTCTTGATTCGCATAGTAAAACATAAACTAGATAAATCAACTCTCAAGGAAATTAACAACACTTATATTATGCATGCGACCAGAAATATACAAGAGTGAATCATGAAAATTAATAAATAAATATGTACATTCAATGATTATAGCACATTATCACACGGTTGGTTGGAAGCTATGAAGTGATTTAGCCTCATCATTTTGTTCTTTCATTGATACCATAATTCTTACAGAGGAAGAATTCTTATAACTTCTTTATTCTTTTACATTTATTCATATAATGACTTTCAAGCATCCAATAAGCATCATACTCCCTTGCATTTAATGCATATTCAGTAGATTCATAAAAATATTTGGCTCTAAATTACATATATTAGTTATGACAAAAATATTACCACATGGATACATTTTATTTTAATCAGCAAAGTTATTTGTGTTTTATTCTATTGTCCTGTTTCCTTGACGGTGTTGTGAGCATGTATGTTTTGAAAATCTGGTCACCTTGGTGTAAGAAAAAAACACAAAAAATTAGCAAATTGTCCTACACATTCATTTCTAAGATAAAAAGACAAAGTAGAAAATTTTCATTTGATCAGCAACATGGTATAGTATACCTAATATTATAAAACAACGCATAAATAATAAGAGGAATGACTAAGGCTCTGCGGCGAGACTAGAACCTTAAGAAAACAAACATGTAGGAATGTTGATGTTATCTGATGTAACCAAAATTTGAATAATCACATTTGTAGATGGCGTACGCTCCAAATAATAATGTTGCAGTGGCCAATATGGCCCTGTATCTGGCTGGAACTATACCCAGAAGTGGAGCTTCATGGACAAATCGCCTTATTTGTTGCAACTTCACATTCCATGCGGGTCGGGTGCCACCAACACCTGCTCTTCTCGCTATTTGTCTCTTTTTTGCTCTTTCCTCGTCGTCTTTTCTTTGCCGTTCTCTGTAAAAAGACAAAAAAATATAAATAAAAGTTAAAGTAATGGATTTGATAATAACTTTATGGAAGTCCATGATTACAACAATAATGATGCAAATACTTTATTAAAATCTATAAAAATATCAATCCATGTTAAGCCTTTATCAAAAACATTAAAGTCACTAATTGTTTTCCATTGTTAACAATTTTCCCACTATTCAACCAATCACAATGTTGAATTTCTTACCCCTACATCACCTGCATCCCACCAAACAATACACAGACACACTTAGTAGAAACATAACTTAGTTATAATATACCTGTAAATGGGAGGAGTCGTCTCCCGAAACCAGTCATGTTTTAAGTCAGAAAGAAGTATAGAGGGAAGTATAATTAGCACCATTATTATTTCAAAAAGCGTGAAATTGAGAATTGATAAAAATTACATGCATATTTATTAATTTTGTGAATATATGAAGTAGGTATAACCATAAATTGTATTCGCAGTCAAAGATGACAAATCTGAATTATATATTATGGTAAAAACAGGTAAAACAGTGTCCCTAAATATTTTTTTAAGTATATTTTACAACACTTTTCTTGTGAAAAGTTAATAAAAATCACTTACTCTCGTTTTTCCATTAGTATCACATCCTTTTCCACCGTCTCAGGAGGTCGCTTTTTATACATTTCTGCTGCTTTCACAAGAATATCTTCAAAGGGAAGATCTTCTGGAAGCTATAAGTTTCAAAGACCAACATTACTACAAATTTAAAGATATTTTTTTTCAAGTACTGTAAACACCATTGTAAAACGTGTATTATACCTTCATGGTAAAAACCATGTAATGTCTTTGACACAAGTGATAAAATATTAATCTCACATTATGTGGGCAATACATTTTTGACAAAATATTTCATTATAATAATAATAAACACTTCCTTGCACCCTGCACAAATGGAGAGTTCATTGCCATATGGCAATTTCTTCCAACTAACCTGTTTTTAATATCATGAGTTTTAAAACATAACAAGGTTTAAATATATTTACAATTGACAATATCCAAAAGTAGGTTGATGCATTTTCTTCTTCATACATATTTTGTTAGCAAAATTACAATTTATGTATAATATCTGGAGTAGATGACAGTCCACAAGTGTAAATTCTATTCCATAATAGTTTACAGATATTCAAAAAGTGTAAATCTTCTATTCACATTCATTGATTGTGTAGCAAGTATAGTAAATCCAATGATTATCCTTTCCATAGAACACTTGATATATTTTTACCGGTGACCGGACAAATCGTTAAGGTCTAATTAGAACATGACAATTCGTTACACGTCAAAACAGAATATGACAAATAAAAAATAAAATAAATAGAACAGTGACAAATCAACACATAGTCAGAACAGTACATTGACAAATAAGAACGATGATAATATGACACATAGACAAAACAGAACATTTCTAAAACGATTTCAAAGAGAATATGAAATTAGACAACATCAATAATATATAAACTGAAAAATAAATTTTATTCCACTGTAATTTTGAGTAGCGAAATATCGATGTTTATTAACGTGATATCAGCCATATACCTACTAATTTTCTATGCAAATCTAATGAAATTAATCTTAGCTATGTTGAATTTTCTATTTTTCAGAGACATTCTTAAGAGGCTATGGTTGGCTATATAGTATATTTTGAAAATAATTTCCCTAATACCCTCAAAAGATACGTTTTTGAAATAAGAAACAACTTAATATAGCTTCTCGGGCAACTAACAGGTACTATGTCAAATATTAATTTGACACGCACCCAATAACAAGTTACTACATGATTATGGAGACTTACAATATTAATCGTCTCACAGATCCAGACTGAAAACACAATTAAAAATTGTGTCTCCACCGGGACCTTCGGTTCAGCAGTCAGATACCCAACCAACTGAGCCACGAAGGCCGACGATCTTTATTCTATTGCATGAGTTTTTTGAATATGTTTTATACTTTTCTTGTAAAATTAGTTTTAGTAAAACCCTTTTTTATTTTTTTATTGTAACTAAAAAACTACAAGGCCTTTGAAGTAGATTTTTTATTAAAACTACCGGCTGAGTTTTTTATTATAATATTTTAATAACTATTCTTGCTATTTAAAAAAACCTCTAAATTTTACCTATTTTGCATGATAAAATGTTGTATATCACATATCAGGTACGATATACAATATTTTTTAGTTTTTCATACATCAGAAGGTAATTTAGTGTGCATTTTTGCGTGTATCTGTATACCCAGGGTATACAAGGGCCTTAAGCAGTAAGTTAATTGTAATGCCTTTAATGTAAGTTATCTCCTTAATTTATGATATAAGTACTTACTTGAGATAAAAAGCAATGTAATGTTGCCATATCACAATCAAGTTCGAATATTTCTAGTGATCTATGTAGAACTATTGCTGCAGTTACGTAAATGGGAAACATGGGCGGAGCACATAGAAAGTAGTCGTATAATCTAACAACGTCTGTGTAACGGTTCAAACTGTGACCAAACCATGTAAGGTACCATGGTAGTGCAAACATAGTTCCCACTGTTGACCTGAAATACAAATATAATATTTAACAAGATTAAGGCCTCCTTATACTACATCAAAAAATATTCTCAATGAAGGTAAAACTAGTATAAAAAGAGGTTTATAATAAGACACAACAGTACTATTACATTTGATAACAAGAAAATTGAAGCTGTTGAGGAATACACATATATGAGACATACAATAAAATTAGAAAAGTATAACCAGACAGTAGAAATACCCAAAAAGATCGGACTAGATTGGGCAGCCTTTGGGAAACTTAAGCATGTCTTAAAAAACAAAGATGTTCCCATAAGTCAAAAGAGAAAAATGTTTGAAACATGTATCCTGCCTATGCTTACGTATGGTCTGGAAACTATCATGCTTACTGCACGGATTATACGTAAGTTAAAATGCATTATGGAAAAAAATTCAGAATATAAATGAGGAAATCATACGCCAGACAAAAGTTGTCGATATCATGGATCGAGTTGCAAAAATTTAAATGGTAATAGGTGGGTCATGTTGCCAGATGAGGAATGGACTGAAATGGAGACCACGGGATATGAAATGGGGAATAAGTCGACCTCAAAAAAAGTGAGTCAATGATATTGTCCTGTCGCTGGAAAGAGATGGGTCCAAAAAGCCCAAAAAAAGACTAATGGAAGTACTTAGAAGAGGCCTACATTCAGGAATGAAGATATGGCTGAAGGAAGAAGAAGAATATACAGTAATTAATTATTATTTGGACAAGTTGGTATATTCGTAAAACCTCACCAAGAGCACTTCCCATTAATCTTCTAAACTAAAATAGATCTGACTCGTCCTTATTCTCAAACATGTTTTTTTTTTAAATAAGTAGAACAATCTAAACTATGTTGTTAAATGATGCATAGTAAATTAATGGATGCTTTTTATTTCTTTCTATTAAAATGATATAATTACAAATTGATTATAAATAGCAAATCAATGGCAAGTGTGAATCAAATATATTTGTTGATGAAAATAGAAAACAAACCGATAAAGAAAGTCAGCCAGTTGTGAGTTTTCAATCCTTATGAGTGGGTGAAGGTAGTTTAACCGATGTTGTGTAGGTTGCATTGTGGTTTGCATAAAAGGGGCTAAAGGTGCAGATTCTCCCTGTGACAAGCGACACAAAAGGGGAAAAGACGCCTTTTCTCCGCATACCAATAAAAGTGTTATAGCAACATCATGATATCCCTGAAAGCACATTTATTGCATTTTATAAAAAAATATTGTGATTATATTAAACAAGCAGTAATTTGTGTTGAACAAGATAGTTGAGTAACTGTTCATAGTCTCATTGTTTTGAATGTTTAAAACAAAAAATTTGTTGTTGATCGATGTCAACTCAATGTCAAAGATGATCGATGTCAAAGACTTATGAAGTTAAGGACACACATGTGATAGTGTCTTTAAAAATGACATTTAATTTCATTTACTCCATTTCATAGAAAGAATTCCATAATTTATAGTTGAATGATTTTTTAATTTTGAGTAGCTCAATGAATAATTAAACAATTGATGTTCCACTTTTCATCAACTTTGGGAATTATTTTCAAGCATCTAGAGATTTCATATTTAATTTCAATGTCTGCAGGAAATATAACACCACAACCTCGTTAATCCAGAACTAATAGAGGTAAGAGAGCCAGATTAGGTGAAATTTCGGATTACTGAAATGTAGGTAAAATGAGTGAAAAATCGTAAATATTTGTATGTTAGTATGCTAGTACATAATTGTTAATGAATAAAATCAATGTTTTTTTTAAATAATCTGTAGTGCCGGATTACTGGATGTGCAAGTTTAGTCAAGTGCCGGATAAGAGAGAGTGGACTGTATCAAGAAACATTATTTTTGCATACCAATTCTTATTTTATTGTAATATTATTAAGGTATGTAGTTGGAAAAATTAACTAAGTATTGTTTATTACCTGATAGTATTTCAAATGTGGATATTTGATGATGACTCTAAGAATAAGTACAGTCAGCTGGTCTTGAAGAGCTACCCTCTGTTCGTATGGTATACCCGGAGGAAACCTTTTGAGAGATCTGTTAACATCTAACACCACTTGATTGTATTCTGAATGACTGGATAGTGAGGATAACGAAGGTGCGTCAGATATTTCATCCTGTGTTACTCCAACTAGTTGAGGCCAAATTATACTACGAATATGATCTAAAAATCAAGAAATATTGGGGTTTTATAGCAAAATATAGAGCACCATTTTCATAAATAGCAAGAAACTATTTAATAATACAATGAATTTGAGGTAATGATGACAGGTTATTCCATTAAGAACAGTACTTTCATTTTTCTGCTGGACACATCCAAAGAATGAGCGAGGAGGACGTCCCAAGACGAATCATGAATGGTGCACCGCGGGGACGAATAAAAGTTGGAAGGCCGAAGCTTCGATGACTGAACGGAGTAGTGAAGGATGCAAACAACATCGGCATCCATAACTGGCATAATGCATCACAGGATCGACAGTCATGGAGGCGGGCTCTGCAGGAGGCTAAGACCCGACCTGGGTTGTAGAGCCACAGATGGTGATGATGATGACTTTCATTTATTTATATGTTTTTAAGTATAATCTATTAAAATTATACCTATGTATCAAAAAACATATTGTATGGCTTCAGTACCTATTTCCAACTTCCAAATACTATTTGTATTGAAATATTGTTGTTATAAGTATGTAGGTAATTATAAAATTTGCATTTTATTCAATATTATCCATTTTAAACTTATTGATATTCATAACTTGACAAATCAAGAGTATAAAAAAAAGTTATTGAATATAATGCAACAATTACCCTTGACAAGTCCTCCGGGGCTAATGGCATACTTTTTCCATTGATCAACTGTAATATTTGGATTTTTTAATGCGGATTCTAGAATTTTCTGCTTCAAATCATCAACTTGATTGCTTTGTGCTGCAAAAGAGAAAGGTGTGTAAGAAAATCTTCAAGTATACAATGAATAAAAAATTATCTACCTTAAATATACTAGCATATAATGTAAAGAAATAAAAAATGTATAAAAACACTCGATAGCATTTCATCATGATTACCATTGTCAAATTTTAAATCGGATGGTGCAGCAATGTCATCAATATTTTTGCGATCATTGATATCTCTGAATCCAGAATCACAGTCGGACTTGGAGTTGAATTCTTCTGAAAGATCAATTGAACTTTCTTCATTTTCAATATCCATTTTTACTAATAATAAACATCCCTTTCTATAAAAATGAAAATCGACAGTCAAAATCACCGACTATTTGACAGAATTTTGACAGGAAATTTTTTGCTTTTGCTGATTATTTCTGTTCAGTGTTCTGTCACTAAAAATACTGGATTGCTATTTAGTAATGAACATATCTAACCAATAACGGCATGTATGTAGTATACAGTATAATTTGTAATATTTACGTAAGAGCGACCTTTTCATCTTGTATTATAAAATGGCACTATTATAAATTATTATCTTATTCGTGCTTTGCTAAAAATGTAGGCTGATCTTCAAAAACAATAAATGTTATTAATACGAGCCCGAAGACCACGAACGCTGGAAAATAATTATCTCACAGCCAAGTTTTTGTTTGCTGCTTAGCTTAGTTTTTTTCTCTTTAGTTTTTGTATCTAACTAAATTTGTAGCATGATAGGGTGGTGCCTGTGTTTTTTCAGATTCACTTATCTACGGAGGTGAATGTAAGTCTTAATGTTTATTTAGTGGTGTAGTATTTTTTTGCTATATCACTCGATATCGGGTGGAACGCCATTTTTTCAGATCTACATATCTACGGAGGTGATTTTAAGTTCTTTTAATTTTTAAAAGTAATTAAATGCTATAGTGTAAGCATTTCCTCTACAACCCCAGAACGAGAGCATTTCGGTAAGACTGATACCCTCCTCCCAAGAACGTTTGAGGACGAGCTCACTTTTAATGTTGAAATTAATTGTAAATAAAATGTTTATTTCACATATAATATTCACATGGAACCGAGGCATGACTGTAAATAATAATATCAATTGTCAAACGGTTGTCACAACATAAAAAAATAAAATAAATAATATTGTCGATAAATTAGCACGTCACAAATGATTAATGTAAATTTTGGAGTGATACCCTCATCCCAGTAAGTTGGAGGACGAGCTTACTTTTAGTATAAAAAATGGTTCTGATTGTAAAAAAATGTTCACATAAAACTCTCTTCGCAAATCACGGTCCGACTATATTTAGCAAAAGTAATACTAGAAAGATATATCGGAACGGATTTGGGCCCCGTCACATTGATATATACATAGGTATTATGATCAAAATATTACCATGGGTTATGGTAGCATAGAAGCCAGACATCTATTATTTTGTTTCAACAAAATACCTTGATTCTTGGAAAACTTTCTCTTATAATGGTTTTATCATATTAACGGGTCTTTGGGTCCTTAATGTGTTTAAACAATGCTTATATTTTGTAAATATGTCATTTCTAATAATTTTATATTCAATGCATATTCCTGGAACTTTATACTTTCTAACTTGGTAGGTGAAATGGAGGCTTCCTATTGGTAGATGGTAGAACGCGCCCCGCCGCGCGGTGGGGTAGCTCCTCCCCCCCCCCCGTCTCCAGCGGTGGACGCGATAGCTGGTTTGAATCAGTATTTGAGTGGACGCTTGGTCGGGATAGACGAATTTTAACTCACGCGTACGAAAGATAACTTATATATATTTTTTAAAAACAAACGTAGACCGCGAACGTTGAAAGAGAAAATCTTATCTCTGCGAGGCGTCTGCTTGAAGCTCAGCATTAAATTTCATATTTGCATGGTAGTGCATAAGTGTGTTTCAGGTCCATACATAACCAACGAGGGGTGAATTTAAGATAGTTTTAAGTTATTTTCAATTAATAAAAAGTGATATTATGTAGTGTAAGTGTTTCATCTATAGACCCGGAACGAGAGCAGCGGTTGGTTTATTCGGCCCGGAGCAGATCTTTCTGATTTATTATTATTTGTTTTCTTTGCTCTGAACGTTTCGTTTCGTAATTCATTTTAGCAAAATTGTCATCAATATTACACGTGCATTTCATGTATTTGATTATTCTTTTCAGCACTATTATTCTCTGTTCCACGTGAATTTCCTGTATTTAATAATTCTTTTCAGCGGCCGTCATCACTGGTTTTTCTAATTTATTTTCTTTTTAATTTTACAGCAATTTTTATTAACCGATAATTACTATTACGCGTGTATTTCTGTCAATTTAAGCATTGTTTTATTTTATACGCTCAACACGTTCTTTCGTCTCCACCATATTTAATTATTGTATTGACTAGCCGGCATGTAAACACCTTTATCAACGCTCTTCTTTGTTATATGCGATAACAATTTGGCGCTATCCAACGTGTAGCCATTTTTAAAAACAGTAGTTTTTATCGAACCACCCTGAGGTTTTGAGCGTTTACTTTTCGTTTGTTTTTTTCTCGTATTAACAAAAAAAATGTTATTTCAACTTATTTTTCGTTTATTCAAATATCTTATTTTCGGAGTAGTAGAGCGCGAAAACGATGGCGGCGGAGGAGATAGTAGACGGGTTACTAGGGCAAGAACAAATGATAATGTTATCCGCGATTTTCCAGAACCCCCAAGAAACGATAGCCCGGGAATTGAACATTTATTCCCATATTTACAACGTCGCGAACTGGAAGATACGTTCAGCGGGCTTCCAGAAGAAGACCCTGTGTTATTTATCACGGCATGCGAAACGTTCTTCGGCCACATGTTTTGTTCTCCTGCGTCAATGGTCGGTCGTGCATCTCAGAGGTTGCGAGGAGAAGCCAAGCGTTGGTGGTCTCCTCATGCGCAGGGTAAATGGACATGGAATGAATTCAAAGGTTTTTTAATTGGTAGATACGGAATAGACGTTGCCCGGTCTTCGCTTATGGCTAATTATTATGGTGACCGTCAGCGTGCGGATGAGGGTGGAATCGCATTCCTTAAGCGGAAGGAAGCGGTTCATATGCGACTCTTTGGAACGGCTCCGTCGGATGCTTCATGCTCCGACTTAATATACCTGATGAGAGACACGTATCGCAACATTTTAGATGTCGGAGTGATTTTCGGAAATTTTACGTTCACGTCGCTTAAAGAAAAAGTAATGATGATTGATTTCCCCCGACAAACGTTGTTTCAGCCAGTTGCCGAACGTAATCATGAAAATAGGAATACCCAACGTGACAATTCGTGCGAAAGCGGTAATAACTATAATACCTCAACGTACCGGCAGGATAATTATAATATACGTCCAAACAACCGTAATGCGAATTCGCGCCCTAATAATAATAGCCCAGTAAATAACAGAAAACAGTTACCAAAATGTCAATTTTGCCCTGGTCGTCATTTTAATAAAGATTGCGTGGAAAGAAACGAGTTTATCGCATCGGCATCGGGAAACGCTCGCCGCCCCGACAGGAACACAAATTACGGACCTCGACCTGTCGCGGGCTCCCGAAGAAATTAAACCTGCGTTCCACCAGGTTAACAAACGTGGAACTGGCGCCCTGTACTAATAATGAGAATGCTATTAATATGATTGAGTCTGTTGATGAAGTAATTGTAGAAAGAGACGATCAAAAATCTGTAGGTTTTACTGTGATGGTGGTAGAAGCTGATGTGCATAGAGAGGATGATGCCGAGGATAGCCTTGAGACCGTGGAGGCTAATAATGAGAAGATTGAATCTGTTGAAGTAATGGTAGAAATAGGCGATCTAAACTCTGTAGGTTTTACTGAGATGGTGGTAGAGGCTGATGTGCATAGAGATGATGAGGATAGTATTGAGACCGTGGAGGCTAATAATGAGAAGGCAGTTTACATACGAGATAGTTCGAAATTCGCGTCGGAGGTAGAGTTGGTAGATGTGTTGAACAATAGGGATTTGATAGTTGCGTCAGGTACGTCGGATGTTGAGAAGCTGGTAGTTGCGTCAGAGAGGTTGGAAGAGAGGAAACCGGTTGTCGCGCCGGATCACGAATTAGGTACGACAGTAGTTGCGCTGGGTAGTAATGAGATGGCGAAAATGATGAGTAGGTACGAAGAGGAGTACAGTGACGGAATTTGCGAACTAGAACATAAAGTAGGTGTATGTGCGATTGGTAAAGTTAGCCTCCCACGGATAAGCGTGACGATCGATGATCGTCTCTATGTAGCGTTAGTAGACTCTGCCGCCTCTCACAGTTTAATTCGTGCAGATTTAGTACACGAGTATAGAAGAAAATTTTGTGATGTAAAGAGTTTAAATCTTGCACATGCTTCGGCCAAAATGACGGTTGTAGCGAAAGCGGAAATAGACTGCTCGATAGCAGACGTTAGGATGAAAAATGAATTTTTAGTAGTCGACGGCCTACGAGATGACGTAATATTAGGTATAGATTGGCTAATAGCGGAACACGGCGTGATTGATTTTATTCGTGGAGCATTGTATTTCGGCAAGAAGGAAAGGATTACGGCATATTTTCATTCGACGAAGCGTCAACCAAATTTAACTAACGTACAGTTACCAAATATTACGAACGACTTATCTAATGCGAAAAAAAATGAATTACATAAAATATTGCGAGAATTTAATGCTTTATTTACCCCATATGCAGGCCCTGCTCGCTTGCAGCCGCACGTTATCCGGCTGAAAGATGAGACACCCATTCGTATCCCACCGTACCGTTTATCAGACGCTAAGAAACGTAATTTACATAAACAAATCGAAGAAATGTTAACTGATGACGTAATCGAAGCGAGTAGATCTCCGTATTGTTTTCCTATCGTGATGGCTCCGAAAAAGGGAGATAATGATTATCGTATCTGTGTAGACTTCCGTCGGTTAAATGACGTCACTGAGGGCGAGGTCTCCACTTTACCGGTCATCCACGAAACATTAAAGGATCTCGGAAACGCAAAGATATTTTCCACGTTAGATTTAACAAAGGGGTATTGGCAAGTGCCTCTCGATCCTGCTTCTAAACCATATACGGCATTTTCTACTCCTGACGGTGCGTTATATCAATTTAAGGTTATGCCCTTCGGACTTAAGGGAGCCCCGAGCTGCTTTCAGAAAGCGATGTGTCAGCAGGTTCTTGCCGGTTATTTAAGAGAATTTTGCATTGTATATATAGACGATATTGTAATCTATTCTTCTGACTGGGAGAGTCATCTTCATCACTTAAGACTGGTTTTTGAAAGGTTAGATCAGTTCGGGTTGAGATGCTCGCCTGATAAATGTAAATTAGCCACGTCAGAAATAGAGTATTTGGGACATGTTGTTACTGCGGAAGGAAATTATCCTCAAATGTCTCATTGCAAGGAGATTTTCTCTGCACCAGCTCCGCGAACTCGTAAAGAACTACGTGGCTTCTTAGGACTGTGTAATTGGTTACGAGAGTATGTACCGCGATTCTCTGAGATTGCTGCTCCGTTAACCGATTTATTAAAAGTTAATCGGCCGTATCGGTGGAATAGCCAAGCCGATACCGCTATGCGTAATATTAAGTTGGCTATGTCACAACCGTTAAAATTGTCACGACCCGATTTTAATCGCGAATTCATTTTAAAAACAGACGCGAGTAAGTTAGGTATTGCGGCCGTATTATATCATCCACGCTCTGACGGAGAACGGGATGTTATATCATATGCGAGTATGCGTTTCTCACCGGCCGAACAAAAATGGCATTCGAATGAGCAGGAAGCGTTTGCGGCCGTATGGGCCATTAAAAGATATCGTCCGTATTTAGAAGGACGATCGTTTAAGCTACGCACGGATAATAAAGCATTAACGTGGTTGAATACGGCGAAAAATGATAGGGCAAAGCTCATCAGATGGGCACTCCTCTTACAGGAATTTGATTTTACAGTTGAACATTGTCCCGGTCGTAAAAATGAACTCCCTGATGCGTTATCCCGAAATCCCGAATCGTCCCCAATAGTAACGGAGGCAGACACAAAAGATTTAAGTCGCATGATGTACCCATCAACGGAAACGAATGAGATAACGGCACAAGTACATCAAACGGAAGATGAAACGGAGGTGACGGAGGACCAGCCGGACGCGGTTGAGTCATCCGACGATGTTGAGGTAGTAGATGTAAGCCTTGCGGAAGAAATACGGTTACGACAGAAAAGAGATACCGACGTACAACGACGTATAAATAGGTTGCGTATATTATTATCTCGACCAAATACATCGACGGCACGTCACGAACAACAATATTTACGTGATTATGCGTTATTAGGTGATTATCTTTGGAGAAAATTTGCGGATGATGATATGCGTTTATTTGTACCCCGATCGATGGTTTTGAAGGTTATATCTACGTATCATGATAATCGTGTGGCAGGTCATCCCGGAGCTAAAGAAACGACTCGGGCTGCGGCACGCCATTTCTTTTGGCCGAACATGCGTACTGACGTTGAGCAATATGTGAGAGCGTGTATGACGTGTGCTCTATCGAGAGCCGTACCGACTCGTCCTGCGGCCCCATTAGGTAACACTCACGTACATAAACCATTTGACGTATGCGCAGTCGATTTGATGGGACCCTATCCTATATCCACACACGGCAAGCGTTTTATTGTAGTAGTTACGGATTTATATACACGATGGGTGGAAGCGTTTGCGGTACGATCGAGTAGAGCTCCGATTATAATTAAAATATTAGAAGATGACGTATTCTCTCGTTACGGATATCCAAAAGCGATCTTGTCGGATAATGCCACTAATTTTAAGAATCGTTTGTGGACCAGCGCACTAGATAGATGGCAATGTTTGCACTGGACAACGGCAGTGTACCATCCACGAGCGAATATTACGGAACGTAGAAACCAAGAAATTAAGAAAGCGTTGCGTATTTATTTACAAGGTCAACCTCATAATCGTTGGGATGAACATTTACCGACTATTTTATATGCGTTACGTGGTCGTCGTAATGAGTCAACAGGCGTATCTCCTAGCACGGCATTATTAGGTTACGACATTCCCCGTCCAGGTGAATGGATGATTCATTCTCCCGATGGAGATATCTTCCCAACAGCGGGAGCACGTGAGCGTACCCAGTTAGATAACGAAATACGAGCGTCTCAGGAGGAATATCGACAACGTTACGCACCTGATAATGATACGGTTTCGAAATACGATATAGGACAGGCTGTTTTAATTAGAGAACACCCTCAGTCTGATATGAATACCGGTTTTCACGCTGGATTTGCTCCTAAATGGAGTGGTCCGCATCGGATCTTATTGCCCATCGGAAGAGGACACGTTTACTGGGTAGAACGTCGCGGGAAGCCTGTTAAAGTTCATGCCGATGAGATTCGTTCAGCTCCGGCATAATAGTTTTTGTCTACTTACATTATGTTTGGTTTCTTTGTTCTTCACATGGTATATCTTGATCAAAAAAGAGGGCCGATTGATATATACATAGGTATTATGATCAAAATATTACCATGGGTTATGGTAGCATAGAAGCCAGACATCTATTATTTTGTTTCAACAAAATACCTTGATTCTTGGAAAACTTTCTGTTACCGACACCCTCACGGGCAGCGATCACAAATAACACAAAGGGGGGGGTGGTTCGCCTCCTCACCAGGTCTTGTCGAGTAGATCCACCGCACCTCCGCGGTACACAGTGACATGCACCGAAGAGGAGAGATAGAACGCCCTGCTTGCAGGCAACAGAAGTGATCCAAAATCAGCGGCAGTCCAAATCCAGGCAGGGTCAAATGAAGGTGTAGCGGGTCCAATACAAAGCAATCCAAATCCAAGAGAAGTCCAGCGAGTGTCGTAATCCGTGTGAGCAGCAAAGGTCCGATGAGAGATAAATAAAACAAGCGTGTGTCGTGGATATCAGAACAGGAATGTTTATTTCGCAAAAATCACATATATTTATATGCGGCCGCCGGTCGTAAGGCGGCGGCCCGAACAATACAAGTACAGGGGGCAGGGGGTGTGGGGTTTTTCCCACCGCTCACCGCTGCTTGCACCGTCTATCGGCGGCCGGACAGTTCCCGACCGTACGACATTGGCGTTGACAACTTACAAAATATACAATTAATTTTTAACTTTATTTATGATCACAAGATGTCTTCTTCTTATTCTAATTCGTTGTGTCTTTGCGCTCTCGTCCGTAACATTCTCCCCCCGTGTTGCTTCGCAACATAAAAAAACGTCAACGGACGAGAACTGGTAAAGCTGCAATTTTCACTGCTGGTTTGTCGTATTCCCCGGTGGCGGTCCGTACCCGTACGGTGCGGACTTGTCCATCTGCCGCGGTGGTCGTCCCAATGATGCGGCCCCGCGGCCAGTGGTTGCGTGGCAGGGAAGCGTCCATTATCACGACGAGGTCCCCGTTTTTGAGGGGTGCTGATGGCTCTCTCCATTTCTTCCGTTGGGCCAGTGTGGGAAGATATTCCCGTATCCACCGGCGCCAGAACATGTCGGCCAGTTGCTGGGCCAGTCTCCACTGCTTCCTTAGACGCACTTCCTCCTGCCGCTCGGTAAACATCGATAGGTTGGGCCTTTGCCCTGCTGATCCAAGCAGGAAGTGGTTAGGTGTTAACGGCTCTTCGTCCTTGGGGTCAACCGATACGTGCGTGAGCGGCCGACTGTTTATGCAGTACTCCGCCTCAGCTAGTGTCGTGAGGAGCGTCTCTTCGCGTGGGACTCGTTCCTTCAGTGTTTCCCGCAGCGCTACCTTCACTGAGCGCACAAGTCTTTCCCAGGCGCCGCCCATGTGCGGAGCCGATGGTGGATTAAATCTCCATTCTATGCGGCGGTTCGCTAGCTCACAGTTAACTTGTTTGTCGTCTCGTAGGCTTTCGAGAGCGTCCCGCATTTCCTTATCGGCACCTCTAAAATTCGTGCCGTTGTCGCTATAAAAGGCGACGGGCTGACCGCGCCTTGCTGTCATCCTCCGTATCGCCATGATGGCTCCGTCGCTGCTTAGCGAGGAGACAAGCTCGATATGCACGGCGCGTGTCACCATGCAGGTGAACAACGCGCCGTATCTTTTTTCTCTCCGCCGTCCAACCGCGACCAACATGGGACCAAACATGTCCAGGCCGCAGTGCGTGAATGGTCGCTCGTGGTGCGCTAGCCTGCCCTGCGGTAGTTGGCCCATCATAGGCGGTGATGGCTTCGCTCGCGCCTGCTGGCAGTGCAGGCATTCGTGCAGTACCTTGCGCACTGCGGTCCTCATGCGTACGATCGTAAATGCAGTTCTTAGGTCGGCGATTGTCCGCTCGCACCCACCGTGCTGAGCCCGCTCGTGGTAATGCCTTATCATGAGGCGAGTGTATTTATGCGTCCCATCCAGTATTATGGGTGCTTGCACGCCACGCGCCGTCTCGTTGAGCGCGCCTAGCCGTGTCCCCATGCGCAGCACGCCTTGTTCATCGACGAAGGGACTCAACTGTATAAGTCTGCTTCCAGCCGTAATCCTCTCCCCCCGTCGTAGCGCCGCTGCATCCTCTCCAAAGCTTTCCCTTTGGCAATGCGTGATCCATACTTTTTCGGCCCGCACCAATTCCATGGCCGTGAGTTCACAGCCGGCCGGTCCCTGGCGCCGACATCGTTCCGTAAATCGCAATGCCCATGCTGTTGTTCTTATTAGTCGTGTCCACGACGAGAATCTAGACACGTCAGGGATGGCCTCGTTCCGTCCTTGCTCCTGTACCGCCGTCATGACGTGTCGTGGACGCATCTCCAAGTTGATGTCGTCATGTCGCACGCGCTTCGTGTACTCCACGGGCCAGTCAGCTGGCGGTTTCCTCAGAAACCCCGGTCCCCCGAACCACATGCCGTCGGGGGTAAGGTCGGGCATCTCCCCGCACCTCGTGCCTAAGTCAGCCGGATTTGAGGCGGTAGGCACCCACCGCCAGCTCTTGATCTCCGTAAGCTCGTCGATTTCGCCCAACCGGTTTGCCACGAACGTTGAGTAGGACCGCGGGTCACTCCTTAACCATTGCAGAACCGTGGTTGAGTCAGTCCAGTGTATTGTCTCAGTTATATGACTCTTCATTTCCTTTTTTATCGTGGCTGCTAGCCTCGCCGCCATTAACGCTGCCTGTAACTCAAGGCGGGGTATCGACAGCGGCCGTAGCGGCGCCACCTTGCACTTGCCGGTGAGAAACGCCACGCGCGTCTCGCCGGGTGTTGTCTCCGCCAAATAGGCGACTGCGCAGCATGCTTGCTCTGACGCGTCGCTGAATAGATGGAGCGTACGTCTCGCTCTTGGGTCCCACACACAGCATCTCGGGAGGGCAAGCCTACTGGCAGCCAAGCCAGCCTTGAGTGATAACCACTCGCCCATAGTCTCTGGCGGTAGTGTCTCGTCCCACTCAATATTCGACCGCCACACTTGCTGTAGTAATATTTTTGCACGGATCGTCAGACAGGCGACGATTCCAAGCGGGTCGAATATTTTCATTACCTCCCCAAGCATCTTCCTTTTGGTGGTACCATCCTCGTTATTTTCCCAAAGGTGGTTAAAGGTGAACACGAATTCATCCGTCGTCGGGTCCCACTTAACCCCCAGCACTCGCTCGGTTGCATCGCTGCAGCTGTGAATTTCTATGGCGGCCGGTTTGCGGTTGCCGTCTGCTACTGCCCGCCTGACATGCGGGTGATTAGATGTCCAATTCGTCAGCTCAAAGCCGCCTTCACGTAAGACAGCTGTGACGTCCCTCGCCATACTGATGGCTTCTCTGGGGCTCTCTACTGCGTCCAAATAGTCATCCATATAAAATTTGGCTTTGATGGCCGCTGCAGCCTCCGGGTGGCTCACCTCATGCTGCTCGGCGATCTTTTCTCGCACAAACTGTGCGCTACAAGGTGAGCTTTTAGCTCCAAACATCATCGATGTTAGCACATACGTGCTCACTGGTTCATTTCGGGTGGGCCTCCAGAGAAACAATTGCGAAGCTTGGTCCTCCGTCCGTATCTTCACTCGAAGAAACATCTCTCGTATGTCCGCTGCGATGGCGACTCTTCCCTCGCGAAATCGCAGGACATTCCCCATCAGGGAGGTTAGGAGATCAGGCCCCGCCAATAGCTCGTCGTTGAGAGAGGTCCCCCGGCACTTGCTTGCTGCGTCGAACACCACCCGCAGCTTGCCCGGTTTGTTAGGGTTGTGTACCGCAAAGTGTGGTAGGTACCACGCCCGACTGGATGTCACGGACTCGCCGGGCGCTAGCCGGCGCGCGTAACCCTTTTCCACAAGGTCCATAATTTTCTCCTTATAGGCATTTCTCAATACTTCATCGGCTTGCAGTTTCGCCTCAAGCTGCGTAAATCGCCTGACGGCGCAGTTGCGATTATCGGGCAGCGATATATCATCTCGCCGCCATAGGAGGCCGGTCTCCCACCGGCCGTCCTGGCACTGTCTGGTAGTACTATTCATGATCGCTGTAGCTCTCACGATCCCCTGTGATACTCGCGGCGCCGATGTAACGCCCAGCGAGTCTACAGCGAAGTTCAGTTTGACTAGGTCATGCAGCTCCTGGTCGCGTGCAACGACCACATGAGCCACCGTAGCATGTGTGAGTCCGGCGGCAACACGCCCCGACTCCCCGCCTCCATGTATGGTCCATCCAAGGGCCGTGCGCGAAGCAATACGCGCATCACACATATGTCGCACTTCTTGCGACACGATAAGGTGGGCATTGTCCTGCCCCAGTAATATGAGTGGCGTTATCTCACAGGTTGTCTGCCGCGCGTCACCGGGCTTTGATCCCACGTTCACTACTGATGTCGCCGGCAGGTTCAGGTTGCGAACCGTGTTCGCTTTCACCGTGTACGACTGTCCGTAGCCGGTCACCTTTAGCTTCACTCGCCGCGACCCCATGTCGTTCGAACTCATGCCGCCGGCCCCGCGGATCTTGATACCGCGTACCGGTCCCGTGGCCCCGATCTTCTCTGCGACAGCTGCGTCGACGAGTGACACCGTCGACCCCTCGTCGAGCAAGGCGTATGTCCTAACCTCGCCCGCCGGCCCCGCCAAAGTCACGGGTAGCACCTTCAGTAACACATCACTCGCGTTATTCAGATGGCACACGGTCTCCGTCGGCACATTCTCCCGCTGACCATGGAGCGTTGCGTGGTGGTATCGCTCACAATTGTCGACACCGCATTTTTTCCTTTTATGGCACTTTAATGACGTGTGCCCACTAAACAGACACGCATAGCACAGCTTTCGGTCCTTCACATATGTCCATTTTTCGTGTAATGTTTTCGCGGTATACACAGCACAATCTGAAAGCCGATGTGACGCACTACACAAATCGCAGGTCTGCCGCTTTCTCTTTTCCTCGGTGAGATGGTGGGTCACTGCGTGCGTGTCACGGCGAGCTTCTCGCCTCGGCAATTTTCCCGACTGTAGAGCTCCAGCGCGCGGTACCGCCTTGCATATTCGGTCAAGCCAGGCCGAAAACTCTTCGATGGTGCATTGATCGGTCGTGTATTCGTTCTTGCAGACCCAATGCCACAGGAACGTAGGCGACAGCTTCGCCACCATTTCTTCTAGTAGTTGAGGGCTCACTAGATATTTTTTGTCCACGCCCCTGATGGTAGACACTACATTGCTGACAGCCAGGGCGAAGTCCCGCACAGCATCCGTCGTTGGCCCTTCAGCGAGCCGAGGTAGCTTCCGAACCCTCTCCAACATGGCTGTCACGATAATCTGCGGGTGCCCGAAGTTGCTTTCCAGCTTCTCCATAATTTCAGACACGTTCCTCGAGTCCGTCAGTAGCGCAGAGACCGTATCTCGGGCACGCCCGGTGAGTGCGCGTTGTAGCCGCAAGATATTCTCCGCATCCGTCAGTTCACAAAGCTTTGTCGATTGCTCCCATTGACTCCTGAAGTTCCTCCACTCGATGGCATCTCCAGCGAATGTCGGAAGATCTCTAGCCGATGTGGTCCTCGCAATGAAAGCGTTGAACTGGTTGATTCCGTTTCCTCCAAGGGATGGTGGGCTGCTGCTTGTCGACTGGACCAAACGGAAAGCTTCCGTGATAGCCGCCACCACCGTCGCTTGTGTCTCCGCTTGCCTGCTCACCCACTCCTGCGTACGCCGGGTCGTCTCGTTGTCGTTGTCAACGCTGACCAATGGCGTCACATCCTCCTTGTCAATTGCAGCGATGGTTGCTCCAGGCACCGCGCGGTCGTCCTCGACCGTCACCGTGCGTGCCTTCTTCATCTCCTCGATCTGGCGTAGTTGTCGTTGATTTTCGAGCCTTTCCAGTTTCAAGGCTTTCCTCAGTTGTCTGATGGTGTCCTCTGACGATGAGCCTCCAGATATCGTCGACCCATTCTCGCTAGCCGACGCCTCCCCAACGTCTTTGACAGCAGTCTTCTTGCTCCTCAGCGATGGTGTCATCTTGACTCCTGGCGAAGATCGATCCGGCTCGAAGGACCAATTTGTTACCGACACCCTCACGGGCAGCGATCACAAATAACACAAAGGGGGGGGTGGTTCGCCTCCTCACCAGGTCTTGTCGAGTAGATCCACCGCACCTCCGCGGTACACAGTGACATGCACCGAAGAGGAGAGATAGAACGCCCTGCTTGCAGGCAACAGAAGTGATCCAAAATCAGCGGCAGTCCAAATCCAGGCAGGGTCAAATGAAGGTGTAGCGGGTCCAATACAAAGCAATCCAAATCCAAGAGAAGTCCAGCGAGTGTCGTAATCCGTGTGAGCAGCAAAGGTCCGATGAGAGATAAATAAAACAAGCGTGTGTCGTGGATATCAGAACAGGAATGTTTATTTCGCAAAAATCACATATATTTATATGCGGCCGCCGGTCGTAAGGCGGCGGCCCGAACAATACAAGTACAGGGGGCAGGGGGTGTGGGGTTTTTCCCACCGCTCACCGCTGCTTGCACCGTCTATCGGCGGCCGGACAGTTCCCGACCGTACGACATTGGCGTTGACAACTTACAAAATATACAATTAATTTTTAACTTTATTTATGATCACAAGATGTCTTCTTCTTATTCTAATTCGTTGTGTCTTTGCGCTCTCGTCCGTAACACTTTCTCTTATAATGGTTTTATCATATTAACGGGTCTTTGGGTCCTTAATGTGTTTAAACAATGCTTATATTTTGTAAATATGTCATTTCTAATAATTTTATATTCAATGCATATTCCTGGAACTTTATACTTTCTAACTTGGTAGGTGAAATGGAGGCTTCCTATTGGTAGATGGTAGAACGCGCCCCGCCGCGCGGTGGGGTAGCTCCTCCCCCCCCCCCGTCTCCAGCGGTGGACGCGATAGCTGGTTTGAATCAGTATTTGAGTGGACGCTTGGTCGGGATAGACGAATTTTAACTCACGCGTACGAAAGATAACTTATATATATTTTTTAAAAACAAACGTAGACCGCGAACGTTGAAAGAGAAAATCTTATCTCTGCGAGGCGTCTGCTTGAAGCTCAGCATTAAATTTCATATTTGCATGGTAGTGCATAAGTGTGTTTCAGGTCCATACATAACCAACGAGGGGTGAATTTAAGATAGTTTTAAGTTATTTTCAATTAATAAAAAGTGATATTATGTAGTGTAAGTGTTTCATCTATAGACCCGGAACGAGAGCAGCGGTTGGTTTATTCGGCCCGGAGCAGATCTTTCTGATTTATTATTATTTGTTTTCTTTGCTCTGAACGTTTCGTTTCGTAATTCATTTTAGCAAAATTGTCATCAATATTACACGTGCATTTCATGTATTTGATTATTCTTTTCAGCACTATTATTCTCTGTTCCACGTGTATTTCCTGTATTTAATAATTCTTTTCAGCGGCCGTCATCACTGGTTTTTCTAATTTATTTTCTTTTTAATTTTACAGCAATTTTTATTAACCGATAATTACTATTACGCGTGTATTTCTGTCAATTTAAGCATTGTTTTATTTTATACGCTCAACACGTTCTTTCGTCTCCACCATATTTAATTATTGTATTGACTAGCCGGCATGTAAACACCTTTATCAACGCTCTTCTTTGTTATATGCGATAACAACATAGTAAAATTGAAAAGTAATTGTCAAAAAATAAAACTAGACGTCGCAACGTGTAAAAAATTAGTGTAATTTTTAGACGTCACAAATAAATTTCAAATAGACAAGGGCAATAAAAAAAATAAAAAAAACAGCCGAAATATTGTCACAAATAGCATAGTTTTATGGGCACACATATTGACTTTCCTTCACGGCCATGAATTTACTGATGCACCTTCAATGCCGGAACGGACCATCGTCGATGGGCGAAGGGATCAGGCTCTCGGCAAAAGTATCCTCGGATCCCAGACACCTGCAGATGCCGGTTGAGTGGCTGCATCAGAAACGAACGGCAGCGAGACTAATCTCAAGGAGATGCACACCGTTTCTCCAGGGTCCAGCACGACTCAACAGCGTTTGAAGCACTTTCCGACTCAGCATCCGCTCCGGTCCAGAAAGGCTCGCTCGTCGAATGGTGCTGCGAAGATCCATTTCGGCACTCCCGGTGTTATTCTTGCATCCATACATACAAACTGTTTAAGAAGCTTCTTACATGCCAGGCATAAATTTTGCTTTATAAAATACAATGAAACACTAACTATATCTACAAACAAACTGTTGGATACAGAGATAAGGGAATATTGCACCTACCTGGCGGCGAATTCTTCCTTCTTCTGGAGTCCTTCACGGAAGGCACTCACTGTTCTCTGGTATCACAACACACACTATATTGGTGAAAGACATCACTTCCAAACACGGTTTGGGTATTGAAGAGGGGCGCACGGCGCGTAATTTTTAGTTGATACGAAATGACACAAAATATGTATATTTCGATCGTATGTATCGAAACTATTTTTTTTACTTCAACTGTGTGTGACGTACACGACGAGTTGACGACGATGTATACACTGCTGTATCGTACAGCTGACTAAACATGTAGGTAGCAATATATTAGGAGAGGAAAAGGTTTGGGTGTTGCCACATTTACCGAACACAAACTTTGTTCCTTTAGTTATGTATATTATCGTATGGTCAAGTGTGTGAGTATAACGACCAAAGTAAAACAGATTCACAGTTTTTAGTGAAACATATCGTGAATGATAGAGGTGTTCTGACATTTTAGCTAATTTTATCAAAGCTGTTAATGTTCCTTCCATGGAATAAATGTTGCAAACGTTTTACAGTCAGTGTTGCAAACAGACGAAAATAATTGCAAGCAAATTGAAACAATTAATATCTTCGTTAAAATTGGCGCTAAAAAAATAAAAACTTTTTTATGATTCGTAATATACCTACGTTCTACAACTTGTTTTCACTAAAAAAATCATACAAGATTTTTAAAATGATTTTTTGTTTTACAATTTATTATTTCTTGTTTTGTAGATTTTGATAGTCATGCCGGGTATAAAGGCATGTATGGCTCGTACGCCACTGATGATTCAAAAGGGCACGATGTCATAATGATCTGACGTTTCTAATCGTTCTCCAGCAGAGCATCAAGGCATCGATATTATATTAATTTGTGATAACTTTAGATGAATGTATGTGTTTTAATTATGATCCAAAAAATTAAACAATTATTATTGTTCCTTATAATCTCTAAAACCTGCTGATGCTTGTAGTCCGGGCCTAATAAATAATGTATTGAGCATGAAGGTGTGATACTAGTATTAAGTATGTATGTATATTTCCCCTGAAGGTGCACGCTGAGCTGGGTAAGTACTTTCTTTGCACATGGCTGCACAATATTATTATCGATTAAACTTTTGTTCAAAGAAAAAACAGCTGCTTTCGATTGTTTATTCCAAATTCAAAATTTATTGAGAAATAATCAATATTTTTTATACCTAGTTGTCAAAAATATAATTTAAACTTATAGTTATTTATGTGATTTTATAATATTACGAAAATTTTATAAGGAAAATAAGTTGTTGGATGTCATTCAAAAGATATTGAAAATATGGACGGTTTATTGAGTGTCGAATTTGAAATATTTGGCAAAGTTCAAGGCGTAGGATTCAGAAGACACACAGCTCGTCGAGCCATGGAGTTGGGAGTGAGAGGGTGGGTAAAGAACACAAAATCTGGGACGGTTCGAGGCAAGTTGCAGGCCACATGCAGACCACTGGCTCTGATGAAGAGGTGGTTGCAAACGACGGGCAGTCCGGCTAGCCGCATAGACAAGGCGGTTTTCCGTAACCAGCATCTCATAATTATATATTCATTTAACAGTTTCCACATCAAATATTGACGATCCATGGTCTGTCTGTGGGTATAACTTTGTCTAACCAGCCCACAATGTATTTTTTATGCCCAAACGTATCTTCCCTTACATCTACACAAATATCGTATTTTTTAAACTATTTATGATTATTGTTTATAACTTAAAATCTATACATATTTCAATTTTATATAATAATATAATCATTTTTATACAGTGAATATAAATAATAACTTAAAAACGTATTTCTTTCATCTCTTTTTGGACTCCACAAAATAAATAATAAAGTTTAATGTCTGCCTAATAATTGAAATCATTCACACCCTCGCATCCCGTCTGTCATAGAAAATTATTCATTGATATTAAATTTCTAATAGATGTAGTAGAGATCATGCAGGTTTTTTCCGAATTATGATTAGATTTTCTCTGAATTGGATATATTTATCTGAAGTAGAGAATGTTGATAAGTTATAAAAAATTACTACACTTATACCTAACCAATAAATAGAAAATATATTCGAAAATTTCAGAAAAAAAGAATTAAATGTTAGATCTATTACAGGTTAGCCCCCCTAGACAACGTGTCATTTTGCTCAAGAAAAGATAACTCAATGAATGGACGTGGCAATTGTCATGTGATAGACTAATGTCACTTCCATAATACATTGAGTTATCTTTTCTTGTTTCTTTTCTTGAGCTAAATGACACGTTGTCTAGGGGGGCTGAATGCTTCAACGAGGTACCACTAATCAAAAAGTAGATATACTTCTTAAAATAATTTCTCTAATTATAACGACTTAGACTAATCTATATTTCATCAATGATATTTGCATAATGATTATGTAGGTATGTTACGATTATTTAAACTGTCATCAAAAATTTTACTAATCATAATTAATTTATCTTGCTATATTCGGAATTATGTAGGTATAATTGATGTGCAATTAGTAAATCAACATATAGTTACATACCTTAGCACAAAATCTCTTTAATTAACAGAAAAACATCAATTACCTGTAAGCTAAAAATGAGGTATCATCATAGACGTGAGTGTAGGATCACAATTTGTAGCCTAAAAAATTAAATTTTCAGTTATCGAAAATAGCAAGTAAGATCATATAATTTTATAGTAGGTCCCTGGTTCAATTCCCGGTGGAGATACAGTTTTTAATTAAGTATTGTGTTTTCAGTCTGGATCTGTGGATGCCTGTTAAATAAATATATTTAACATAGAACCCGTTAGTTACTCTGGAAGCAAAAAAATAAATGTATCAATATTTTTGTCCACAAAAAAAATCTGGCACGTCTATATTTATGAGAAATTAGAGGTAGGAAATGTAAGAAATAAGTCATGATTGTTAAAAGTTTTAAAATGACCATTCGTCGATGTCTTTTGTATTGTTTGAAATCAATAAACGAATTATTCTAATATTCTAGAATACAGGTAGGTACATGTGGAAATTCATTTAAAAAATATTTAAATAACATAACTTATAAAAATATTAAATAACATGTTTATTTCCACTCTGTTATTTTTATTACATAACTAGTTTCAAGAACTATAGTCTCTTCTTCAGGTGAGTTCATCCAACTGCATTCAGAGATTGATATTTTTTAACAAACTGTATATAGTATTTATGTCGGCCTTCGTGTCTCAGGTGAGTTAGATATGTCCCGGATATATGTAGATATGTCCCAAATGTCCCGGACTCTATTCCCGGTGGAGACATTTTCTCACTGTGTTTTAGTCTGGATTTGTGAGGCGATATCTCCATAATGTGTCATTTTTATTAGGTGTGTGTTACCTAATTCATTATTTGACATAACTACCTACCTAGTACCTGTTACTTGCCCGAGAAGCAACATAAAATTTAACAAATTAATAATTGATAAAATTAAGACATTGCTGGATTTTTTTGTTTAAAATGTGTACCTATTTTTTTTATTTAAGATTCGGAACACAATTTGTTTTGTTTTTTGTGTGGCATTGGCATATTATGTCATTTGCTCGATTATCTAAAGCCCCGGTTCCCATCCTGCAGTCAGCCACTATACGGCATCCAGGGTTGCGTCATGGAAATCCATCCACCCCACCCCCGGATATCTTCTCGTCAGGTACTCGTCTATATATTACCAGTCTGGTTATTTGCCCCACAGTCATACTCCGGAAAATCCCATTTCCATTGTCCCATTTCCACATGAGGTGATTGCAACGCCCCTGTCCTGTGCGGATTCTGTTTTGCTGGACCCAGACCTTACGGGACCTTCAACGTGAGATCCTGAATGATATTCTTATTTTTCATTGGTACACATTGAACAGGCATAGCCTGTCTGTAATTATATCAATAGTGCTCAGGCACTATGTTTATTATGAAGTGGAGAGTTTAGTGTTGTCCACAACCCACAACTAACTTGTTTTAATGATAACATGAGGTATATCCAAGCAATAAATACCTCAGTCGACCTAAACCGCGGAACTTGGATCACTCACCGGGGATGTTATTATTTTCCATTCGCTTAAAAGACGAGCGAATGCAATTTTGTCTTCAGTTGCTTCGAGAAAGCACAATAGTTGACTTGTTCCGTTGCTGGTGTGTATCGGCTGAAGGTGACCGACAGAATGTTCTTCAGGTAGGCTCGGAATTACAACTCTTTTGCGGCTTTGTCGGAATCGGAGAAAGTGCAATAATATTATTAGATCGACGTACAATAATTTTAATTTAATTATTCAACAAATGAAATATTATTACGATTGATATATTTCTTCGACAAGTGTTCTATTTATTATTGTAATTTATATGAACAATTCGTTTAGATTGTGTTTTATTTTCAAATATTATTTCGTGAGTGACTTTGAAATTTTACGTGCTTTATTTTTTCTATGTTACTAATTAGATTGGATAACCTAGTCTTCACACCATTTTTTGTTTTGGTTAGGTTTGTTTGTAGGTATAATTGCGACTGGCGTTAGCAAGTTGCATTATATATTAAAAAAAAGTAACTAAAATATTAAAATAAATGACTAAATTGGTATTTTTACCAAACTTTTGTAGGTTATGTTTAAAAAAATGATGTGAAGACTAGGCTGTCCAATTAGAATATGTAAATTAAAAATGATTTTTTACTATCCTGCCAAAATTGTTTCTTAACATAAGAATCCCAGATGGGAAATCTATGAACATTTTCCTATAACAAATGCAACAATGCGTTACTGGTGAAATTTCGAAGATATATAAAAAAAATTTACAGTTCTAAATTTAAAATAACACAACGTGCCGTCGTTTTTCATATTAGAAACAATAATTTATTTACCATTTTTTTTTCGTTTATAGTACTTAATAGGAATTCTTTACAATTATATCAAAGCTGTCGATAAAAAGTCACGCAATAACATTATATTTTTTTGAGAAAAAATGTATAAATAGGTACAATTAATTTATTTAGAGGTGTAATCAATTGTTCGATATTTATGTATTTATTCATATATCGATAGACAATGCAATGTCCCACCAGGGAAAAAACCTATGCCGGGGCTAATGTAATATTTATATTTAAATTTAAAAAAAAATAAAGAAAGTGACACTTGAATAGTGAATCGCCAACATCAATTTGTAGATAAAAGTGCATCTGTATAATATTACGAATCAAATCATATAAATATAAAACACATAAAATACAAATAAATATACTCATTAAAAACTTAAGTAATAATTTAGCATATACCATTTCTATTTATTTACACTTTTTCATAACATTGCTTCGTGCTTAACCTAATTTGTTAGAGGGTCTGTTTTAAACAGATTCACAAAATTGTGCATTAATATATAGCTATCTCTACTTGAGTTCCAGTTTCTTAAAAAAAATATAAATTCATTTTAATCATAGGTTATTCATTGATATTTTGTTTACATTGATAAATTAATAACGACATTTAAAATTAATCTATGCAACATGCATACATTAATTTTATTAAACACATTCAAATTTAACAAAGTCTTCTTTTTGATCAAAGAAAGCCAATGAATGTGAAGTTTCATTGAAGTATAAAATTGAATAAATAAATATTTTTAACTTTTAATATCTCAAAAGAGACGAAGTTGGGATATTATAGAAGATCCAGGAACTCAAGGCACCTACGGGGCTTACGACCTGTCATCGGCTGGATTACGTGACCACTTTATGCGCTTGCGCAACGTTCGTCAATTATGCCTTCTTATTGAGTTCCCTTATCAATGTAATTTTTGAAAGTTCTGTATATTTGAAAAATATGTAACAATTCATTTGAAAATAATGCATTATTAATAATGCTTATATATTGCATTATAATAAATATTTTTTTACATCAAAAATTATTTAAACTGCGGAGCGATCCTATCGGTCAACTTTTAGCTATGTACCTTTTTAAATGATAATAATAAAAAAAAACTCTAACGATTAATAAAAATACATTCATATTCACATATTTTATTTATCCAAAAGTGTTAAATAAGACAAACATTTAAAAATGTATGTACTTTATAAGGGTGCACTATTACAAACAAAATAAAACAATAATATAATTTTATAGAATAATATTAATCTGTGTAAAAACATGTCGAGTTAAAATTCAAACATTTTGAGTCTTCAAAAAAAGTCTTCTATAGATTTCTAGATGGCGCGTGATTTTCTTTTTTAGAGATTTTAACTGTAATTATTACATTAATATATCAAAGATACGGGACGTAGCCAGTTAGTAAAAAGTAAAAAAATATTTAACTGCACGATTAAGAATAATAATTTCAAGAAAGAGTTGAAAATGGATCAATATGACAGTATTAGAAGGAATAGTGTTCATACATGTTCAATAGAACATAAATATCTACTGACTCCATAATTCAACTATTTTTTTTGTTGTTGTAAGCTTTTTATAAATTGTAACCCCGTGGTAACACTCGATTAATTTAAATTAACTGAATTTCTTTTCATATATATTTTATGTTAAACTTAAACAAATAAATTGAATTTAATCATTTGATATTTTTTAGCTCTATAAATAAAAAAGTAGATATTTTATTAAAGACAACAAAAATAAACAAACTATGCCCTTGGGTTATTGACGATGATAGACCATTATGTTACCTTTCACTTCTCGGTGAATCATCATCATCATCAATAGCGCATTATAAATAACCAGTATAAAAGTAACAAAAAAATGATAAAACAACTTGTTGCATTGCAAGCTTGTTTAAAAAGTATTTGCATACTTGCCTATCTTAAATTTTTTTATATTCACAGTTTTTTTTTCCAATATCCCAATCCAATATTGTATTTTAATCTTCTCAGTTTTGTCATCAAATAATACCATTTTTTTTTTCATGCAAACGCAACTCCATTAGGTACTACAAAGATATGTAGTAACGTCAAATTTAAAATTAATTGATACTGACAAAAAACAGCACTAGAGTATTCTTCTTATGTTTTTCTATTTCGGGCAGTTTTTCGACTGAATACCTGTCTAGGGTTGAATATTTTGGAGGCAAGACATGTTTCTTATGCCCACACCACTAGAATATTACAATAATGTAGGTATTTCATAATAAAATAAATGTTTATGATTAACATAAAACGAATGGACTTTACAAGTGAATCATTAAACTCGGGTTCAGTGGTTCAAAATGCTTTCTCAGCCTGCTTCTTATTAACCTGTTTGCGCAAATCCTTTGCAGTTCTGCCCCCCTAGACAACGTGTCATTTAGCTCAAGAAAAGAAACAAGAAAATATAACTCAATGTATGGAAGTGACAGTTGCCACTAGAGTCTACAATCTGAGTCTACCCTTTTGCATTCTGTTTCCGGTTGGCTCTCTGATTGGTTGAGATCTCGTAGTATTAAGTCAAATGAGCTGTGAAATTTTATATTAAATGCGAAAAATTAAAAGAATATTATATATTTAATTTATAATAATTTATAATTCAATTTATAAAGCAACTCGCTCACGCGAGTCGCTATTATTATTATACACAAACTTAAACCTAACCTAAGAATGCAGAAAAGAAACTCAGGGGCTAGACGCTACTACAGTTGGCAGTCACGTGACAACTGTCGCTTCCATACATTGAGTTTTCTTTTTTTTCTTGAGCTAAATGACTCGTTGTCTAAGGGGGGCTGATAGGAAGAGTGCTAGTGAAAAATGTTATCAACACCTTTCTCATTTGAGGTTAGGAATAAGTTTATTATGTATTCGCATTTGATCGCACTTTTCAAATGGATTATATTTTTCAACATACTATTTACATAGTTGCATGATTTTTAATACCAGATATTTATTATTTTTTACGCAGAAAATTTCACTTTTATTGTCAAATTTGACAGCTCTTTCGATCTTGATAATGTGAGGTGTGATATATTCTAAGGTCTAGTCTCATGCACTTCCTAACATATTATCTGCCAACAGATTAATAAGAAGCATATTGAGGAAGCATTTTGAACCATTGAATCCGGGTTTAATGGTTCACCTGTCCAGTACTATCAATATCTCTGCCATTCGTTTTACTTTGATCATAAACATTTATATAATCAATGAATACTATAGAAAAGAGGTATATTTTGAACACATTAGAGTGCATGAGTATTGTGCATGTAGTATAAGTTAAATATAGTAATGATGGCAATAACCTCAACAATTACCTACGCAGGGTGCGAGGAAGTGTTTATAATATTTATTAATAATTTACTTATTGTTCGAAAGCGGTAATGGTATCATTTAACCACAGGTTATATAACATATTTAAAACATAGAAGTACAATTAATAAAAAATACTATAGCAAAATATTCGTAGATAAACAATCGAACCTATTTTGTGGTTTTTTTCAAATTAGAATGTGTTTGTATGATATGAAATAAAAATTAAACTATAATATTAAATCGAATATTGTTACTTACACATAATGACATACTTACATATCTTTTATTTTATAACTTTCATCGATTTATTGGTTGACAATCACAATATTAAATAAAGACTACATTCTCCTCCTGTAATAATTACGTAATATCACTCACTAAACGGTTAACTTTTACGACGATGACAAGAAACAATGGCTACCACTGCACCTGTCCATAGGATCCCAACAATATATTTCCTTTCGATTGAAAATAATATCCTACTATTAATATAACACTAACTACTTTCATGTAAACAATAACAATAATTTACTTTTACTTGTTCATAATTCAGTACATCATACATAATAAGTAACATTAAATAATTACATGACTTTAACCCAAGGATATACATAATATACATGTTGCAAAAAATAATAGGATAGGCACTTGAATGGCAATCCAGGCAACTTGGCTGGCAATTCAAATTTTGTCTCATATAACATAAATTATCGTGACATGTCCTTTATTATACAAGTAGAAAAGTCAAATATCATACATTTGATAGTTATACATACATTAAAAAAATAAAATTGTACATAGGTATACCATTTGAAACATATGTGCTATGATTTGTTGTATATTCTCAGCAACAAGCAAAAAATCTTGTGCATGTATACTTTGTAAAAAATAGTGTTTTCGGAAAATATGGAAAAATGTGATAAAAACAAACTGTTTTTAAATAAAATGAAAATATATTTCACATCATATATATTATTTATATATGAAAAGGGCTATTAAGTCGTAAATTATAATAAATAAATTAATATGAATGACATAGGTCGATGCAGGGTTCAATCAGTGCTGCCACACTGAGATAAAATGAAAAAAAAAAAAACACAGGGGGGGCAAGTCCGGTCGAGCCATTGAATCAAAACCCTCATGACAACCAAAATCGTGGATATAATTATCCCTTGGAGTTCTCTAATATCTTAAGATATTACAGAACTCCGTTCAGAGAATGCCATCATCACGGGTACCAAAAAGAGTCTTAGAGGGGCACCCAGGTGGCAAAAGAAAGGTCGGGAGACCGAGGCTGCGATGGGAAGATGATATTGGGAGGGACGCATCCCAGCTTCTGAATGTGCCAAACTGGAGGGTCGCAGCAGGTGACAGGAGAGGTTGGAGGAGGAAGTTGCTGGAGGCCAAGGCTCGATATGGGCTGTAGAGCCATTGAAGAAGAAGAAGATTACAGAACTCCATGATATAATTATATCCATGACATGGGTAAACATGAGGCTTTTGATTGACCTTGACCAGACTAACATCTTAGGATATCACAGAACTCCATAAGATAATTGCCTATATATGTGGATGAAGTTTCGAACGTTCTAACGGAATGAACTAACGGATCAATGGTCAGGATACAAAAGTGATAACCCAAGGAAAAAATATTTATTTATTTATTGAATATATTTTATTCGTAGATTTAATTGCTTGTTCATTTATTTTTTTACTAGTTCGTTCAAGTATTTACTTATGTATATGATATGGGTAAACATGGATGGTTTTGATTTTGCCGGTTGAGTGTTCCATTTTGTTTTAAAAATCAAGAAAAATAATCTTTCTAACGGAATTCTAGTTCTTAATTTAAAATTAAATAAAAATCTCAGTGAATTTAACCGTTTTCATAATTTTAAACCGACAAAATGGGACGATTTTTACGTCTCAATAGAATTATCCATATTTAAAAAAAATAATTAGCTCATTTACAGTGACATAACATTATATTAACAAAAAAATTACAAATTATGACATTCATTACCAACGTTAAGTCATTGTGTTACATTAATTTCTTATTATATCACTGCATGTTGAATAATCGCTAGTTAATTACAAATGTGAAATTTAGACACACGCTATACCATATTAATTATTATCAATCGTTAATTATTTCTTTTGCATGTCTACAACAAAAACAGTATAGGTAATTTGTATTATATATATAACATATTAGTATCCGATGAACCGACGATAGATTTAATTCATTTAACTGTTTCAATTATACAATCAATTCAAAAAAATAAACGCCTTAAACGCTCTCACCTTCTCTCTATTTCCTAACCAACGTACATCCCATCCCACACACCATCCTTTTTGATCGCTCCTCATCCTCTCATTTTCTTTTCGCTATAGTTGTTTTTTGGTAAAATGTAGATTTATTTTGTACAAGTGCTTTTATATTACTTATACTGCTGTCATCAAATTATTGTTCATTTAACTTATTTTCTTAGATGGTTGACTGGAAGAAATTGCCACCAAGCAATAAGTCCGCCATTTGTAGGTACAATTCATTTTAATATTTTTTGTACAACAAGTGTTAAATAAATAAATAATAATAATCGGCCAGCGCCGTATAAAAACACTTCCTTGCACCCTGCGCAAGTGGCGAGTTTATTGCCGTATGGCAGAGAAGCAACATCAGCGGGAGAAATGAATTTAAACATTTTTTTCTTCTACTGGGAATCGAACCCAGGACGCCCGCACAGAAACCGAACGGCTTACCAACTGTGCCACGGCGGTAAATAAATTAATCGGGTAGGATTTGAACCCAAATCTACTGGATTGCTTACACAGCTCACTTTTTTACAGCCCGCGAATTATTTAAATTAACCACATTATTGAAGACATTTTTTAAACAATTGCATACTTATTCATAAATGCTCAAAAGCTTCACCTAATACATATGTATTAATGTAAAAGATACATAAATTCTAAGCGAAAAATCGAAATTGGGAGTGGATTTGATCGTCAAAAGTGAGGTCACTTATCATATGATAATGTTTCGCTACCTCCACCACTACCTGTTCTACATTTATGAGGACTGTAATCGGCCCCTTAGAATGCTACGTATAAGCTACAAGTACGTAAACAAATTTTCCTTCACATATTAAATTTGTAATCGATTTTTCACTAGCATACTATAAATTGTTCAATTAATAAATTTACCTATTAAATGTTTCCGGACATACATATCAGGTCTCTCCACCCCAACACGTTGGAGCAGCAATTTCCACGTCATCTGCCACAACCAAGTCTTCCTCGTTACATCCCTGTACCATGTTTCGGCAGACAAGAAGATGCTTAATTTTCCTTGTACAGATGTACACTATTATGTTTTTAACTGTTTTTAAAACAGTAAAATATTATTGTCGTTACAACGTATATAACGGAATAAAATTCAAATTTTATTAACCCTCAACCGAAAACGCATAGCTTTGTTTACTTAGTATGAAATACAAAATTTATCAATTTTATCAAATGAATCCAGCTGGAAATAATTTAATACAAATGATTTATTATTTTATTTTACAGAATATTTTTTTAAAATTAAGAAATTAATAACAAGTAATAAAAAAATATGACTCTCTTTTCAAAGTTTGTAAATCGATCTAATAACGATATAAATAACGTGTAAATATTATGCAACAAATAATATATGCAACATGTCTAGCATTTCAATACTATCTGAGTCAAGCTGAAAACGTACATTGTTCTAACATGTATTGTCATCGAGAATACATATGTAAATTCTGAATGTTTCAGAGCTCTAACTGGTTGGGAAGTTAGTTCAAAATTTGATTTCGAAATTCCAGTACAGACAGGTGAAGTAAAGAGAGGGTGTAATAATATTATAGGTATAATATTATATAGCAACTCACTGATCTATCTAGATTAAAATAATCTCGGCACCGTAGTCAAATTCAAAATGCATTGAAATTCTAATAGATACTATACAATCGAGTTTTAAATATTTTTGGGTACGTTTTTTTTGTCTATTTATTGGTAAATTTATCACATAAATGCATTTGTAGGAAATGAAATATTTTTTAACGTTGCTTAACCTAACATTTTATTCGATATAATATATATTTAATAAAAGAAATAGAATATTAATTATATTTCAGTCCGAAAAAAAACGTTCAATGAAGCGTAGTGTCTAGGGAAGTAGAGTGTGAACAACGTGACAGTATTTTCACTTTCACAATGAATAGCAACGAAATTATGGAATCCTTTGCGTTGTTTTGTTTAAGAGTTGAAATTTTAAAATCCATGAAGAATCGCCAATTGTCGTAATGATGACATTGACAGTCGAATGGTAATTTTTAATAGTGAAGAGTAAAAATAAGACTCGCATGAATCAAATTTATACAAAGTATTGTGTTAACATAGTTACATACTACTTCTAGTAACGGAGCAATGTGTTTTCTTTTACCATTTCACTTTTTGCGAGTGTGACAAGTAATGCAAATTTATTTAGTAAATGACTTCACACGTATATATTGTACCTGTTATTTAAACTGTTGATATTTTGTTATTAAATTTAATTTTACTCCAAAATCAGATATATAATATATTTCGAAACAAATTATTTTACTTACAAAGTTTGTTTTTGTATACCTACACTGAATATTTATGAGTAATATATTTTAAAATAAATTAAAACATAAATATTTTAGAAAAAGTTTAATAGAAAAGTTCAAAAATATGAACGTTTGATAAATATATTATACTAGTTAAACCCGGTAGACGTTGTCCTGCCTGTTTAATTATTTACCTCCAAATATATAAAAATGGTTGATCGGTATGTTTCCTTTATATTATTTAATATTCTTTTCTAGATTCGCTAATTATAATTCTGTCTTTTTATTCCCTTCCATCCCTACAGTCCCTTCATTTCCTTCTGTCCATATTCATTCATTCATTTATCTTTTTATTTACTTATGCTAACAAAAAACTTTTACCACTATACCAATTTTATATAATATACCATTTATTATATATGGATATATAGATTTTTTTCTAATAATTTATTGATTTGTGTATTTATTCACTTATTTATTCATTTATTTGCTTATTCGATAATTTTCTTGAGTTTCATTTTACTACAAAACATTTTTTTTTTCAAAAAAGTTTTGTTAGATATCGAATAAATAAATCACTATGTATTATCATCCTTCTCCTGTATGAGCTGAACGAATTCCCAAAGATTCATCGCAATCAGATGGTTGGTTTGGGAGTCCATCGCAAACATACCAACCAACAAATATACGTACATCCATTTTTATGTATATAGATATAAAATGTAAAGTTTTTTTTTTAAATATTTAGGATATATTTTATTTTAGCGTTAATTGCACAGATTTATTTATTGTTTTATAATTTATTTGTTTCAAATGTAAAATCTCATTGATCGTGCTTTTTTTAAAGTCTCTATTCAATTTGTGTAAACTCTTTGTTCTAAAAGGCTCTACGGAGCTTCTCTTCGTAACATAATATGCACCTTTTTGTTTTTGTTTGTTCAATAAACAAACCGGGTGACAGTGGGAATAGCGAAATAATATGATATTATCATAAACGTTGTCATTTTGTCAGTATTTAGAAATAATTATAAAAAAAACAAAATTATTTTACGAATTACCTGAGATACGGTTTCATAAAGAATATGTATAGAAGAGTTGTTTTGTAAGCTCACATGCGTCATTGTATTTCCATTAGTTCTCATAATATTTCTTTCAAGTTGAATGTTAGAAAGTTATAAATACAGAAATTATCAATATGTAGTACACGGTGTACAATAGTATTTTTCACGAATTTAATTAAATGTTATTTTTTTATAACAAATACGAATTCATCTTTAAATATACGATCTATCATTATTAATTCACTTTCCTTCAAATCGTTCGGTCGTTAATCACCAATCATTATTTTAATCGTAATTTAAATAATACGATGAACTTGCACTGAAGCGAGCAGCTTAAGTTAATATAATTTCTGAATCGTGACGAAGATTGTTAACTGTATACTATGTATATTACAACTTTAAAGCCTGTTTTTATAAGGCACGGCACGTGCCAGTGCCATGTTTGTGCTTTTAGAATGAATAAAACAAAATGATTATTCCGTTTCTAATAACAAAATTTCGCATTATATATGTAAGTATATGTAAAACAACAGTCGGAAATTAATCAATTGGTTATCTCGTTTGAGAAAAAGAAGAAAAACATTTTGTAGACTGCAGATACTGCCATCGTTTATAATTTAGTTTTGCAATATAATTCAATGCAGGTCCCTAAAGCTGATTTTTTGTTTAAAATTTTATAGTAGGCCAAATAGTATATTTTGAAAATCTTTTCATCAGAACCCTCGACAGATACGTTTTGAAATAAAAAATTCAGTTTATTTTTAGAACTTTAATCTATTGTATAAATTTTACAAAAATTAGATTTGTCACTTAACTTGTAAAATTAGTTTTGTTATTACTCCTTAGTAACCCAAGGGGATATATTTATTTTATTCATTAAACTTCATGTACATTATAATGTGTACAATGGCGGGTTTATTGCCACAAGGCAATTTCTTCCAACCAATCAAAGCAACGTGAGGTCATAAATAGTAAATTGGTATGTACCTACATTGAATTTATAACAAACGAAAAGAATATTTAGAGTAAATTCAGAGCAATAAAGGAAGGAAGGAAATAGAGGTAGAGGGAAGGGGGGTAGGATAGATATGGGGTGTCAGTTAAGAATTATTAGACAGGTAAAACAGCTTTAGTTTCTTTTTAAAAAGTTGAATCGATTGAGACGCCGTAGTATCATTACTTAAAGTGTTCCATAGTCTTGCTGATTGTACTTCAAAAGAGGAACTGAGAAATTCAGTAGAATGAATGGGAATAGCTAGTGTGGTAAGTTCAGCAGATCGAAGAGGCAGACCGTGATTTGACAAGAAAATAACCTTATTCTTGAGATATTGTGGTGAATTTGTGTTGTTAATTAAATTATACATTGAGGAGATATAGTGGGAAGTTATAATTTCGCAATTTTTTTAGGCTATTTTTTATTGCAGATTATCAACTAGTATCATGCTGAGATTGTATTCTGAAAGTTTCATCACAATGTATCTGTGTGTGTGTGTGCTATGTGTTGTGTGCTGCGTGCTGTGTTACTATTTTTGTTATTTAAAACTAGGTACTAGGTATTGTAAGAACAAAGCAATTGTAAATATAAAAATTATCGACGAATTCATAAAATAATAATTATACAGATCATCGCACTTTCGTTCACCATGGACAAATCTACGGTACATTTTCTTTCTAGTACGAGGAAGCGAAATATCGATGAGAAAAATGTCTCGTTAAATTATAAAAATGGCGACGTCGTTGTAACAGATACTTGTTTTATATGACCTGAATTATATTCACCAAACTCGATACTTATATAAAACAATAATACATGTAGATTTTTTAAAATGGATCCATACTTAATTATTTAAAATACTATAAAGGAGTAATCAATTTTGTTCCATAAACGTACAGGTTTTGAGCATTTTATGTTATGCAACAAGAAGACAGATTGTCATTCAACTTGTTTTGTATCGTACCATTTATTTTTCATATAAAGCTGTTATTTTTTAAGTTCACTTTCTTTTGCAACGACTGTGTGTTCGATACTTCGAAAAGTAGGCTGATATTTTACTAACTTGTTACATACTTTCTCATTTTATAAATATTCTATGGGTATTATAATACATATATTTGTAACTATACAACACATTTGGTTCATAATAATACTAGTTGCATGTAACACATGAGATCCAACTGTCGATAGTGATAGTATGTACAGTTGAAGAATAAGTACCAAACTATAAACCCATAAATACAAATTATTTAATATTTTAAGATATTTGGTTTTCTATACAACACATGTACCTAGGTATGTATGTCAAGATAGGATAGTATGGAGGTCAGTCCTTTGATCCTACCCAGAATATAAAAACAGCATGATGGTATGTATGTATGTTTGGAGATTAGTATCAAACTATTAAGTCTTCTTAGATTATTGTGTGTAGCTATTGCCATACAAATTGTATGAAGCAATGTCGTCACTAAATACAATTTTTATAAAAATTGTTAAAAAAAATTTGAGATCTGCTAATACAATGATGATATTTTTTATAGAAAATTAAATTATCTAGTTGGGGTGTTTCGGCTTTTTTCGATATTTAAAAAAAATGGAAATATAGGCAGTTAAACTCATAAATTTATCATAAAAAAAATATTTTTCTTAATAAAAAACGTTTGAGAAACCCTGGAATTTAAAAAAAAACTAATTTGAGATTTTGTATTTGTCTATGTTTATACCAATTTTCAGCGTTCACACAGACACACAGACACACACACACACACACACACACAAAACTCACATAATTAGTTCTACTCCGAATTATGAGTAAATCCATGTATGGGAACATATATGCTGCGAGGCCTCTAGTTGGTGTTATTAGCATGCAAAAAGTCCACTACACCATACAAAATTTTCCTTCGTACACGCATCTTGGCTTAATAATGTCGATTCATTAAGAGAATTGAATTCTCATGAACGAATCGACAGTTGGATAATAATTGTAAGATTTGGTTCATAATATCTCGAACAATATAATATTCAAAAATACAGCGTATAATATGTATTTTATAAAGAAAATTGTACAATATATTTCATTAAGTACAACTTCTTTTGTAAATATTTGATATTTTATGAATCAAAAAAAAATCGAACATGATATATAATTTGAAGGAAATTAATATCAAATTTGCGCAATGATAATGTTTCAGATAGGAAAAATTTCTTCGATGATTTTTTCGTAAGTAGATACGTATATCAGTGGACAAAATCAATTATTTAAAAACAAACTTAATTTTACAAAGTGTTAATAATACATATAAAATAAAATAAAAAATACCGAAATCTATGTAAGTAGGTTAAATTTTTATAGCAATGTCTAAAATTAAAATGTATAGTAGATACCTAATCGAAATTAATTATGAAAATGATTTGCAAATTATGAGTGAATATTTAGTTACGAATCAATATACAATGCGTGTTAAATTATTATTAGATCATACCAATTAGTAGACAGGTAATCGAAACACGTTAAAAGTTATGCTTCAAATCACCAAATAGTTGCTTCATTTCATAATTTATTCATTATGTTTACTTTTATTCTTTTTATAACAACAAAGCAAGTGCACCTTCATAATTATCACGTTTGAAGTGATATATTGTTATGTTTCCACAATACCATTTATTGAAGCAGCTTCATCGATTTGTAATTTAATTTAGTTAAGATATATTTACATTTCAGTAAATGCGATATAATTAAAAACTTATATTTAAAACAAACCATAAAAAAATTGAATCAAAAGAATTTCATTCTCTTGAACGAATCGACAGTTGGAATACAGAAACACCAGATCACTAGTGCAAATCACCAGATTAAAGTGCGAGTTTTAAATATTTTTGGGTATGTTTTTTTATAACCAGTTATGTATTTTAGATGAGCGATATCTATTGAATACAGAAACACCAGATCACTCGTTCAAATATTGGCCACCAATTGGCATCATTGCTATTTGTATTTTTTCAAATTAAATTAAAAAAATTGAAACTTTATTCCCTGATGGTGAAAAAAAAATTTTTGTTTAGTGTCACTATGAAAATAAAGGTGCGTCACTATGTAAATAAATTTTAATCATTGTAACTAAAAACATTTTATGATCATAATTATTACTCACTTAAATATTGTGGTGTGGATATGGAGTAAACATAAAGTCAAATACAATAAATAAGTACATATGACTTGCCTTCCATAATGATGGAAGAAAATGCTTTTATTAAAAGTTATTTGAGTTGCATCAGAACACTATGAATTTCGGGTAAAAGTATCGATCAGTTTCGCGTGCACTAAGTTTCTTTTTTTTATCAAAATTGGTAAGCTATGAATTATTATGAAAACAATGTCAATAAACGTAATATAAAAGCGTTGTAAATAACTTGAGAAATTAAACGTGTTTATAGAGCAATAAAAGTAGATAATCAGTCAAAAGAAAACATTTTTGTTAACAAGTTATCTTGTGAATCAAAAATTTTTCAATCTGAGCATAAAGATATTATACAAGTTGTAGAAACTATGGCTTAAACTTATTTATAAGTAGGTATACATATTTAAATACGTCTAATTGATTTCCGACATTATGATGTCTCGTACGAAAGAAATTATGTTTTTCATTTTGATAGCAAAATAATGGGTGTTTTATCTGTGAAATTGTAGGAAAAGAAATCAACAAACGCCATAAAGTTGTTGTGTTATACGTAGAAAAGTCGATTTCACGATCATTGTCAATAGTAATGATTATAATATAAACGCAAAGTTGTATACAAATATGTTTTTCCCACAATGTTGTAGGTATACATGACGTAGCATAATAGTACAACTGTCATAAACCAACAGATGAAAGTTTTAAAAGTAAAACATACATTATTTTCTCATTCGCAACGAGATGTGTCATTTTCTCACTTTCGTAGATATTTTACTTGATAGTGTTATTATTTATTAGTGATGGTTATGCAAATCCTATATTTTATTATTTCACTCCAGGACCGCCGCGAGGGGTGCCGCCGCCCGCGTGCAAATCTAAAAACGCACCCATCATTCCTGAGAAAAAATCAAGTTTTTTTTTTTTTTGGTAAATTAAAAAAAAAAAGTTTCAATACTTTGATCCAAAAGTTGCCGCGCAGCAATGAAATTTTATTTTTATGTTGCATTGTGTATTTTGTTCTAAAAATCCAAATAAAAAGTTTATGTAAAAAACGAATATTGCGGTGTAGCGACATTTTCAGTTATCATCAATGATATATAAAAATAATAGATACGTTACTAGTATTTTAATTCGTTAAAAAAAAGTAAGGCGCATACCTCACATAATTCTTACCGCACTTTAGTTACACGCAAGATGTTGCAGTGTTAGTCAAAATCAAAATACCATTTTGTAAGATGATGAAAACATTTAAAAGTTATACTAGAACTGTGAAGGAACGAACAGATAATATATATCATTCCATGCTGCATATTTCTCTAATAAGTGATATATTTACATATATGGATTTTTCGATTTTAATTTTGAGTGAACGAGAGAGTAGTCAAGTCATATTAACTTGTAGGTATGCAGAGGATTCTGTTGTTGTTTGCTCTTTTGAATTCTATAATTCTTCTTTTGAATAAAACTTTTTAATGACTTACATTATTAAGGAAGTTTTTTCGTCAAATGATTACCAATAATTGGTTTACCTTGTACCATGCTTCAATTTATTTCTATTTCGTTTTTTTAAGTCTTTTGAATATTGTTTAAATTCTAATCCTAATCTAAAATCTTTCATATTTTGTTTATCTTTATTCGCATAACAGACTATTACAACACATATCAAAATTAATGAATATTTTCTTTCCTAATTTTCTTTCCTAAGGATTGAGACGATCCTCCCAGTCGGTTCCTCCCACAACTCCCCTTCGGTACACTTCGCCCCCACCAGAGGGCACTCCAACAGTTGTGCCATCGTCGATCTTCGCCGCAGTCACAAAGTCCATCTTGATTGCTCTCCGGCATTCCCCATCTCGCTAAATTGTTTTCGCTCCTTCCACACCCCGTTCTTAGTCTGTTCAGAGTTTTCCAGAGACACCATGGAAGGTTATTCCCTGGGGGTAGGGACTCGGATGGTTCTTGGGGTGTGTGGTTGCCTATCCTTTCCTTCCAAAGCATCAAGCGTTCTGTGCCTGGGTTGTGGCTGTCTTTGGTAGATTGTATTTGTGTTTAGGAAAGAAGCAGCGCTTTGATGATTACTAATAGATAAAAAAACATTTCTTAGAAAAAAAACCAACATCGCAATCATATTACAAAAATAAAAAAAATGAACCACAAAAACATGTAGGTATATGATAAAGAATAAAAATTTCAGAGAATGGAATGTAATTTGAATATTGAGGAGAGTGCGTTATTCAGAGTTGTTTTGTAGTTCTTTAATTCTTCCTAATTTGTTTCTGTTATCCATTGGTACAATATTATTATAACTGTGTAGGTCTTAACATTTTAGAGAATTTTACTTATGTACCTACCTATAAGATGTCTAAGTATATAACATATTCAATCATTTCTGGCTATCCATATTAGTAGATCAAATAAAAAAAGTACCTACTTACTTATCGGGTTACTATTAAATAGGAATCCACTGTCTTTAACGTCAATTTACCACATAGTTATACTCATTATAAAGTCTTACAAATATACATTTATAAAAATCACTTTAACTTTACTGGAAATCGAACCCCGGTTCTACGACTCGAAAGTCATATATCTAGCTCACAAAGATTGACGAAAATTCTTCTCTCGATATACATACAATTTTGTTAAAATCAATTCTAATAATTTAAATTTAAATATATTCATGAAAGCGTGATTGCTAAAAAATAATAACAGAATTAAATTATGTTATAGTAGATAGATGAAATTACTCTCAAAATCATGATATAACTATCCATTCTTCCGTGACCGTTATTGAAGATAATATTCATGGAAAGTAATTAATTATATTTTATATCAGAAAACATTTTAATTTCTAATGGAAAGTTAATCCAATTTGTACACAACGTGATAACGGGGAAAATTAGTGCTAAAACGATGGCATGGCCAGAATAGTGATATATTATATTTGTTTTATAATCATCTAACGGACAAGATCACATACGCAGTAAAAAAAACAGGTGAATGACCGATGATAATATAACCAGTTGCATGTAACACATGAGATACGACTGTCGATAGCGATAGTATGTATAGTTGAAGAATACGTACCGTTCTAAATACTACCCATAAAGCCAAATTATTGAATATTTTAAGATATTTTATTTTCTATACAATGTAGGAATGTATGTCAAGATAGGATAGTATGGAGGTCGGTCTTTTTTTCCTACCCAGAATATGAAAACAACACGATGGTATGTATGTACGTTTGGAGATAATGTATCAAACTATTAGATAAGCCACTGCCATACAAATTGTACAAAACGATGTCGTCACTAAATTCAATAATTATAAATATTGTTAAAACAAGTTTGAGATGTACTACTACAATCTGCTTATTTGTTATGGAAAATTAAATTATCTAGTTGGGGTGTTTTGGCTTTTTTCGATATTTTTAAAAACTTTGGAAATATAGTCAGTCAAACACATTAATTTATTATAAAAAAAAATGTTTTTTTTTTAATAAAAAAATTTTGAGAAACATTGGAACTTTTTTGAAAAAATTAAATTTGAGATTTTATATTTGTCTACATTTGTACCAATTTTCAGCGTTTTAGCTTTTATGGTTTTTGAAATATATGGAAAAAATAAAGTAAAAATTCAAAAGTTGATAACCCCTGACTGAAACAAGAATTCAAAATTCTGAGTATAAAATTCATGTAGTCCTGTTAATTTCTATATATTCAGAAATTTGAGGCTCTGTGCATTGAGCGGATCAAAATTTATAAGGGGGGAAAGGGGGGGGGGGGGGACAAAATATACAGACACACTAATAAAATTTTCTTATACGAATTCTGAGTAAATCTGGCATACAAATCTCGCGTATCTTGGTTTGATACTTTGTCGATATGTTGAAAGAAATAAATTCTCATGAACAAATCGACAGTTGGAATAGAATATTATATATGAAAATAATTCTACACTATTTTAAATTGATTTTTTTTTTATTTATCTCAACCAGAACAGTGATTTGTGCTAAGTATGAAAGAAAGATTGCTATATTCTTTCTAGATTTTATAGATTGTAGAGATTGATGTAGTTTATCAAAATAAATTTGGAAATGAGTGAATAAACAATAAGTGAGACTAGAGACAGGCATTGAAACTTTTAAGTTGGAATAAAAGTCAAATTGGTAAGATAAGTCTTTCAAATCAATTGACTTTGATTGCTTGTTATGATTTCAATAACTTTTCAACATACCAATCCAATGATGTGCTTTCAGAATAACCACCATTCCATTATGACGATTACCGCCTTTTTGTGTTTTTATAATGTCAAAAGTCAATCGTTGTTTATCGTTTCAGAATTACCACCAATATCAATGGTGATGAAGATCTTCCAGTTTTGACTTACCGTATTGCTTCTCCCACCGTATTACGCATTTCTTCTTCCTGATTTCCTTCCGTGCAAAATACGAGAAGAGCATGATAATGTGGCAGGATTTTTTTTAAGTTCGGCAACCTTCCTTAATTGAGAGTGATTATTTGTGTCATTTGAGTGTGAGACACACAAATCATTATTTATAGTCGAATAATTAATTTAATTGCTGGTTGAACATTTATAGATTCATTTGAAACAAACATGCGCGGGGTAGTTGTATTACATATTAAAATTCAAAATTCAATTAATTAAAAATTCATGAGATTTTAACTTATTATAATTAAAACAAGCAACAGGCAAGTAGGTACATAAAAATTATATCATGATGTAATTATTGTTTATGTAATAACAATTTTTGCAAGTCTTATTTTTTATTGTTAATTTATTGACGTAGGTGTATATTTCATAATATCTCAGTTAAGTTTATACATATAAACATACGTAACATTTGTTAAATAATATATAATAATAAATATTTTTATACTATTTTATGAAGCACCTACCAAATTGATAAATACTTGTATTTTTAATTATTATAGCTGGGTTATACCTGAAAGGTGGGGCTTGGTGTAAATTACATGATTTTTTTCTTACATTATTTAAAAAAAATTAAAAACAAATCGTATTTGGTTGTTATGAAAATGGATTTGTATATTCTATTATTTTCATATGTAGTCAAATAATAAATAAATATTATATTACATCAATTTTATGAATGTGATCACATGATATACAATATCTTTCACTATGGAAGTACATATTTAAAAAAAATTAGCATACCATACCATCACGGCATTTCCCTATTTGGGGTAGGCAGAGAGAACCGAACACCAGACTCCTCTTTTTGACATACATTTCTTGCTTCATTCACGTCCGTGCATCGTCTCATACACGCTCTTCTGTTACTCTTACTTCTGAGGTCTCCATCTTTAAAAAATCAATTTATGTGATCGTGCTAACTTTCAAATATAACATAAAATGTTATAATATATTACATATGTATTAGTTTTAATAACAGCGATAATAGCAGTATTTGAAAGTTTTATATCGATATGGAATTATCGACTTATTTTCAAAAAAGTTAATGGAAAAATAATTGGTTTATTTATAATCATACATGATATTCATCATGTCATTCAGTCTTCTTACGTTATCCTCTTTTAATATAAATTTTTGAAAAAGTACAATATAAATTTAATTTGCGATTTACTGATTATACAGCTTCGTTGAAGTAATATCATAATCTGGAATCACTTGTACACAGAAGAATTGAACGTAAACCAGCCGATGACAGGTCGTAAGCCCTGTAGGTGCCTTGATTTCCCGGTTCTCCTACAATAAATATTCCAACTTCGTCTCTATTGAGATAATTGAAAATCTGTTAAAAAATATCTTTGACTCCCGACAGGGAAAAAAATCCAATGTTTGCACTTATGCAATAATAAAAATATTCGATTACTTACACATTGGTACAAGTAGGTAAATAAGACAAAAATGACCTTATAAGTCTGGCGCAATTCAGGGGTGACTTCTATGCGAAAAATGCATTGTCACCCCAGATATAAGAATTGTAGCTTTCATTATTTACAAAAAACCAATTCTCTCAATAGATGGCGTTCCAACAAAATAAATAAAAATAATAAGATTGTTGTTCATAATTTCACCCATAGATGGCAATAGTAAAAATTCCTTATTTTCAAGCGAAAAGAATTTCAGTATTACAATATATAGAACTTTCAAAATTGAATTGATAGGGATCTCATTAAAAGGCATAATTGGTGAATGTTGCGCAAGCGCATAAAGTGATCACGTAAACCAGCCGATGACAGGTCGTAAGCCCTGTAGGTGCCTTGATTTCCCGGTTCTCCTACAATAAATATTCCAACTTCGTCTCTATTGAGATAATTGAAAATCTGTTAAAAAATATCTTTGACTCCCGACAGGGAAAAAAATCCAATGTTTGCACATATGCAATAATAAAAATATTCGATATTATCCTTGATCAAAGCTTACTATATAAAATTGTTAATAATAAATTCGATTCACCGGAATTGAATAATCTTATTACTTACCGTGTTCCCTCTAGGACAACCCGACAAACTCATCTTTTCTATATTCCACATTATTAAACAAATCACCGATAACATTCTACCGTACCTCGTATCTGCGAAACATTTAACAAAAATTTCAATAGTTTAGACATATTTCATACTCCGTATAGCAGGTATATGAAAGAATTATCCAACCTGATCCGAGATAACAATATAATATACCTACCTAGATGTTTTGTTTTATTTTATTGTACAACTTAATTTGCTCTCCCTCTTTTAGTTATGCTCTGACTTTCCCGTCACTTTCCTATCCCACTGTCCTTAACCATCTCCTAATAATTATTTCTTTAAGTATTTTTTTTTCTCTTCTGTGTGTTAAATATATTATAACAGTGGATATACATAATTGGATGGCAGGCCTAGCTATAGATTGTACCACTTAGCATATATAGTTTAATGATTGTAACCTGTACATCTGTGTATAGGTACCTCCAATAAAATAAAAATAAAATAAAAATAATATTATGATAAATGTGATAATACTCATTCGCGGTCGACCCCTGCCTCTTAAAATATTTCAATAGCGATACACGATATTGAAAAAAAAGAGTGCGAACCCTGAATTAATTTAAATTGTGAAGCTATTTTATTGGTTGCATTTTATGCAACTTTTTAATTTGATTTATTAGTGAGATCCTACTTTAAACTTTCTAAGCTTGTAATCTAATATCACCAATATTTGTTGAACAAAATCGTTAATTTTTTAGTAATAAAAGCTTTAATGTCGTATATGGAGGATTTTCAAAGTTTTTCTGTATGTTTTCTTCTCCATTAAAATTATATTTGTGTACCTATATTTTCAAATTCAAGCAGAACAAAATGTTATACTTATTGCATAATAATGAAATATAAGTAATGCTTTCTGCTACATAATGGTCATATAAATTGAAACAACTATTTTAAAATTTGTATGCGTCAAGTTGGCAGTCATTGAACGTCCTAGTTTATGTATGTGAATTATGGAGTCTTGGTTATATTAATTATTTGACTTATGACCAGATGGTAAACCGGTGTAAATCTGCACGAGACATAATAGTGATATGTGTGACATAATTATTTATTATATCATCTCTATAATTTTATTTATGGTACCTAACCTACAAAGCTTCTGTGAGCCTACACACACTAAATATACGAATTATTTTCCTTGTTGAATATATTATTAGCAATGTAAGTTTCTATTGAAATCACTTTCTTTATGAACAACTATTACAATAATAGACACCCATGCTGATTCTCGTTGAAGCGCTTTCATTTATAAACAAATCTAGATTAAAATCTATGTAGGTATTGAGTATGCAAAATAGTCGGTTAAATAAATTATTCATACGAGCTATACAAATTGCATGAAACTAGGCGCCACGCCCATATAAAACTACGTATATAAAATTATTAATTTCATTAAATAATGAGTAATAATTTATTTCAGCTTATGATTCTTCATCTAACAACTAATTTAAAGATTTAGTTTCATACAACATGAAATTTATATTTGTTTTTTTGAAAAATTCAGACAATCTTGATTTGTTTCAAAAATGGCATAATTATGTTATAATACTTATGTTGAATATCTTTGCATATGTTAAAAAGGAATGTAACAAAATATCACATATCCCTTTTAAAGTGAATGTATCAATACTCTATTATATGATAAAAAATTATTATCAAGGTCTAAAATAACTATTTGCAGAAATATGTTTGTAAGTACTTAATAATTTAATGTCAAACCTTAGAGCGATATGCTTATTTCATAGAAAATCCGCGTAATTACTCTTAAACATGCCCGGTGTTAGGTTTCATAGAAAAACTTTAATCTTATCTATGTCAATGTGGACATGAAATATGAAAAAAAAATATTATTTAGCTATCAGAAAATTACAAATATAAGATTTTTGCTTGATTCAAACCGTTCTCTCCTCCGCAATTTCTCAAATTAGGTATTAGCCGATATTTATACCAGCTCTTTAATTTTGTCTTTGAGTTTTGTTGATATTTGGGAAAATTTAAATGTGTTCTCATTTTACATTTATACATACCATCACGCTATGTTCCTCGTGGGGTAGGCTAAGAGAATCTCAACACACATTCATCTCCTCGTCAACATTCATACATCGTCTTGTACATGTTCGTCTGTTGTTCACGCTTCTATCATTTCCGTCTTTCAAAATACCGTTCACATGGATCTGCCATCCCTTCCTTGGGCGGCCCCGACTTCTCATTCCATTCCTGTCTGCAATGTATATTTTCAACGTCAGGCGTTCCTCATTCATTCTAGGAAATAAAAAATAGCTAAGCTTTGATATACCTACCTATTTCCTCAGGTAACAAAATATTTGATATTGAATGTACCAATCCACCTGAAGGCTCTTGTATACAAACCCTGGGTATACGGATGTATGCAAAAATGTACATTAAATTACCTTCTTATATGTATGAAACACGAACAAATATTGTGTATCACCTAATATGTGATATACAACATTTTACCGTTTAAAAAGGGTAAAATTTAAAGGTTTTTTTAAATACCAAGAATATTTATTAAAATATTATGAAAATAAAAAACTTAGCCGGTAAATTTTTAACATTCTCTTTCGATTGAAGTAAAAACCTACTTCTTAGGTCTTGTAATTTTTGTAGTTACTTACAATAAAACTAGTTGCATGTTACACATGAGATCCAACTGTCGATAGCGATAGTATGTATAGTTGAATAATATGTACCAAACTATAAACCCATAAATACAAATTATTGAATATTTTCAGATATTTTGTTTTCTATACAACATATGTAGGTATGTATGTCAAGATAGGATAGTATGGAGGAAGTTCCTTTTTTCCTACCCAGAATATGAAAATAGCATGATGGTATGTATGTTTGGAGATGAAGTATCAAACTATTAAGTCTTACATATTGTGTATAGGCGACTACCATACAAAATGTATGAAGCGATGTCGTCACTAAATTCAATTTTTAAAAATTCTGGCTTGAAACATTGTCGATATGTTAAGAGAACAAAGTTCTCCTGAACAAATCGACAGTTGGAAAATAAAAAAAGGGTTTTACTGAAACCCTTTCCAACTGTCGATATGTTCAGGAGAACTTTGTTCTCTTAACATATCGACTATGTTTCAAGCCAGGATATGCGAGATTTGTATGCAGAGGTCTACTTTTTCCACGGCTTTTCCAACTTTGAAGCACTAACTTAGAGGCTTCGCAGCATATATGTTCCATACACGGATTTACTCAGAATTCGGAGTAGAACATTTCGTGTGTGTGTGTGTGTGTGTGTGTGTGTGTGTGTGTGTGTGTGTGTGTGTGTGTGTGTGTGTGTGTGTGTGTGTGTGTGAGGGTGTGTGTGTGTGTGTGTGTGTGTGTGTGTGTGTGTGTGTGTGTGTGTGTGTGTGTGTGTGTGTCTGTGTGTGTGTGTGTGTGTGTGTGTGTGTGTCTGTGTGTGTGTGTGCGTCCCCCCCTTATAACTTTTGATCCGCTCAATTTACATAGCCCAAATTTTCAGAATATATAGACAGTTATAGGCTAACAAAACTTTTATACTCAGAATTGTGAATTTTTGTTTCAATCAGGGGTTATCAACTTTTAAAATTTCGATTTATTTTTCCATATATCTCAGAAACCATAAAAGCTAGAATGCTGAAAATTGGTATAAAGATAGACAAGTACAAAATCTCAAACAAGTTTTTTCAAAAAAATTCCAGGGTTTCTCAAACATTTTTTATTAAGAAAAATATTTTTTTTTAAGATTAATTTATGAGTTTAACTGCCTATATTTCCAATTATTTAAAAATATCGAAAAAAGCCGATACACCCCAACTAGTTAATTTAATTTTCTATAAAAAATATTAATATTGTAGAAGTAAATCTCATTTTTTTAACAATTTTTATAAAAATTGAATTTAGTGACATCACTTCATACAATTTGTATGGTAGTCGCCTATACACAATATGTAAGAAGACTTAATAGTTTGATACTTAAATCTCCAAACATACATACATATCATCATGCTGTTTTCATATTCTGTGTAGGAAAAACAGACTGACCTCCATACTATCCTATTCTGACAAACATACCTACATGTTTTATATAGAAAATATGATATCTTCAAATATTTATTAATTTGTGTTGTTTATAGTTTGGTACGTATTCTTTGATTATGCATACTATCGCCATTGACAGTTGGATCTCATGTGTTACATGCAACTAGTTTTACAAGAAAAGTATTATACGAATTCAAAATTCAAAAAACTCATGCAATAGAATAAAAATGTACATACTAACTTCCTTATTTCAAAGACGTATCTTTTGAGGATATTAGGGGAAATTATTTTCAAAATATACTACATAGATATTGCCTCTCAAGAAAAGCATATCCTTGTATTTTTGTATGTATGACATAAGTTTTAAACATAAACGCTGAAGCCCTTTATGTATTGTGCAATATTACATCATGCATTGATGTAGGTTATAAGTAACAAGTAGGTACAATATATATATGTAATTGTATTATTAACGATCCAATTGCAGTCTGCCGTCGCAACAAGTGCCCTGATATACTTTACATACAACAGTGGGGCACACACAACACACGCCACCGCCCCAGGACACTTGTCTTAACAATTTCACTTTCATTGCGCAATAAATTATATCCAGATAAATGACATACAGGTACAGTTAACATACATACATATATGGTGGATTGATAGTGCGACAACTCGGCTACGCTTCGTATTTTACGAGTATCGATATTATTTCTACATTGAAATTTGAAAAATTCAATAACTTTACTAACCTAGTATTTTCACTCAACACGCACTACTTACTATGCGAATTGATATTATGTACATATATCCTTATTTAGGCACGTTGAGTATAGTAATAGACACAATCGTAATGCTAGACTAATCCGCACATAATTATATCTACGCGTAATTGTTTAAAAATTGATTTTACATTAAATGAATGCTGTAGGTCTAGTGTGTCTAATCGTATGAAGTATAATGGTTTGTTTGTTAACATACTTAATGTTACTCAATCTCAAAAGTTTTTAATTCAATGTAGATTGAGTTGGTAAATAATACGACTACAACACGTAATCAGATGATTTTTCAATCAGATTTATTTACTATGTAGAGGGTGTATTAGATACACTTTAAGCAGATTCATTTATAGGTAAACAAGTAAATACAAAAAAATTGAGGACACCTTTTACAAAGTTTTCTTTGCGTTGAAATGGCGATTCATATACAGTTTGCAGATATCAAGGCGTTTAAAATAAATAAGTCGATTTATACGAAATACAAAACTATTCAATTTTATCAAAATATTTAATTAATCAAGCTGGAAACGCATGCATTGCCATCGGAAATATAAAAGTTCTGAATATTTCAGTTTGGGAAGTTAGTTAAAGATCGGTTGCATAATTCAAATAGGTACAGACACGTGAATTTAAAGAAAAAGGAGAAATAAAGAATGATCAATTTTCAGATAATTGCATTTAATCCTTCATTCATACCATCACGGCATATCCCACAATGTGGGGTAACCAGCGAAAGGTAGCGGGTGTGCATTGCCTTATAAAAGGGAGAACAACACATCTATGTGTTGTTCACACACCAGTCTCATTTCACCAAAAAAGGCACTACATTCAGAATGGGTGGTGAACCTCATTGCTGAACTATGTGAGATGTTATTGTTGCCTGTTGTATTTTCGATTACCCGGCTCTTACGGGACACTCGAAAACAATGATTTAAAAGAATGGAAGCACTTTTCTAAGCCGGTGCCTCACAGCTTGCATTTAACGAGTAATATAATACAATAAATGATATACATTATATTATTTCAGATACAGCAGGGTATTTGCCGCTGCACTAGTGTTAACAGTAGTAGCTGCCAAACCACAAAGAGATGTTTATGATGACTTACAACCAAATGACAGAACAGAACCACAGGTAAAAATGGACATCAATGTATATTTATTGTAATTGGAATACCTTCTCTTAGGACTTGAGTAAAAGTACGATCTCCACAAGAGAAACTAAACCTTTCTTTAAAATAACCTGAACGAGTGTTATCTAAATCATTGGATGTGAAATTTAAATTTCGTTTTGTCTGCAAATGCTCTTAAGTTCTGAATAAATTATGAAGAAATACAGAAAATGTATTCATTACTTTTCAGGAAGCTAGAAATATAAAGCCTAGAGCGTATCAGAGTGTTCATCCAAATCAGAACCAATTGGGAATCGGAGCTGGATTCAGACCACAGCACGCCGAAGAAAATGTAGGACATATTGGAGTTCAGCAAGTCAGAAGACCCGCTTTTGCTCAGGATTCCAACTCATTCCAAAATTCTGCTCCAATTAGACAACCTGCGCATGTTAAACGCCCTCATTCTCAACTATCACAAGTAAGAAATTAATGATCTTTAGCAAAAATAGTCAGAGAAATAATATATCTACATTAATATATCTACATTATGCTAGAATGTATTTAACAAAGAAATAAACTAAAATATTAAGAAGTAGTTTGGAAACCCATAGTGAAATTAAAAAGAATATTACCGACCTATTGAAATCAATGAAAAATTAAATTGTTAAATAAATTATATAGAATACGAGTTATTGTTTTAAAAGGAAGAAACATAATCAAAATCAGTACCTACTCATTATATATGTTAGGTAGAAACTAGGTATTTTTAAATCAAATAAAATTAATTATTTTTCTACATATATTTTTTTCATTGTATCAGGACGATACAATATATATGTAGATTTAAAAATTCCTAGTAAAATGGAGTTCTACACCTTAAATAACGTCAGTATTGACAATATAAAATGTTTGGTAGATGTTTCAGAAACAAGTATTTAGCAATTGGGATAGTCAGTTTATAAGTAATTTTAGAAATACGATCAGAATATTTCATGTTTTACAGGAATTGAAGACTCGTTTGGAAGAAGAGGAGGAAGAGCTAGACAAAGAAGAACCCGACAGACTATCGCAGTTACTTCCCGAGTCCAAGTTTGATTGCATTGGTCGCAACACGGGATACTATGCTGATGAAGGATTGGGTTGCGAGGTGTTCCACTATTGTCATGATAATACCAAGCATTCTTGGATCTGTCCAGATGGTTTCACATTCCATCAAGTAAGTTGTGTTATGTTTTATATTCCTTTCGCTCATTATTTACCAAAATCTTATTTTTATCACTTTACTTATTTTTGAGAAACATGCTCATTCATTAAAAATGAGTTTTTTTTATCTTTTTTTACTATACAAGTATATTATTTTTCAGGTTCATCTAATCTGCATGCCCCCATCAAACGACAACATTTGTCAAAAGTCATCACAGTACCACTTCGTCAATGAATACTTATACAAACCTTTGAATGCTGAAGAAGCTCAAAGTAGGCCAAATGTTACATTGCGTTATTCAGAAAGATATTATCCATCGGAATTCTATTATGATGGCAGATATGAAGAGGACGAAAGCAACGAAAGGGTTAGAAAACATGTACATTATATTTTATGACGAACACTAAAATGATTTTAATTTAATTAAGACGATTACTATATTTCAATGAAGACGAAAAGGTTGAATATATTAGAGAAGAAAGAGTAACACGACTTTATCTTTCCCAGACAAAAGGGAAACTACTTACTACACATTATAAACACATGATTTATTATGTCTAGGCAAAATTATTATAATATATGTGGTGATTTGCTCAAGTATCAGCTTGATAAATTTCCAATGGTATTTTTTTTTTTTTTTTTTAATTTATTTGAAAAAATGGGCAGCGTACAATAATATTTTTTTTAAACAAATATAAAAGATAAGAATAGCAACATAAGTAATTGTAACTTAATCAGCCCACCTTTGATTTAATGTACTTACATAGCTTTAGGCTGATCCATGCAGGTGACAAAAGTTCAAAAGTTCCTTAACAATATACAAATATGGAAGTGTTCGAAATGAGCACATAGATTGAATAATAAGGTATTCTTGGTGGTCTTTAAAGATTCGCATGTCTTTTCCTTCACATTCAAGAATTGTTTCAAACTAATACGTCATTGGAAATCGTTAAAAATTTCGATTTTCTGAAGTCCATTGAAAAATTTAATCTAAATTTATTCATAATAGGCAGGGTGCAAGAACAAGTTTATTATAATTATTCTTATCTTAATATAATCTATCACTGGCTATACAGACCATTGTGAGTCTTAGCCTCCCTCCCTCTAACCACGCGAACTCATCCGGGCCCTTATTACAATCATCATCCATAAAAAACAACTTTTTGATTTAATACAACGATTTCGAATTAATCAAGTTGTTTATTTTTCTTCTTTAAATAGGTGCACCAAGAACAGCCAGCCAGGAGGCCAACTGCCAGACCAATTGCTCCAAGTCCCACTCCAGTTTCACGAAGGCCGCAAGTTTTCCGTTCTCCCGAAGATGTTGACATTCCTTTACTTCAACGTCGCCCCCTACATATTCCACAACCTTTTCATCCTTCAAATAATCAAGAATTTGAATATGAAAAGAAATAAATAGTTCATAATATTTGTTGCATTGCAAAATGTATACTTGTGTAATTTTAAGTAGGACGTTATGAGAATATGTCTCCAAAAGTTAAAATATCGCTGAGATACGATGAAATAAATTGTGACCAAGATCTTTATTTTTAATTTGTGAATAGCCAATTGAGTCAAACAATTATTTAAAATTAACACCCTGGCATAATATTAAAAATTAAATGAATTTGTCAACAGTTTTTTTTTTGTGGACAGTTGTTTGGCCTTAATTAATAACTTATTGTTTTATGTTCATATTAGTTTATAATTGTTACTGTCCCAAATAAACCAAATAAATAAATGTTCATTTGGGTGCCTATTACATTACGAAATAGGTTATATGTTATTGTAGGTTCTAACCCGCGGACCTTTTTATGTATGTATGTTCGTAATATTTATGCGAGTGTGTTTAATTTCTGTACATATGAATGTATTATTTGTCAATGATTAAATTTCTCGATATAAAAATGCACTAGTCACAAACCTTGTTTAGATTTCAATGTAATTGTGTTACATTTTTTTTATTTCTGGACAAAAATATTATTATTTTATGACATATTCGTAAATGTAAAAAATCAAATCATCAAATATTTAAATGGATATTAGGTTTTTGCGATAGTTTTGTTATAAAAAAAGTAAGAGTTCATGATTTTCAAAAATTGTGTTATTGGAATATGTTTATAATAAAACATAAGTATTGTGTCGAGATTATAATTCGTATTTGAGTTTTAATTATTTATTTTACTTGATTATACCCACCCAAATTGGCATACAAGAAAAATAAATTATTATAAAAATTACCGATTGTTTTTTTTTAACACTCTTATTTATATAACTTTTTTATTGAAAATATTTAAATAAGAATGTAATATGAAAAGATAATAGCGATAACATTTAAAGTTGACGCCAATGCATTATGGCGGTCTTTAAACGGAAACACAGATATTAAAATATTCATTGTGAGAAAATATTTTATAATGCTAGCAATATTTTAAACGGAAATAACAAAACTGAAAACATTTTGTAACAACTGTCATATAGAACTAATTCAACTCAACTGTGAAAATGTCACTTGTCACCAAATCGACTACTACGAAATGGATTTGTAGTGTATGCAGTTGTAGTTTACATTTTAAATCTATCTAATTCACGACATTTGTAGAACCTATTATGTTGTATACTAAACCTGCATTATTAAACAATAATGTTTATAATTTCATATAAAAAGTATGTTTTAAAGGCTTGAAAAGATCAATCTTTTTAATGTCTTACATCCCTTTGTCTTAAGGTAAGTGTGTAAATAATTTAAATTATACTAATCTTGTTGATAAAATTATTTTTTTAATTAATTTTTACAGAATAGACTATGAATCAATGGTATAATTTTGTTTTTCAGATGGCATTCATGGAAAAGAATACTTCAGAGTATCGAGCAATCCATGCAGCATTTATGCAAAACCATAATGGAACCTCTCCTGAAGATGTATTCATAACAGTTTTACCAAATATATTTACCAGTTGTATCGCTAAATATATAATCTTGTATTTAGGTATAACTAATTGTTTTTTAAAGATATGCTTAGAATATACCATTATTGTCATTCCAATTATACTAAGTACCACAATATTTGCTGAATACAGTTCACTATGGTGTGTGATATCCATGATTTTATTTGTTTTGGTTTATTTGAAAAACTTTAATGTGAGGACAGTTTTGAGTACAAAAATGGATAGAAGAAAGAAATGGCAATGTATTTCAGATGTAAGATCATTGACATTGCTTCTAACTTCTTATGCGATCCTTGCTGTTGATTTCAATATATTTCCTAGATATTTAGCAAAAACGGAAAAATTTGGTTATAGTTTGATGGATGCAGGTGTTGGACTTTTTATATTTTGTAATGCTTTGGTTCCATCCAAAGTATCGCGACACAGTCTTATTAAATCACTAGAATTGAATGTTAAGCAATGCTTCGCTTTGATAACTTTAGGATTAGGAAGAGCAATATTATTAACTAAAGGTGTTGAATATCAACAGCATGTGACAGAATATGGTGTACATTGGAATTTTTTTTTAACTTTGGCTGTAGCAAAGATTTGTTGTACAGTTATAATGTGTATTTTTAAAGAAGATAACTCCTTAATGAGTGGTATTTTATTGTTATGTGTGCATGAAATATCATTGTACAGAGGTTTAAGTTCCTGGGTTTTTAGTAACCTTGCACGAGATAATTTTTTTGTGGCTAATAGAGAGGGTTTGGTTTCCTGCAGCGGTTATGTGGCTCTTTATTTAATTTCTGCATATGTTGGACGAACTGTCAGGGAGAGATATAATGACAAGAGCGAGGGAGATGTTTTTGTTAGTCTTTTATATATTATTTTTATATCATGGACTGGAGTCTACTTAACAAATACATATTTAAGTGTATCTCGTTGTCTAGTCAATATGGGTTATTGTTGTTTCATTATAGCAATAGGAACATCCTGTCTTATTTTGCTCTTTTTATTTGAAGTAAGCGAAGCTTCAAATCTTGGAAAAGTTAACAAAATAAAGAAACACCAATCTGTAGGTTCATTTTTGATAATTTATTCGGCAATCAATAATAATGGTTTGCTCTTTTTCCTTCTCAGCAATATTATAACAGGATTGATAAACTTGAGCTTTCAGACTTTGTACCTCGGTACTTCTGTCAGTTTATTAATAATATTTTCTTATATGTTTTTCATTATTATTACTGCTGTCTTATTTCATAGGAAGTTTGAAAAATTGAAATCATAAATATTAGTGAGGGATTCCTCAATTCAAAATGAAGTATTAATCCTTTTGAGGTTAAGATAATAATAGAATGTTGTTTTGGTAGTGAAAACTTTGGAAATTTTTGTATTTCAATATTCCATTAAAACGGGTAATCGATGCAATGAACCTAAGTTCAAATCCAGGCCCCATGTATTTTCCTTTACTAATGAAAGTGTAAGGATGTGTATAGTCAAGGATTGTTCTAAATAATATATTGATAAATTCTTGAAAATTTACAAGATTTTTTTTTATATTTGCCCACATAGTTTTTAATTCCAGTTTTCTTATATAAAATAGTGATATAATTACAGAATTTTGCACTGAATCAAATAAAATATAAATTCAGTGGACAGGGAATAAATAAAGAAAAAAGCTTCAAATTATACATTATTTTGAAATTTATTGAAAAAACAATATAAATCAAAATAAATATAGGCATGTAATATTATATAGTACACGCAATACTAAAAAATTGAGTTACAACACAGATTTAAAAAGATTATTAATAATTTATAACCTGAGAGTCAAAATTGAAGACATTCTATTTTTATCGGTAACTACAATGAAACTCACATGAAATATTGTGTTAAATCTTATTTTCAAGAATTCTATAATTGATATGGATATCATTTAACTATTTATAGTAGTGTCATGATGAAGATATATTTTTCTATATGAGTTTAAAGCTTTATTTGAAAAATGTTTTAATATATTTATTTTTATATATTTGATACATATGGCTACATTGGGCCCTGTTTGGCACTAATTTTTTAATTACTAAAACTATAAAGTCAGATATAAAAATCTCAATAGTAATTATATATTGTGTCTTCTCATATTGGAATTACAGAAATAACACATATGTATATTTCAACTAAGCAAAACACACAATCATCAAAATTTATATTACAATTTCTAATATTATTACACTTATATATTATGTTGATTCACTTTACAGTGTCATAAAATTTTATTTAATCATTCCTCTTTATTCCTAAAAATAAAGGTGTACTTACTTTTTATCTAGTAATTTCTACATAAATATAAATAATATATAGTTATACAAATAAGTATGTGTACTTGTTAAACTAGCATGCAATATATTTGTTCATAAAAATTAAACTAGAATTGAATTGTGCTTATTCTTTAATACCACGTTCCAAAATTGATATGCAACATTATTTCTAGTTACTACTTCCAATAGATTAAAATGAAATTAACAATTATAAAAAAAACAATTAACATGACAGATTTTACTTAAAATGTGGATAAATACTTTTAGTTGCAACAATATTCCATCGACTACATAATATTATAATACTAAGAGGTTCACTTCTCTGATGAATGAAGAAAAGAACATAATTTTAGAATGTTTTGGTGTTAAATTTCTTCAAGTAATGCTTTAGGAAATTTGTCTTGAATAAAAGGAAAAACAAAAATTAGACATTACATTTTACAATACATATTCTTTTACTAGTATCTACTTCCAGTATAAAGCTAGGGTGGGCATACTTTTGGAACAGCGTGCGAGATTCAGAAATTCAAATTGAACGGCCAGCCGCAGACGTAAAATACTAACTTCCCTCATTACATTTAATTAAAAATCTCAATTGTGAAATTGAGATATGGAGAAAAGTATATTTTTATTATCTTATGTAGAATTCATTTTCTAAGAATTCATAAAACAAAAAAGGCTGGGGCACAGTGATAAATTTTCAATTTCCCATTGGTTATTCCCAATAAAATTGTAGCAGCGCCTTGTGGGCTGCAACATGTATGGCCCGGGATTTTCGAAGATTTACGAAGATCAACGAACCACAGCCTGCTGCATGTTTATTCATGTGTTGATCGTTCTATAAAGTAGAGACGCGTTAAATCTTTATCTATTAGTTCCGACCCAAGACATCACAAATTAAATAAGTTATTATTTATAATGTAATTTCATTTGTTTCGAATAAACCAGTATTGAAATTATGTATTCATAAATTCCACCCAGTGAGATAATTTCAGTATTTTTTGTTTATTTCGATAAATTATTCAAAGGTCCGCGCAGCACGAAATTTACAGCCTTCTTTTATTTTTTTTTCGAATTATTGCAATGTGTGTATGAAATTGCCAAGTATGAAGTTTTGTTTTAGAAAAATGTTTTTTTTTTATTTTTGACACTTATTAGCCGCAGGCCGCACTGAAACACTCACTGAATATGTATCATAGAGTAAAAGATAACTTCAAATATTTTTAATTTATACATATGAACTTTTTGTTAAGAATTTTGACCCATGCATTTAATTAATTCAAACATCTATCAAAAAATTTAATACTGTACCATACCTTTGAATATTTTTCTTTTTGTACGTTTATACATTTAGTATATACAGTATATACATTTAACATAAGGAAGATTTAAACAATTGAAATATAATAAAGTAATGTTAATCTTTCATATAAAATTACATATCAGTCTATAGTAAATATCTTTCGTTAAATTAGCCAATCTAGTTATATATTATATCACCTATGTTTAAAGTATATTTTCACTAATTCTATGAATAAATTTGGCAATGGATGCTTATAAAAACTAATTTAATATTGGCATTTCCTACTTCAATTTATTTTAAATAAATGAGTAATTGAAAAATAAAAACAACAAGTACAAAAATGAATATTTTACTGACAGAAAAAATGTCCATTTTCTATGTTATAGTGGAAAATCATTTGACTTAATTCTGAAATCTTAAATTTGATTCCTAGTGAGGGGGATTTTATAAATACATAGCTATTTATGCTATTTTTGCTGACTGGAAAGATTCTAAAGTGCTAAATGAATAGAAAAAAATAATGAATACATCTTCAAATAGTATAAAATTTACACTCATGTTAATACTGTACTCCATCATAATATATACATAATTGAATATACTATTAAAATCAAAACTTTTACATGTGAATATTTGAATATCAACTTTTGCAGTTGAATTATTCATAAATAATTGTGACACCATGATTGACACCAATAATAATGGCATAATTTTTCACTACTCACAAAACTTTGTATAAAACTATACATAAATATTAAAATTACTACATGAGATTCATTCAAATATAATTTATATAAATGTTATCAAATCACAACTCACAAAAAATGGTATAAAACTATACATATATATAAAAAACAATACATGAGATTCATTTCAAATGTAAGTTATATTAAAATGTTAACAAATTACATGCAATCATTTTAACTATTATTATTATGGACTAGAAGTGGGATCTTGATTTTCCCTAAACTGTGACCATCTATTATCAATTGTCTATTATCTTCTTCGGTTGAAGGCTATCGCCGCAACAGCAGTTTAGTCTCTTAAATAATACTTTTAACTTTCCCTGGGTTACACAATTTGTTATCCCTTACAATTTGTACAAATCGCTCATAAGGTATACCATGATGGTGGTATTGTAAGTTTGGTAATGATAAAAAATTCAATGAATAATGCAACTCGCAATAATAACTGATTAATATTAATTCATAAGGTTGGTTAAGATTTTTTAACTTTAATAATTAGGAATCAGTAGGGTTGATAGGTAGTATAGCAACCTCCTTGTGATATGCTAAGTATCTGGATTGGTGAATTATTCCCAATTGAAAACTTGATCGATTTCTAGTATAATAAGAAAAATCTATTTTCAATACAGACTTCTTTCATAAGGTACAGAACCATCAGATTTGTTTCAAAAAATTATGGCACTATAATTAACAAGTAGTAAAATATACTAATAATAAAAATCTTTTCTTAATATATATTACAAAATAATATCAATTTTAAGAAATTTTACTATGTTAATTGATTAAAGGCAATATGCCACCTTTGGATGTATACAAAGTTAGGTTACAATTACATTATTTATTTTCTGTAATTGATTTAAAAAAAAATATAAACACACATTAAACTTAACTTACAATTGTGACATTTTCATGCGGTAACGTAAGTTAAAATAAATAAATAAATACACAAATGTATAAGAACTAACAATATAAATTAGTGAAAAAATTAGATTAAAAAATTGTAAATTAAAATTGTCACCTAAATCTAATAAAAAATATAAATTAAATTGATAAAATTATAAAAAACAATATATTTATGTGCTTTTGTTCAATTTTTCACAAGTATTGTTGTTATTGTATTTATAAAATACATTTCGTTTGTGCGATTTGTAATTTTTTTTTATATTTAAACTTTGGATGCATAACTGTTTCTACATGCTCTAGTAACAGATAGTGATTTGTATAAAATGATCAAGAATACATAAACTATTGCTGAGGTAAAACTTATAAAATATAATTTAAGTTGAAAGAATCTTTGAGGTGACCATAATACAGAGTAATGTAGTTTTTGGTTAAATCCATCTGAAACAGAAAATTCAACTAGTAAAATAATATTTCATTTATTTAATAAGATTTATAAAATGTTCATTTTTTTATTAGTGCCTTTCTCACTAGGATTAAATCCCGTGATGAGGAAGGTAGATAATATAATACCTGATAATATTATTTTTTTAATAAATTTTTGACATCTCAATAGAGACGAAGTTGGAATATTATAGGAGAACCTGAAACTCAAGGCACCTACAAGACTTACAACCTGTCATCGGTTGGTTTACATGCATCACTTTATGTACTTGCGCAACATTCAATTATGCCTTCTTATTGAGTTCCCTTATCAATGCAATGCAGAAAGTTCTATAAATTTTAATAATGAGTTACTTCATAGATGGTAAAAACAGCTTATTTTCAAAACAATCAGTTTCTCATTATTAAAATATATATAGAACTTTCAAAATTGCATTGATAAGGGATTGATGAACGCTGCACAAGTGCATAAAGTGATCACGTACAGCTGATGACAGGTCGTAAGCCCTGTAGGTGCCTTGAGTTCCTGGTTCTTCTATAATATTCCAATTTCGTCTCTAAAATTTTTCAATAAAATATCATTGACTCTCGACAGGGTATTTACCTTTCCGTGTTGATTAGGAGGCAAGTACTGCCTCGAATTAGGCACTAGTTTGCTGCGCTAATTCACTTAAAACTCGTGTTGAACTCAAGGCATGTGTCCTCAAAATGCATAAGGTTTAGCAACGCAAACTGTTCGGCTAATACATAATCCTCCCAACAAAAATCAATGTTTGCATATATGCAATTTTAAAAAATATTCAATTTTTTTTTTTTATTTAACTATTCATTGAATTCTCTATCTGATATGATGCTTCTCCACAATATTATTAATAGTAAAATTGATTCTCCTGCTCTCTTAAATTATATATCTTTCAACATCCCTACCCGTAGAACTAGACACACTCCTCTTTTCCGTCTTACCACTCAACACACCAACTATGCTCAACATACAACAATGTACAGAATCTGTATTACATATAATAGGCATTTCCAAGAGATTGATATATTCTTACTTAGCGCCCCCACATTTAAAAACTATATATCAAACTTAAAATTTCATCCTCATAATCAAATTTAACACTTAATTATATTGACACATTTATATATGCAATTTCACACATCATTCACACAATATCTCACCATAATAGGTAACCATTCCTAATGTATCTTAATGTACTACAATAATTTCAGCGACAACCTGTAATTGGCTTTATTATTAATCAAATAATCTTTATGTTTTATAATTTATTATATGCTGTATGTTGTCCTTTAAATAAATAAATTCAAATTTACTGGGATACATAGGTGGGTTTATTGGCATGTGAAAATATTTGTACTAGTTTATTAATATTTGTCATACTAACCCACAATTGCGGCTGAATACCCAACATTCAATAATTCCATTCTATAAGAACTAGTGGGTACAACAAATTCATGAAATTCATCTTGTTTTAAATCAATTGTAATAACTTTTTCTGAATCTCTGGGAGAAAGGTGAGTCACTTTACTGATGAAGATAGAATCCAAAGTTGTCTCTAAATGCATCGCATTATGTTGGTGACCAGAAAATATAGCTGATGGTTGAATTTTGGTTAGAACCTATGAAATATAATTAGAACTTAAATGTTTTATGATTGTTATATAAGTTCAAAAACACACTCCATGAATTGTTTTTAAATCTCCAAATATAGCTTGTGACCTGATTAAAAAAAATATTTTTCATGTAGGTAAAAAAGATTATTTGCTTCAAAAAAAAGTTTTTTTCTTGACTGCTTCACTTGAAAGATATTGAATCGGTTTCTGTCAAAATTCATTCTTCTGTTTAAATATTATTTAGAACATCATATTATTTAAGGAAATATAAAAAAAAAATGGTGCCACTATTTCTACAAATGGAATTGGCAGGAAATGCATTTCCCCGCCAAAAAGTGAATATTTTTACGAAAGATTTTTGGGCGTCGTCTATGTTTTATACATTTGGCAACAATGTGTTTGAATTCGTTTTTTCTGTGATTTATATAGAAGTGAGAAAGGCGAGAAGTTCCATTAAGTGCTTTAGCTAGGTATTTTTTTTTAAATACCATAAGCCTAGATGAATAAAGTAAAACAATACTAAACTATTTTACTCTCCCCCCACACCCGCTTTAATGTGAATCAAGTTATCGGGGGGTTGCATCAATTTTATTGAACAGATATTTTTCAAGAAAATAAAAGTAAGGATAAATCTCTGTCGATTCGATTATATTTAATTCTTTTACAATAGTAGATCTCGAAGAAAAGTGATTTTGATAAATCTTAAAATGTAATAAGTTGGCAATATTTTTATAACTTGATTTATCTGCGCTATCTATGTTTATTTTATTGCGTGGGAAAAAAAGTAAAGAAATTTTCTATGGTTGAGTCGTGTAAATAGCTCTAGCCAGAAAAAAAAAACAAGCATTACTGTGAACTACATTAATTTCAGGCCAAAGCTTGACTGAAATTTCTTATCATAGTTTTATTTTTATAGTTATTTTTGAAATTACTAATTTTATTTATAAATTAACGGTTATTTTGCATTTTAATACATCTGAATGAAAATTAGTGGAAAGAATATAGCATTTGTTAATGTTAATTACACATAACTAGTGGTTACATTAAATATTATTAAAGAATGATAAATACTAAAGCATAAAATAATTTACTTGAATCATATTAGTAAAATGAAACTTACATTTACTGTAAATCTGCCAGGCGACAACAATAAAGGCATGTGTGAAATAGCAATTTTAGTTCTGTTGGATGATGTTATATGATTATGAGATGAATCGGGCAGTAGTTGCATAAGATAATTTGTTTTGTATATATCCACATATTTGACATTTATGTAATCTGGTTGCTTAAAAGCAGCGTTGAACATTTTGACCTTTTCCGGGCGAATGTGCTCATTTTCTCCTCCAATATCATTGTCTCCTGGTATCCATACATGCTAGAATATTTATAATCGTATACAAAAAGTTGATGACTACAATATTAAAAATATAAATGAAGTAGGTATATGATACATTAGAGATATAATAAAAAAGAAAATGCATTAAAACTGTATACATTCATCCATATGTATGTTGAAAACTCCAATTCAATGGTATGTGCATTATTGTTGATTTAATATATATATTTTTAAAAGTAATGAATTTGTTGCTACTAAGATTTACAGAAAACTTTTGATTGGTCTTCTAAATATCATAATTCACTACATACAATGTTTATACACAAGAGACAGCAGCATGCGAGTCATACATTCCCTTATGCCTTGTAAGGCTATGCATATCCAGAAAAAAATATTTATATTTGTTTATTATAGAACCATATATTTTTTGTTATTGTGCAAGTGTCTAATAAATATAATAAAATATGTTTCTGATAAGATATATAAATTATGCCTCTCATACAAGATTCTTATGCCTCCGATGATAGAGGTTGAAATATCTGTTTGAAATTTAGTAAAATGATTTGACAACCTATACATTATTATGATTTTCACCAAATAACATGTCGCACCTTTATTTTCATAGTGACACTATACAAAATTGTAAATATTAAATTTTTATTTTTTATTACCAGCTATGTATTTTAGATGAGCGCTATGTATTGAATATAGAAACACCAGATCACTCATTCAAATATTTACTACCAATTGGCATCATTTCGATTTGTATTTTTTCAAATTAAATAAAAAAATCCAAACTTTAATCCCTGATGGTGAAATTTTTTTTTTGTGTAGTGTCAGTATAAAAATAAAGGTACGATGTATCAAAATACCATTCTTTTTGCAGACATGCCAATATGCACAATGTGTAAAATTTTCTTAATTATTTTTATTTTTAATACAAAAACATGCAAATAACCATTTGAATGTTTTTTTCATTTAATCATGCATTAATTTACCTTAATGGGATATTCCGAATTGAAAATATTTGCCAAACGTTTGACATAACCATAAAATTCTTCCCTGGAGGCGATAGAACCCTCATTCATTAAATCACCGAGGAATAAAATAACATCGGGATTAACATAACTGACAGCGCGTGCGTATGTTTTTGATAAATATCTAAAAGCATAAATATTTGATTATAAAATATGTTAACAATATCATGCTTTTCAATTATATTTAAAATACCAAGGTTAAAAATTAATGTATCTATGATGTAAAATCTTTGCTTGCATTTAAATAATCCAGAAGCTCGATTCTCTATAAAGGTGTTTATTCTCATAAAAATATGCTGCAGTTGGCTCAAATGAAACAATCTGAAGTCTAAAAAAACACCTTTTACATAAAAGGTGGGCAAAATTATGGGACAACTTGCCAGATTCAAAAATTCAAAGTAAACGACGGACTGCAGAAGAAAAATACTAACTTCCCTCATTACTCTTCATTTAAAATCTTAACTGAAATTTTACAAATATAGATAAATAAATATAGTTTTATTATTTTATGCATAATTTGTCTTCTAAGAATTCATAAAACAAAAAAGATAGCCGTGCAGTGAGAAATTTTCAGTTTTTGTATGTTTATCACCATAAAGTAAAGCAAAGTCCGCGCAGCGAGAAATTTTTAGTTGTCAATTTTTTATTTTCGATTGCAATGCATGCAAATGAAGTTTTTTTTTAAGAAAAAAATATGTTTTTTACACATATTGTTCACGGGCCGCACTGAAACACTCGGTAGGCCGCAGTTGGCCCAGGGCTGCTTTACATGGTGTTAATGCGCTTAAACATTTCTAGGCGTTTATCATACTTCAGATGTGTTTAACATAATGGGTTAATTTTCATACGATACGTTTTGCAATACACGGGGGATATATATACGTTTGGGATATATATGCAATATATGTTTTGCAATATATGTATAGATGTTATGAATGTTTATAAATTGTGTTTCTTTGGTTAAATTTATGCTGCGTCATCTAATATTTTGTTTTGTAAAGGGCTTTAAACCATGAATGTCTCAATAAATAAATAAATAAATACTTTTCAAATACAAAAAATGCAATAGTTCCAAAGTTTAAAACAATTAATTCATAGGTTTATTTCGCACCACACATATGCATGGATTACATGAAAATTCTTCGAAACACAATTTTTTAGGGCTGCACTATACATAGCCCGCGAATTCGCAGTCACATTGGGATACAAAGAACGCTATGCTCATGTATTGTGGTCCCTATGATGCGGGATAAAAATCGGGAAACAAAGCGCGTAGAATATGCGAAAAGGCTCTACACTTAGCTTAGAATCTTCGTAGTACGGCCATTACACTCATGCTTATGAATTTACGTATTATGTGAATGAGATGAAAAAGATAGCTCAAAAGTGTAACTACTAATTATAACGATTCCTGGAATATGTCGAAGCCGAACAAGTGTTGAAAAATATATACTTTTTAAAAATACGAAATATGTTGAAACGAATCCGCACTCGCCGGGATCGTGGTGAACGACTACCTGTATATTGAATTTATAAGAAACATTATTTAGACAAATGGAATAGCCAGGATACTATGAAGTTTTTATATTTATTTATTTTAGATTTGGTACACGGTTAATATACATTACACATTTACCTAATATCAAAACAAAGAAACCGTGCACACAAAAATCTCACAAGGCAAAGCCTGTCTGTGGGTATACCTATTAAAATATAGACAAAATCACTATGTTAATAACATCAGATAACGATATAAAATGAAAATATAGTAAAGTGGAAGACATATAAGTACAAAAAATATAAAGAAGATAAAGAAAATAACTTATGATATAAAAACATAAATACACATAAATCAATAGGTAGGTAAATACAAAACCACCAAAATATTATAACCGCAGTCGACAGCAACAATACTTATATAATATAGAATGAAATTGAGCCAGTTCACATTTTCCAACTGTCAATTTGTTCAAGAGAATTTATTTCTCTTAATAAATCGACCGATCAGATTTTGTTTCCTAGCAACAAAGTCGTTATTGCCGAGGATCCGATGCGCACGCATGAATTCCTATATTGAATATAAAAATCCGTCTGATGCACTTATTTGGATGATAACCTGTTTTTTTTTAACATGGCAACTTAGGGGACACCAGCTATTAGGATTTGGGTCCATTACACTTATCCGAAGAACCGCACCATGTAGCTTTGGGGAGGGTTTGTCGCGATCCGCTCAGGAAAATATTAATTCGGATTTTAAAAAGACCCGGATTAAAAGAAGATGGAAACACGGAATTCGAAAATCGTTCCACAACCGGGCTGCTGTGTTAATATAAGAGTTTGAGAAGCGACTGGTTCGTGTAAATTGAAGGTATCGGTGAAAGGGTGTTGAGATTAAGTGAAACGAGTGACCCTATTGTGAATGGGTGGAAGAGGGACCAAGGATGCAAGTTCTTATGATCATCTCCCGTAGTAGTATCTATAGAATAAACTTAGAATACCAACCTTGCGTCTGTGGTCTAATGATTGCAATCCATCAAACAATGATAAGTCTTGACGTCCAGCACACCTTTGTACAGCATCGAGGGTATTCAGTAGGTATTGGGAGACGTCACTTAGGAGGTGACTATCGTATTCAATAATTGGGCATATTTGCACTTTGTAGAGAATAAAAATTAGAATTTTTGAAAAATACCTACGCGCTCTATATAATACACTCAATTTTTTGGAGGCGAGTTTCACCTTAGCTTCAATGGAGACCCAGTAATGTACTTGGTTTATTATAGATACTCCAAGCAGGTCGATAGATTTGCTGTTGGGTAGGGTGCTTCCGTTGAAAGACACTAGCAATTCGTTAGGGTTCCTCTTCGCAGAAATTAGGCAGGCTTGGGTTTTCGAGAATATGTTAAAGGAGACAAGATTTCTTTCACCCCAAGTATTAATGGTGTGGAGGTAGTTATTTATTTTAAGATGTAGGTCTTTCCGAGCATCTAATACATCACTCTTTAGTCCCGTATGACAGATTTTCTTTTTAAAAGAATGAACATATCCTTGTAACAATTCAGAGTAGAAAATTTTATGTGTTTTTTTTGTGTTCGTGTCTGTGTCCCCTTCCCCTTATTACTTTTGATCCACTTTATGCACGCGGTCGAAAATCTCAATCTCAATCAAAAAGTTTTAGAAAATTTTAAGCCTAAAAAACTTTTATACTCTGGGAGGTGAGTCCAGTCAAACGGTGGAATCAAAACCCTCACGATAATTATATCCATGACATGGGTTATCATGAGGGTTTTGATTCCACCGTTTGTTCCATTTAAAGGTTATTGACATTTGAATTTTAGTTTCATATTTCCACACATCTTAAAAATTATAAAATCTAGAACACTGAAAATTTTAATGAATATAGACAATAACAATATCTTATTAATAAAATATTTTATTTATGACAAATCTATGTGTCTAACTGCCTATGTTTTCAAAAATATTGAAAAGTCCCGAAACACTCCAGTCGATAATTTAATTTTTTATAAAAAACATTTACATTCTAGCAGTACATTTTTATTAACAATTTTTGTAAAAATTGTATTTAGTGACGACATTGTTTCAAACAATTTGTATGGCAAAAACACAATATCTACGGGGACAATAGTTTGATACTTAATCTTCATACATACATACATACCATCAAGCTGTTTACATATTCAAAGAAGGAAAAAAGGACTGACCTCCACACTATCCTATCCAGGCATATACGTCGACCACCGTGGCACAGTTGGTAAGCCGTTTGGTTTCTGTGCGAGCGTCCTGGGTTCGATTCCCAGCAGAGGAGAAATTTATTTAAATTTATTTCTCACGCAAATATTGCTTCTCTGGGCTGAAAACACTGGTTAGTTGGAAGAAATTGCCATACGGCAATAAACTCGCCACTTGCGCAGGGTGCAAGGAAGTGTTAATTATTAATATTATTTGTATATAGAAAATAAAATATCTTAAAATGCTCAATAATTTTGGTTTAAGGGTTTATAGTTTGGTACGTATTTTTCAACTCTACATACTATCGCCATCGATAGTTGGATTTCATGTGTTACATGCGACTAGTTTAAAGAAAATTAATATGTTCAAACCATTTGGTTATATTTAAAATAAACGATCATCATATTTGTTATTTACGCATGGTTTTATAAGTATCTAATTAGAAATATAAATTACAATTTAATTTATTGTTTTTAATTAATGCATCAAGTATGTTTATTTTACATACACACTATCATGCCTTGTCCCTGTTAATGGGATAGATAGAGAGAACCAAGTGCCATACACTTGTCTTTGCATTAATTCATTGCCTCACTCACATTTACACGTCTTTGCATACATGCTTGTCTGTTGTTTACACTTCCAACATTTCCTTCCTTCAGAATATTGTTCACATGGCCGTGTCAATATTTTTTGGCACAATACCTAAAATTCTTGGTGTATTAAAAATTTCGGTAATTATTTAAAAATTCAATAATTACGGAAAATGTTATTTAATAACAATATTCAAAATATATACATACCTGTCACTGTCCCAATTGAAAAGATATGACAATATTTCACGTTCTGATGGTTCACCTAATATCTGAGGATCTGCCACCAACAGTATTTTGACACAACCATCTTGTTTTGAACATTTGAGCGATGGCCACTTGAGTGTTTGAAAATAGTATATTAAAGTTTCATTATAAAACACTATGAATGAAACTGTTAAAATCACAATTTTAAGATGGTTCCTAAAAATATCAAATAATTCAATCAAAATAAATTAGTACATATAGGTATACATTATTAAATATGGTACTGTAAAAATAATATATCCACATTAATTATAATGACATTACAATGGAGTTCTATCAAGAAAAATTGTTGATGACAAACTAAACTTGGTTAAACTAGAAGTATAATTTTAAAATCTATAAGTATAATTGAAATCTCCTTATTTCGAGATTATAAATAAATGTTTTTTTTTATAGATTCAATGAACTTGGCATCATATTATACTAAAATGCGATTGCTATTTTTAATGTAATTCCTTAGGTTATGTATGATATGTAATTCAAATAAATTTAATAAAATATACCTAACCTTAATTTGAAACGCATTAATGATTCATTGATATAATGATTTTTAAAGATGTGTATCTTATAACTTTCAACCTTAACTTAGGTTATACATTAGGGTGAAATATTTGAATAAAATAACTCAATTTTGACAGGATCCGAAAAAAACTACAATACACCTAATACTTTTTGACAGCAAATTCCAAATTGACATTTATATTTTGTGTTGGGTAGCGTTCGGAAAGACGCTCGGCGATCGCTCGGCGATGTTAGAGCGTCATCTTAAGCGTTCGGAATTCATCGAGCGATTCGCGCGGCGATTCACTCTGCCCGTTCGAAATCACGGTTGACTCGCACCAATGTCGCCCAAGTCGCTCGATGAAATAGTAGGGTGAATGTCGCTCTTGTCAAATTTTTAATTTTTTTGGCGGGAATTATGAATTTTCGCATAGTCAAAGTGACATTTTGCTTGGCGGCAATTTATAATTTTTCACATGTCGTCAGCACTTTTAGTTTGGTATGATTTTAGTCGGTTTTATTTGTATTTTTAATATAATTTATTTTATTATAATTTACAAAAAGATATTCAATGGATATAAATTCATACAAATTTATCATAGATAATAATGGTCAACTACAAAGAAATGTGGAAGGCCATTATTTGATGGAAAACATCAACAGTAAATGTATTTAATTTATTTAATTATTATAATTTACATAAGTAAATTCAATGAATATGAATTCATACAAATTTATCATGGATAATAATGGTCAACCACAAAAAAATGTGGAAGGCCATTATTTAATGGTAAACATCAACAGTAAGTGTATTTTGTTTTATGAAAATAATGCATTTTTAAATGAGTGGTTATCATTTTAAGGGAAATTAACAATTTTTGAATGCCCAAAACTCGAAAAGCTCGTGAAAACTATGCACACACAAGAAAAAATCGTAAATACTTACAAATAATACGAATCACTAGTCACAACACGTTTAATACTTTTAAAATTAATAATTAATAAATTATTCTCTCGTTATTATAATGAAAACATCCGATAAACACCAAAACAATTGATACAACCACTATTTTATTATAATTTATGACCAAAATGACACAACTAAAGTAACACCAACATTGTAATTTTAAATTTCCCGCGCCCACGTAATTTTAAGTCACCCCAACATCGCTCAGTGCCGTTCGGATTAAACATCGCCCAAATGTCGCTCTCTTTGCAACTTCAGGTCGCACCGGTAGAGTGATTCACTTGATATATACATAGGTAGTATGATCAAGATATTACCGTGGGTTATGGTAGCATAGAAGCCAAACATATATTATTATTATTATTTTTTTTTTTTTTCAACAAAATACCTTAATTCTTGGAAAACTTTCTCTTATAATGGTTTTATCAGATTAACGGGTCTTTGGGTCTTTAATGTGTTTAAACAATGCTTATATTTTGTAAATATGTCATTTCTAATAATTTTATATTCAATGCATATTCCTGGAACTTTATAATTTCTAACTTGGTAGGTGAAATGGAGGCTTCCTATTGGTAGATGGTAGAACGCGCCCCGCCGCGCGGTGGGGTAGCTCCTCCCCCCCCTGTCTCCAGCGGTGGACGCGATAGCTGGTTTGAATCAGTATTTGAGTGGACGCTTGGTCGGGATAGACGAATTTTAACTCACGCGTACGAAAGATAACTTATATATATTTTTTAAAACAAACGTAGACCGCGAACGTTGAAAGAGAAAATCTTATCTCTGCGAGGCGTCTGCTTGATACTCCGCATTAAATTTCATATTTGCATGGTAGTGCATAAGTGTGTTTCAGGTCCATACATAACCAACGAGGGGTGAATTTAAGATAGTTTAAGTTACTATTAAAAATAACTTTTAAGAATAAACATAACTTAAATAATCGTATAATAGTGAATAAGTGTGTTTCAGGTCCATATAACCAACGAGGGGTGAATTTAAGATAGTTTTAAGTTATTTTCAATTAATAAAAAGTGATATTATGTAGTGTAAGTGTTTCATCTATAGACCCGGAACGAGAGCAGCGGTTGGTAAGATCTTTCTGATTTATTATTATTTGTTTTCTTTGCTCTGAACGTTTCGTTTCGTAATTTATTTTAGCAAGATTGTCATCAATATTACACGTGCATTTCATGTATTTGATTATTCTTTTCAGCACTATCATTCTCTGTTCCACGTGTATTTCCTGTATTTAATAATTCTTTTCAGCGGCCGTCATCACTGGTTTTTCTAATTAATTTTCTTTTTAATTTTACAGCAATTTTTATTAACCGATAATTACTATTACGCGTGTATTTCTGTCAATTTAAGCATTGTTTTATTTTATACGCTCAACACGTTCTTTCGTCTCCACCATATTTAATTATTGTATTGACTAGCCGGCATGTAAACACTTTTATCAACGCTCTTCTTTGTTATATGCGATAACACACTCAGCGATTCACTCTGATTTAGAACGCGACCCTTGATATTTCCATAGGTATTGTGATCGATATATTTCCATGCATTATGATATCAAAGAAACCCAATAACCATTATTTTACTTTGGCCTGATGTATTTCTTTTATTAATTCTAAGAACGGATTATAGCGGCCCCCAGGCCTTGTTCATATATTTAAGTATTGTCTTTTCTATTGAAAATAAATGTAAAATGCATCAAGCAGATTCCTGGAATTTTGGCTTTCACCCGGTGGTACGGGTTGGTTTTTCAGTATAACCCCCCCTCCTCTACTCCATGTTTCACGGGCTCTGGGTCGCCGGCTGTGTCCGATCAGTTGTCATTCGGTAGTTGTCAGTGTGAGTTGTCAATCGGTAGGAGTCAGTGGTAGTCGGCGAGTTGTCATTCGGTAGGAGTCATTGGTTGGTCGGTAGTGGTAGAGACCCGCGTGCGAGAGTGCGAGTTTGCTAGGCTATCGGACGGCCTTAGCATTTTTTTTCTAATTGTATAAAGTAGTGATTAAGTTCTTTCCAGGTTCTCTACCTATCATCGGGGGTGAATTTAAAATAGTTTAAGTTACTATTAATAATAACTTTTAATAATAAAAATAATCGCATGGTAGTGAATAAGTTTGTTTCAGGTCCATATAACCAACGAGGGGTGAATTTAAGCTAGTTTTAAGTTATTTTAAATTACTAAAAAGTGATATGTAGTGTAAGTGTTTTCCTCTACAGCCTCGTTACGAGAACAGCAGTTTGGTAAGATCTTTCCAGTTATGTATATATTATTTTACCATGCCTGTATTTGTATGTATTTGTCTTTTCAGGCACATCGCAGCCGATTATGTTTTATTTGATTTTTATTTTCAGGGGCAGAGTTTAATGTTTATTTTTATTATGCTTTTCAGCTTCTTAAGTTATCAATTTTGCGTCCCAACATGGGACCAATATATTTCTTCCCAGCCTCCTTATATCAATCTCGCGTCCCAACGTGGGACTAGTATTTTTCTCCGCCTTCTCTAGATATCAATTTCGCGTCCCAACGTGGGACGAGTATATTCTCCTCCTTTCTCTTTAGATGTCAATTGGCCCCCAAAACGTGGGACATTTTAAAAACAGTAGTTTTTAACGGACCGCCCTGAGATTTTAAGTTTTGTTTGTAGATAGCTGTGTTTTTTTTTGAAGCGTGTAATTTTTAAGAATGATTTTTAGGTATATTTATTTTACTGATATTGAAATATTTATTTGTCGGGATACTTGAGCGTGTTTTAATAACTGTTGTTTTCACAGACCACGTGGAGATTTTCAGTTGTAGTAATTTATTACTGTTTTGATAGTTATGTTTTTTTGAGGTGGATTTTCTTTATATATTTTCGGTCGTTATATATGTATGCAATTATTGGATAGTAGAACGTGATGACGAAATTTGTGGTATACTTATAAAAATATGAGACTAGGTTTGTAGCGAATAATATAAATGATAATATGAGCCGCGGTAATATAGAATTGCTGTTATTTGTTAGCCCAGCAGTTAGATATTTATTTTATTTTTAAATATGTTAAATTAATAGAATATTTAGTACTATTTTTACGACGTCGGATAGCAGAGGATATGATAGCGTTTTTTTATCGAATGAGATTTTTTATTGCAAATGGTCTAACGAGTATCTGAATAAATTGAACCTGTGTTCCACCAGGTCTATACACGTGGAACTGGCGCCCTAATAATAATAATATAACGATTGTTTGAAGATATCGTGACCTCACAGGAGGCTGTAATTATTATTGAATTTGTAGGTGAAGTTTTTGAAAAATAACTCTGTATATGAATATTGATGAATAATAACTCTGTAGGTGACGAATTTATTATAACTCTGACGAAGTATCGTGGATTATAATTCTGTAGGCAAAGCATAATTCTGTAGGTGAAGAATTTAAAATAACTCTGACGATGGAGGTGGAGAATAAATCTGTAGCTGATGAAGTTGTTGTGGTTTATAACTCTGACGATGAAGGTGAATTATAAATCTGTAGATCATGATATTATGGTGGTTTATAGCTCTGACGATGGATGATGATAATAAATCTGTAGTTAATGAAGCATGGTGGTTTATAGCTCTGACGATGAAAGTGGATAATAAATCTGTAGATGATGAAGTTATGGTGGTTTATAAGTCTGACGATGAAGGTGATTAGTAAATCTGTAGATGATTTTGATGAGTAATAAAAATTCTGTGAATGAAGAATGAAGTTGTTTGGAGGATAGTGATGATCCCAATTATGTAGATTTTGCTGTAGTGGTTGTGGAGGCTGTATGTGCATAGAGAGGATGATGATGATGTAAAGACCGTGGAGGCTAATAGCGAGAAGATACGCATCATAAGAAGTAGGTAGTTCAGAATTCGCGTCGGAAGTAGAACTGGTAGTCGCGCCAAATACGTCGAGCAGTAGGAAGCTGATAGTTGATTAGATACGTAGGATGAAAGGAAGCAAGCAGATACGTCGATAGGTAGCAAGATGATGATGAAGATACGTCGGATGAAAGGAAGCAAGTATAAACGTCGAGAGGTAGCAAAATGATGATGATGATACGTCGGATGATGAGAAGATCCTGAGAAATTCGAAGAGAGAAGACCGGTAGTCGCGCCGGATCATGAGTTAGGTACGCCAGTAGTTGCGCTGAGTAGTAATGAGATGAATAGGTACGAAGAGGAGTAGAATGACGGAATTACGAATAAGAATACAATATAGACGATCTATGTGTTATTGGTAGGATTAGCCTCCCCGCAGATAAACTAGACGATTGATGATTCTCTCTATGTAGCATTGATAGACTCTACAGCCACTCGCAGTTTAATTCGCGCAGATTTGGATGGACATTTGACCCAAAGAGATAACGATTTGTAACGAAAGCAGAATTAGACTACTCGAAACCGAACGTTTAGATGGAAGGAATAAGTTTTAGTAGTAGCCGGTTAACGAAATGTAATAAGATGAAATAATGACGCAATGAGATGAGAATGATCTTGACGAAGTAAGATAAGCTAACTATATAATAAGACGAGATAATGACGCAATATGATGAGATAATGACGTAAAAGGATGAGATAATGACGTAATCGGATGAGATAATGATTTAAAAAGATGAGACAAAGACGTGATAATTGATAGGTAAATAGCAGAATACGGCGTGATGGATTTTTAGTGTGTTATATGCCTTTGGGAAAAAGTGCGGTATTTTTATTATTTAATTGAGAGGACAACGTTAAGTAAATCACAGAGGAAAATGAGATAACGGATGGACACGAATGAATCAGCCGACGAAGAAGAGGTATTAGATAAAGGCACTTGCGGAAGATGTTGTATTGCGATTGAAGATAGATACGAGCGTAAAACTATGTAAATGCGTTATGACGTTGAGTTATCGGAAATCGAATTGTATCATGGATAGTTGTTATACGGTTTTGTTTGTTAGATGGTTGGAAGCGATTGCGGTATGGTACTGGCCCCATTATAATTAAGATGAAGCTTCTTCGCGATGCGGTTTTCTGGAAGTGATATTAAGCGTTACATATACGTTTATCGGAAAAGAAAATGTTATTATGTAGAACATTGCGGTGGAAAGAAGAATCGTGTTTAGTCGTATACGTTCTTGCTCTGGTAATGCGTTTACTTTTGTCTGATTATACGATATTTGGTTTCTTTTGTCTTTGCATGGATTATCTCGATCATAAAAGGAGAGGCGATTGATATTTCCATAGGTATTGTGATCGATATATTTCCATGCATTATGATATCAAAGAAACCCAATAACCATTATTTTACTTTGGCCTGATGTATTTCTTTTATTAATTCTAAGAACGGATTATAGCGGCCCCCAGGCCTTGTTCATATATTTAAGTATTGTCTTTTCTATTGAAAATAAATGTAAAATGCATCAAGCAGATTCCTGGAATTTTGGCTTTCACCCGGTGGTACGGGTTGGTTTTTCAGTATAACCCCCCCTCCTCTACTCCATGTTTCACGGGCTCTGGGTCGCCGGCTGTGTCCGATCAGTTGTCATTCGGTAGTTGTCAGTGTGAGTTGTCAATCGGTAGGAGTCAGTGGTAGTCGGCGAGTTGTCATTCGGTAGGAGTCATTGGTTGGTCGGTAGTGGTAGAGACCTGCGTGCGAGAGTGCGAGTTTGCTAGGCTATCGGACGGCCTTAGCATTTTTTTTCTAATTGTATAAAGTAGTGATTAAGTTCTTTCCAGGTTCTCTACCTATCATCGGGGGTGAATTTAAAATAGTTTAAGTTACTATTAATAATAACTTTTAATAATAAAAATAATCGCATGGTAGTGAATAAGTTTGTTTCAGGTCCATATAACCAACGAGGGGTGAATTTAAGCTAGTTTTAAGTTATTTTAAATTACTAAAAAGTGATATGTAGTGTAAGTGTTTTCCTCTACAGCCTCGTTACGAGAACAGCAGTTTGGTAAGATCTTTCCAGTTATGTATATATTATTTTACCATGCCTGTATTTGTATGTATTTGTCTTTTCAGGCACATCGCAGCCGATTATGTTTTATTTGATTTTTATTTTCAGGGGCAGAGTTTAATGTTTATTTTTATTATGCTTTTCAGCTTCTTAAGTTATCAATTTTGCGTCCCAACATGGGACCAATATATTTCTTCCCAGCCTCCTTATATCAATCTCGCGTCCCAACGTGGGACTAGTATTTTTCTCCGCCTTCTCTAGATATCAATTTCGCGTCCCAACGTGGGACGAGTATATTCTCCTCCTTTCTCTTTAGATGTCACCCTGAGATACAATCAGTGTGACCGTTCTCCAAACTGCCGAAAATTCCGCACTTGTGGCGAAAATATACTAAACCCCATAGAATTATAATGTACAGAAGCCGCGTGTAGTACAAATATCGAATTCAAATGTATGCCAAGTTTTTTTTGCATGTGTGTGTGAGGCGGCAGATCGGTTGGTCTACATACGTATTATGTAGGTGTGCGTATCGGTAGGTGTACGTATACTAGAAATTCGTCAGTTTCAGCGTAGTTTTAGTTAGCATACATTCATTGCGCTGACTAGGTATCTGTATCATATACATATAAGCTAAACCCATATTTACTCCTCCAAGCTAAACCCAATGTGAAAAAATACGAAATAAAAAATGTAATAAATATTTCAACCATAGAATTATAATGTGCAGAAGCCGCGTGTAGAACAAATTTCGAATTCAAAAGTATGCCAAGTTTTTTTACATGTGTGTGTGAGGCGGTAGATCGGTTGGTCTACGTATTATGTAGGTGTGCGTATCGGTAAATCGGAAATTCGTCAGTTTCAGCGTAGTTTTAGTTAGCATACATTCATTGCGCTGACTAGGTATCTGTATCATATACATATAAGCTAAACCCATATTTACTCCTCCAAGCTAAACCCAATGTGAAAAAATACGAAATAAAAAATTTAATAAATATTTCAACCATAGAATTATAATGTGCAGAAGCCGCGTGTAGAACAAATTTCGAATTCAAAAGTATGCCAAGTTTTTTTTACATGTGTGTGTGAGGCGGTAGATCGGTTGGTCTACGTATTATGTAGGTGTGCGTATCGGTAAATCGGAAATTCGTCTGTTTCAGCGTAGTTTTAGTTGGCATACATTTATTGCGCTGACTAGGTATCTGTATCATATATAATCTAAGATTTTAACGATTGTTGACGCGGATATGAAATTAAAGATAAAGTGGACTGTATTTTTTGGTGCGGGTGATTAGTTGCAACCACCGCAAGGCAAAGGAAGGATATATATGGAAACTCACCAGATCCTTAGTCCTCTCCCTGGTTGGATGATAGCACTTTATTCACACGCGCGCGGTGATGGCAATTTTATAGCGAGTTTGGAGGAACGGTAAAAAAGGTGGAAGAGATGCGGGACAGTCTTTATAAGACGCGGTTTGAAAGGATACTGAATTATGGATGTGGGACGGGCAATGATTGCAACAATTTTGTGTCACTTTATATAGGTAATAAAAAATAAAAATGTGACAATTATCCCAATGACATATTGGCGCCAACAACGATATTAAATAAATTTTGGGAACATACTAAGAAAACAGCTCCCTGCTGAAAAGAATTAAAATATAATTGGCTGTCGTGCACGTGTCGTGTCGTGAAGACAAAAAGAATATAGGTAAATAATTGAAAAGATCTTACCAATTTGAACTGCTCCCGTACTGGAGCTGTAAATGAAATTCTTAGCACTGCCACATAACTACTCTAAAAAAAATTACTTAATACCCCCTATTCAGTAACTATTGGAACTAAAATAGGAACGTTCTAAAATTGCAGATTTTAGATTTACGGTCTTATTTCAGCGTTATAAAATATCAACTTGGACTAAATGGGATAGGAACGTACCTATTTTGGTAGGAACGTTCTTAAAAAGTTACTGAATCAGACGTATTATGAATGATTATGAAAATTATGAAATTTTCTAATTTTCTAATTCAGTAACTTTTTAAGAACGATCCTAAATATGTTCTTGATAACAAATTTAGTGTTTAATATATCACACACTGCATTACATTGTCAGATACATGACAAATTACCATTTTCTTTGATGTATAATATAGCATTGACACCTTCAGCAGACTTCTTAAGACAGCCTTGTTTCGTAGAGCCAACAAATAAGTTACAGCGCCCTTGGAGTGATCTTGTATCATTAAACGGCGCTTTGTAAATTCTATTCATTATATATCATATTATTATTAAGTATATCATATTCTATTTATCATAGGGCAGAGAGAACATCTATTTACACATTTTTTAGATTTTATTAATATTCTGCTCCAATCAATTGTTTTTGCATAGCGACTAATGCTGATCCATGTGGCATAGTGGGAGTTTGTTTAAACTTCAGTTAATTCATGACTCAATAACACATATAATGTATCAATTGTTATAATGTATCTAATGAAATGTTTAAATTTAAATAAATGAAAAAAATATTGGAGTTGGTTTTGAAAGTATATTTAAATCAATAAATAGTATTTAAAAGCACATTGTATTATAATATGAAGATAACTAAACATCATATACACATAAAAGTACTAGTTTTACCTTTTTATACTGCTTCATATTAACATGCATGGTATATTTATGTAGTGCGTTTGATAATAAAATTCACTCACATGTTAAGAGCAGATAATTCTGAAACTATATATTTTGTTATGTGGATTAGACTCAAAGTAGGAATCACTCCCGTGTTTCTCTTAACCGGGTATGCGCCTGTGAATTCAGACCAAGAGGGTGAAAAACAAGAGTTCTGGGAAAGTGTGACAGAAGCACTGAATAAAAGGAAAGGAAATGAAAAGATTATCCTGGCAGGAGATCTGAATGGATGGGTTGGGGTCCGAAGGAAAGATTTTGAATCTGCCCTTGGGCCTCATGGTGATAGCAGAGTGAATGATAATGGAAAAAGATTGCTGAATGTATGTGTGGAATGGGATCTTTTCGTGGCTAATACTATTTTTTGCCACAAAAAGATCCACCAGTATACGTGGGAAAGAGGTTGTGAAAGATCAATTATAGATCTTGTGTGTGTGGACTCCGCTTTGAGGAAGGCAACGATGGACACTAGGGTGTATAGGGGCGCAGAGCTGGAGACAGATCACTATTTGGTTATCACCAAATTACATCTGTTTATTGGCTGGCGTGCTAAAACAACTCGAAGTGCACCACCAATGCGCGTCAAAGTGGAAAAATTGCAAGATGAGAATGTAAGGCATGAATATGAGAGAAATGTTGAGTATGATTTAAACTCTCAAACACATAGTGAAAGAAGTGTGGATGAAGTATGGAAAGACTTGAAAAATGTTGTGTGCAAAGCTGCCAAGAATGCGTGCGGTGAAAGTAAAAGAGGAAGGCAGAAAGGTGATGCGTGGTGGAATGAATCGGTAAAAAAGGAAGTTGACGCAAAAAAGGAAGCGTGGATGTTTTGGATATCAGCTAAGGGTACCGACAAAGAGGATTTAGCTAAAGAAAAATACAAAGAATGCAAGAGAAGAGTAAAAGTTATAGTAAAGAATGAAAAAGATAGTGTAAAAGAAAAAGAAAGCCAGAAAATAGTGAACGACTTTACGGGTAACATGAAAATGTTCTGGAAAGGCGTAGCTAAGCGGAAGCAAGGGGAAGTAAAAGGTTCAAAATGTATAAATGATAAAGATGGAAATATGCTGATTGATGACAAAAGTGTGAAAGAGAGGTGGTGTGAATATTTCAAAGAATTGTATGAAAGCGTTCAAGGTGACACAGTGAGACAGAGGTCATGGGTTATTGATGAGAATGAAAGAGATGAAATAACGGAAGAAGAGGTGAAAGAAGCGGTTAATCACGCGAAAACAGGCAAAGCCGCTGGAGTGGATTGTGTGGCAGCCGAATTTATCAAGTGTGGCGGTAAAGTACCAACGGAATGGTGTCTCTCACTTTTTAATAAATGCTGGGAAGCGGGGTACACTCCGTCGGATTGGAGAAATGCAGTTGTAGTTCCTCTCTTCAAAGGGAAGGGATCGAAACTCGACTGCAAAAACTATAGAGCTATCAGCTTGTTAAGTTCGGTTGGCAAGATGTATGCAAGAATTATTGACCAGAGAATACGCAAGATTACGGAATGCAAGATATGGGATGCTCAAGGTGCTTTTGTAGGGGGCAGAGGATGCATCGACCAAATTTTCTCTTTACGCATGGCTACAGAAAAAGTTCTGCATAAAAATCAGAAACTTTTCTGTGCTTTCATAGACCTAGAAAAGGCATATGATAAAGTAGATAGAGAAAAGTTGTGGGATATCCTATCAATGTATGGAGTGAAGAGCAAACTAGTACGTGCTGTTGCGTCTCTGTATGAAAATAGTGGAGCCTGTGTCCGTGTCAACGATACGCTGACAACATGGTTCCCTATTCATAAGGGGGTGAAGCAAGGCTGCGTATTATCCCCATGGCTGTTCAATCTCTATATTGATCACTGCGTAAGAGCACTAAAGAATGAAAATATAGGCCTGACACTAAATACGTGATCTGATGTATGCAGATGATAAAGTAGTGATTGCTGAGTGTGCGGATGAGTTACAGTATTTAGTGAATAAAGTGTATGAAGGATGCTTGCAGAACGGACTGAGAATGAATGTGAGTAAATCTAAGATATTGGTATTCGAAAAAACTGAAAGTATGACTCCGTGTAGAATAAAAGTAGAGAACGAATGGCTAGAACAAGTAGAGGAATATTTGTACTTGGGGAGTATGTTTGAAAGGAATGGAAGACCTGATAAAGACATTGAAAGAAGAGTTATGGCAGGTAACAGAATAAACGGAGCTCTCAGACCAGTAATGTCCGATCCAAGCATCTCAAAGGAAGCCAAAATTGCCGTACATAATGCAATTGTAGTGCCCACTTTGATGTATGCCAGTGAAACATGGACGTGGCAAAAGACGCATGAAAGTAGAATAAATGCTGTGGAAATGAGATCACTAAGAAGAGTATGTAATAGAACGATATATGATAGAATAAAAAATGAGGACATAAGGAGAGAATGCAAGATAAAGAAGGATATTATATGTAAAATGAAAGTGAATTCTTTGAGGTGGTTTGGACATATAGAAAGAATGAATGATGAACGACTGACCAAAAAAATATACATGGGTGTAAGAGATGGAGTGAATAGTAGGGGCCGCCCCAGAAAGGGATGGCATGACCATGTGAATGATATTTTGAATGAAGGAAATATTAGAAGCTTGAATAATCGACGAGCATGTATGAGACGATGTATGGATGTAAAGGAAGCTAGTAATATATGCAAAAATAGAGGAGTATGGCGCTCGGTTCTCTCTGCTTACCCCGTAAGGGATATGGCGTGATGGTATGTATGTATATATTTTGTTGGAAATAAATAGGATATAAAGAAAACACAAGCATGAAAATTTTTGAACCATGATCATTATAGTGGTCAAAGTAAATTATTTTATTAACCTTGTTTATTATTTTTACAGATATGTAATTGAAATCTTGCAATCATCAGTGTGTCGCACATGTTTGGAAGCCATATTATGTAATAGCTTTGCAGTATAGTATAATATGGTAAACTGCTGCAGGAATTCTTGAGCCAGACAGAGTTGAGCTGATACTGAAGATCACTTTCTTACTGCTGACATAATATACTATCATTGACTACTTCTACACATGTATATATATATAATATCTGCAACAAAGAAAAAACAATTTTACTACTATGTATGATGTTTAATTATAAAAATAATAAAAGGCAGACTCAAAATTTCATGAAAAATTATGATGCTCTTTGTTTGTCCATTCTAAATAACAAGAAATTATTTATAAAAAAAATGTTAACCCATGATATTACCCAAACAAACATGTTTGCGTGTCAATTTTATTAGAATAATCACTTGCTTAACAAACAAATCGTATCGGTAATATGTAGTACCTATAGTTAAAATACTTTTATACCATAAAATTGTTCAAAATTGAGTCGTTTGACGTAACACCATTTCAATTTAAATTTTATTTAAAACATTTTATTTATAAAAAGCATCGAGTAAATAAGCTATGAAATATAAAACAATGAATGAAAATGGAGTATATACTGACGCGACCTCTCCTGTTCGCGTTATTTTCTATTTTGAAATCGGCGCTAAATCAGACCACAAACAAACATTTGTGAAAAAATAAAGTGTATGAAAAAAATATTTGAAAATAACAGATTGATATATACATAGGTAGTATGATCAAGATATTACCATGGGTTATGGTAGCATAGAAGCCAAACATCTATTATTTTGTTTCAACAAAATACCTTAATTCTTGGAAAACTTTCTCTTATAATGGTTTTATCAGATTAACGGGTCTTTGGGTCCTTAATGTGTTTAAACAATGCTTATATTTTGTAAATATGTCATTTCTAATAATTTTATATTCAATGCATATTCCTGGAACTTTATACTTTTTAACTTGGTAGGTGAAATGGAGGCTTCCTATTGGTGGATGGTAGAACGCGCCCCGCCGCGCGGTGGGGTAGCTCCTCCCCCCCTGTCTCCAGCGGTGGACGCGATAGCTGGTTTGAATCAGTATTGAATAGACGTTCTGCCGGGATAGACGAATTTTAACTCACGCGTACGAAAGATAACTTATATATTTTTTTAAAAAACGAACGTAGATCGCGAACGTTAAAAAAAAGTCTTATCTCTGCGAGGCGTCTGCTTGATGCTCAGCATTAAATTTCATATTTGCATGGTAGTGAATAAGTGTGTTTCAGGTCCATACATAACCAACGAGGGGTGAATTTAAGATAGTTTAAGTTAATATTAAAAATAACTTTTAATAATAAAAATAACTTAAATAATCGCATAATAGTGACTAAGTGTGTTTCAGGTCCATACATAACCAACGAGGGGTGAATTTAAGATAGTTTAAGTTAATATTAAAAATAACTTAAATAATCGCATAATAGTGACTAAGTGTGTTTCAGGTCCATACATAACCAACGAAGGGTGAATTTAAGATAGTTTAAGTTAATATTAAAAATAACTTTTAATAATAAAAATAACTTAAATAATCGCATAATAGTGAATAAGTGTGTTTCAGGTCCACATAACCAACGAGGGGTGAATTTAAGATAGTTTTAAGTTATTTTAAATTAATAAAAAGTGATATTATGTAGTGTAAGTGTTTCATCTACAGACCCGTAACGAGGGCAGCGGTTGGTAAGATCTTTCTGATTTATTATTTTTATTTTTATTTTTTTTTTATTTTTGATTAGGAAACAAAACAGGAGTACAGATAGAAAAGTACATGATAATTATAAAAGAAGTATACAACAATCTGTACACCCAATAACATTGTTTCACATAATAATAGAATGGTAAGTAGTACAAACTATCCACATGAATACAAAATAAAGAAAACAAAAGAATATGCATATTTAAAAATAACAAACAATTTCAATAAAAAAAAACAACGTTAGAATAAGCATATTTTGTTATAAAAAGTGGGAACAGGAAATATGGAAAGGAAATATTTGTTTTCTTTGCTCTGAACGTTTCGTTTCGTAATTTATTTTAGCAAGATTGTCATCAATATTACACGTGCATTTCATGTATTTGAATATTCTTTTCAACACTGTTATTCTCTGTTCCACGTGTATTTCCTGTATTTAATAATTCTTTTCAGCGGCCGTCATCACTGGTTTTCTAATTAATTTTCTTTTTAATTTTACAGCAATTTTTATTAACCGATAATTACTATTACGCGTGTATTTTTGTCAATTTAAGCATTGTTTTATTTTATACGCTCAACACGTTCTTTCGTCTCCACCATATTTAATTATTGTATTGACTAGCCGGCATTTAAACACTTTTATCAACGCTCTTCTTTGTTATATGCGATAACAAGATAACCTCCAAAATGTGACATTTACGAGTAACAGATGAAAATTTTTGACAGTCGAAATTAGACACGCGTCGTGTCGACACGGACCGCGCTCACTGTGGCCGGAGCAGCTGCAAACCGCATGGATGTGATACCATCGGTAGCCATGGATGTGATACCAGGAGTGCCGAGATGGATCGGCGCACTACCATTCGGCGAGAGAGCCGCTTTCCTGGGCCGAAGCGGGTGCTGAGTTTGGAAAGTGTTCCAAACGCTGTTGGGTCGCGCTGGACCCTGGAGCAACGGCCTGCATCTCCTTGAGACTCGCGCTGCCGTCGTTCGCTCCCGCCAGTCACCCAACCGGCATCTGCCGGTGTCTGGAACCCGAGATTGCTTTCGCCGAAAGCTTTGCCCCTTCGCCCATCGACGACGGTCCATTCCGGCATTGGCGGTGCATCAGCACGCCCATGGCCGAGAAGAGAAAAATATGTGTGCCCCAATTTGTGACATTTTTTTTATTTCCGTGTGACAATATTTCGGCTGTGTGTGATTTTATTTAATTATTTTATTGACATTGTTTTAATGTGTGACGTCCAATATTGACTCTATTTAATTTTGATTTGTGACGTCCTAATTTATTACCAATTTTAATTATTTATTTTATTAGAAATTTTTATCAATTTTATCTTGTGACATGACCGTGCCGTCTGACGTTTGTGCGCTGACACTTGACATTTGTGTATCGTCAGACCACGGCTTCAATTATCGTTTACTCTTTTATGCATCTCGTCCAGCTAGGTAATGTGTGGAATATCTAATTCCATAACAGACGTTAAAAGAAAGGTGAGCTCGGCCTCCAAGCCTCTTGGGAGGAGGGTATCAATACCTTGCTAAATATGCTGATGAAACGTTCTTTCATAGATTTAATTTATAATATAATTGATGTCGTAGTTAGCAAATTTTGTATGAATCTAAGTGAGGCATTTTCCGGGGGATTTTACATTTTGGTTGGCAGACCACATCGTTTTACTATAGAATAACGACTACGATATTGAATAACGACCAATGTGAATGGTTTTCAGATTTATTTGTCGAAAAAAAAACACTTTGATTATAAAGATTAAGAGAACTTTTATCTAGGATATTGACACCAGCTCTCTCTCTGCGGTGCAGAGGAGGGCTGTCAGTCCTATGGACGCAAGGCGTCCTGGTTGAATAATGTGACCAGTTTCGGTCTTGGATCGAGAGAGAACCTGAATTCACTCACCCCAAGGACGCGGTCCTTTCCTCTTCGACCGTCTGCTAAGGGAGACGCTTAGCAGATCACCCAGTCGTAGACCAGCGGGAAGCTACAGGTGGGTGACATCCTCAGGTATAGGTCCTCGATCCAGAACATAGAGAAAATATAAAACAGAGAGAAGAAGCAGAAGAGAAATTTCTGGGTCAGGGGCGCGACAGGCTGTGGTGATCCTCCCCTCCACACGGTTACAAAGGGGACCCTGGCTTGTGCTAGGGCAAACGCTTCCCAGGCCGTCGGCGCCTCGAGTCAGTAGTAAAATATAGTCAAATGTTAAAATAAAAATGGCAGGTTACGAGACGCACGACGACCTGAGAAGCTACTTCTATCCTTCGGCTTCAGTCTGAAAGAGGCCTCTACAGTTACAAAAAATTGAACCGAAAGATTTACAAAAAAAGTAATTTACCGCGTGGCGGAGGTACCTAGTTCTGGGGCAGTTTGGGGGCCGATTTCGCGGCAGTTGCGCCTCTTTTGTGGCAGGACCGATAGAGCTCGATCCGTTGGGATTCTCTGGCGGAATTCCAAAAGTTATAAAACCGTTAATTTGTGCCGGAGAAGATCCGGCCGTCTTCGAGTAAAAGTCAGCTGACGAGCTGTTCGTAGCTGTCAAATTTTGAAAAAAGGTCATTTCATTATCAAAAAAAAGTTGCCACATAAAAAAAATTAAAATAAAATTTCCCCAAAATCCCGCTGACGGTCGGGGTAGGTTCCACGGAAAAGTGAGCCGCAACCTACTCGAATAGGACGGTGGATCTCTCTCGCGGACATGGAGCCGAGGCGGGCCGGTATCAATATATTAAACTACAGCTTTGTTAATTGTTTCGTTACATTTGGTGCTTTTAAAATTATTACAAGAAATTATTATATGAAAACATAGATCTTTACAAACGCCTAGAACTAGCATCTGAAAACGAAATATATAAAATTGCAAATCACAGGAATAACAATACAAAAGACTTTAAATTTACCAAATATATTAAAGATAAAAGGGGAACACTGCAAACAAACGACAAAGAAATATCCAAAAGGTGGCATGAGTATTATAATGAGCTACTGAATACAGAATTCCGACGGAAACCCGAAAAACAAGAACCTAAAATATATGGACCCGTAAAAGGTATCAGTGTTACAGAGGTCAATAGCGCAATATACGCAATGAAAAACCACAAAGCTACTGGTCCGGACGAAATCCCAGCTGAAATTTGGATATTACTGAAAGCCGACGGTGCAGTATGGCTGGCAGAGCTGTTAAATAACATCTTAAAATGTGAACAAATGCCAAACAATTGGAAAAAGAGTGTATTAGTACCTTTTTATAAGAACAAGGAGGATGTGCGCGATTGTGGTAATTTTCGCGGCATAAAACTCACATCACATACCCTCAAGATATGGGAACGAATCTTGAGCGAGCGATTAAGAGACATAATCACTTAATCTGAAAATCAGTTCGGCTTTACAGCAGGAAAGGGAACCACAGATGCGATCCATGCTATTAGACTTGTAATGGAAAAGGCTCGACATAATAAACAGAACCTTTGTCTGGTTTTTATTGACCTGGAAAAAAACCTTTGACCGAGTACCAAGAACCATAATATGGCAAGCCCTAAGAGCTCACGGTGTCCCCGAGTGTTACACACGGCTTATTGCTGACATGTACGCTGATGTCCAAACGTGTATTAGAAGTCCAGCTGGGGTATCTGAGAGTTTTAATGTCAAAGTGGGTGTTCATCAGGGCAGTGCTCTAAGCCCCCTTATATTTAACATCGTCATGAACTACCTTACTGCAAAGATTCAAAAGCCAACGCCGTGGAATTTACTGTATGCTGATGATGTGGTCCTGATATCTGAAACTGCAGAAGAAATTCAAGAAGATCTGGAAAGACGGAGAGAATTACTTGAATCGAATGGTATACGCATCAGCAGAACTAAGACAGAGTATATGGTCAGTAACTCCAACCCTGACGTTACCATAAATATGGACATTAAGCTAGACGGTTCAGTCCTTCCAAGAGCAAAAATCTTCAAGTATCTAGGGTCAGTCATATCTGAGGATGGTTCTATCGAAGCGGATATAACACATAGAACAACATCAGGATGGGCAAAGTGGCGAACGTTGACCGGAGTTTTGTGCGACCCAAAAATACCTCTAAAAACCAAGGTAAATGTCTATAAAACAACCGTCAGACCAGCGTTATTGTACGGCAGCGAAGTATGGCCAACTAAAAAGACTCACGAACAAAAGCTCCATACAACAGAGATGCGTATGTTACGATGGTCGGGAGAAGTCACACTAAAAGACAAAGACCGAAATGAGTATGTCAGGGGGAGCTTTAAGGTGGCACCTATATCTGAGAAGGTAACAGAGGCCAGAATTAGATGGTTTGGCCATATAATGAGAAGGGAGGATGGACACGTGGTGAAGAGGTGCCTTTCCATGGCTAATGATAGGAGGGTGAGGGGAGGGCCCCAAACCATCTGGCTGACGAATGTCCTAAGGGACATGAAGAAGCTGGGTCTGAGAAAGGAGGATGCGCAGCAGAGAGACAATTGGCGCTGCATGGTTAGGAAAGCCGACCCTGTGTAACGGCACATGGCGAGGATAAAGAAGAAGAAGATATTACAGAAGAAAAAGAGCTTCCGGTTGCGCAGATCGCGAATTGGTGTCTTTTTGTTTAGTTGGTTTACGTGTAAATCGCCCCCCTTCACTGTTAAAAAAAATCAAGTTATTTGGCGACACCTATAGATTGTAGTACTCCGTGCAAAAAGTGAGTGATGGATATCGCGCGTTTGACGTTTTGGTTGGCAACATATTTCAGTTTTCCTTACATTTCTACACTTCCTAGATAACTTTTATCTAAATCTTAATGAACAAAATGGTTTTTTATTCGATCGGTTGCTATTCTCTATATAAAAACGATATGGTCTGCCCACCTTGTTGTGAAAAAAAAGTCCCGCGGAAAAAATTCTCACTTCGATTCATACAAAATTTGCTAACTCTGACATCTAGTATATTATAATAAAAATCTACGGATAGATAGCATAGATCTAGAAAAGTAGAAACATGAAGTTCTTCGCCTTTTCAAGCGGCAATGCACGGCAATGTTTTTGTGCAATGCATGTAATTTTATATCAAGCACACTTAGCACGCGATACGATACGTCCCTGACTACCGTGTACCCCGGTAAAATGATAAAAGTGACAGTTGAGTTATGAGTATTTTTATACTCCTTTTGTAGCACATTAACTATATTGTCGATACATCGCAGTAATAAATGACTTTTTGGGTGTTATTTGACAGGATTTTGTGTTGTTTTAAGATTTTAAGACTATAATGGATGTTGATACACCCAACACATTGAAAAGATGTAGTAGTGCACCTCTGATAAACGAAGTAACTTCAACAATGTCATCCTCACCATCAACCAGTACAACGCCTCGGTAAATAAATCAAACTGCATTTCAAGATTATATTTACATGAGATTTTCTTAACCTGGTTATAATGTAATATGTGATATATTTTCAGAGACACATCACCTTATAACATATTCGCTAATCATAATCAACGGACTAGGCGATTTAGTGCAAGCTTCAGTCCTCACATTCATTCACCGGTATGTACAATATTTTATAAATTTCGTTACCAATATTATTGATTGGGTTAATTATAAGATAATATTTAATTCTAAGATATTCCAGCTTAATTATAAGATTTGAAATATTGATAAGCAGAAGAGTGTATTTGCAAATAATTGTAAAACAAATATTGTTTTTTGAATTTGTGGAATTCTCATGTCAGGTTTTGGGACAAGGTTTCATCACACTGTGAATAATTTAACTTGAAAAATTGTTACATTGATATTTTTGTATATCAACAATATACCATCAGGACATCACTTTTCCGGAAGACTGCCAAAAAGATGGAGGTACAGCTGGACAGTTTCTCAAGAGTAACTTTCATAGGAAAAACAGATCCACAATATACATAGAGAAGAAAAAGATACTTTTTGTTTTTGTTTCAATAATAATATCTTGCCAACATTCAGTCATCATATTTGATTGAATGCAAATGTTAATGCAGCTGCGAGGTTGATATATGAAGCTAACAAAATATGTCAAATAACAGCTCGTCTTAATGAACTGTAGGTACTGGTTAAATAAACTATAAAGTATTCCTGATGGTCTTTAAAGCTCTGAATGACTTGGCTCCATACTACATTTAAGCTCTGAATGACTTGGCTCCATACTACATTTAAGCTCTGAATGACTCGGCTCCATACTACATTTAAGCTCTGAATGACTCGGCTCCATACTACATTTAAGCTCTGAATGACTCGGCTCCATACTACATTTAAGCTCTGAATGACTCGGCTCCATACTACATTTAAGCTCTGAATGACTCGGCTCCATACTACATTTAAGCTCTGAATGACTCGGCTCCATACTACATTTAAGAACTTGAAAAAGGAAAATAAAACATTTATTTTTGCATGATTGGCACTTGGATTGAAATATTAATTTGCAGTACTACATTAATTTTGTACTGAAAATCTTATTAAAAATTTATAGCATCTTCAAGACAATGGAGAAACATCAATGGTTGTTATTATTTACTTTGCAATTTTAAAAATCGTTATAGTCTCTTTGGAGTATCTGTGCATAACAAGAATGCATCCTACAATTAACTGTCATGTTTATAGCTTCTTACCAAGTCCATGTGATTGGGATCTCTTATTTGATAAAGGAAAACATTTTTAAGTGCTTCTAGGGACCTTGTTATGATGTCAAGGTCATCATCAAGGTCAGCCGATCAGCGTGGCACAGTTGGTAAGCCGTTCGGTTTCTGTACGGGCTTCCTGGGTTCGATTCCCAGCAGAGGAGAAATTTATTCAAATTTATTTCTCACGCAAATATTGCTTCTCTGTGCTGGAAACACTGGTTAGTTGGAAGAAATTTTCATACGGCAATAAACTCGCCACTTGCGCAGGGTGTAAGGAAGTGTTCATTATTATAAGTATGAATCAGTACAGTAACTTTCTGAAGATTGTTCTAGTCTTATATTTTTTTTTTTTTTTTTAAATAAAAAATGAATATGTCCTTGTTAAACAAGTACATATACATCTTCCTACGTTCCCTAAAATAAGCATAAATGCTTGTGCTATAGGTGAACGAAATCGGTCGAGGCAGGATTCGAACTAGCGACCACTGGATTACTAACCCAATGCGCTAACCGCTCTGCCATCGACCCATCTTATATTTAAGTATTTATGGTCTATTTTGGTTTCAACCCTTTTGGATTCGTCGGTTGCTCTTTTATTCACTTCTTTTCCTCAGCAATTATTGTCCTATATAATGGTAGGATCTGTCTTACGCTTCCACTGTCCTTGGTTCTCCGTTGCTTAGCATATCCTGGTTCACCACTTCTTTCCATCTGCGCTTAAGTCTCCCCCTGGATATTTTACCCGGCACATTTAAGTTTTAGGCTACATTCCCTATATATTCGGGTGGACTTCTACGAGCATGTCCATACTGTCTCAATCTGTATTCTTGGAGTTTCTCTTGTATATGGGTTTTTCTTATTTTATCTATCCTTATCATGCATCCATCATCAGTACATCCATCTAAGCATTTTCATTTCGAAACGTTCCAGCTTTCTGATTCATATGTCAGTACGGGTCGTATCATGGATTTATAAACCAGACCCTTCATTTTCATATTTTTGTCATATGTAACCCCCGTGACTTCTAGCCATTTCATCCATATAGAGGAAATTCTATGCTGGATGTTATGACTGATTTCACCTGTTTGATGGTTTATATTTATATCATATTATTATTATATTAATAATAATAAACACTTCCTTGCACCCTGCGCAAGTGGCGAGTTTATTGCCATATGGCAATTTCTTCGAACTAACCAGTGTTTCCAGCCCAGAGAAGCAATATTAGTGTGAGAAATACATTTAAATAAATTTCTTCTCTGCTGGGGATCGAACCCAGGACGCCCGCACAGAAACTGAACGGCTTACCAACTGTGCCGTTCGGTTTCTATATTATACAATATAATGTCATTATATTCATGAATATAATGTTATATAATATTCCTGAATATAATATTATAATGTTATTGTATTATATTCATTGAATCACTTATGTACTGCCCGCTGATGGTTAATGGGCTCGAATTAATCGTTTGTCTCATTGCACACCATGTAATTGGTTTTATTTATGCTTTGTTTTAATCCATCAACATATGTATAGTTGGGCCTTCCAGGCTGTCAGGCCTTTCTCCATTTTTCTCGACTTTCAGCATAGATAGCAACATCGTCAGCATTTGCAAACGTCCACTGATTCATCTTTTGAGCTTTGGTTGTAAAGGTGTCTAGTACCATACTTAGCAGGCATGGGCTAAGTGCATGGTATTCCAAGCGTCAGGCATTCTATTTCTTTGAAATATTCTATTGAAAAGTTCTGTTACTATATCCGCACCCTGTTCACCCAAGCACTTCCAAACTTGACAGGGATCTCATCTGGTCCCACTGCCTTTTTATTTGTCATCTTGTTGTCATTTTCACGTTGGATTTGTGTCACCAGAGTTCTAGGTAGGCCTATAAGATTAGTTGTTTTGTTCTTATTGGTGTTTAGTACATAATTGGTCATAGTAATTGTTCCATACTTTCTTGACCTGTTCCACCTGGATCCTTGATTCCTTACTCTAGACTTAATGTCATCATTACTGGCTTTTTATTTTATGCTTTGGCTAACTTATACATAGTTTTCTGCTGTTTTTTCTGTGCAAATTGTTATAGATGGGTTTCAGAGAGTTTGCATGTTGAATGGAGATACCCTTTTTAGTGGCCTTCTTTGCTGATTTATATGTCTCCCTATCTTGATCTGACTTTGTCAGTTACCATTCGTTGTAGGCAGTCTTCTCTTTCTGAGTTGTCTTTACATCTTCGCTCCACCGCTACGTTTTTGCAGTTTATTCCAGATTTGATTTGTATCGTCATTAGTATCTACCTTCAGACTGCTTATTTTATTTGTGAATTCTGACACTTTCTCGTTTTTTAACTCTCACCATCTAATTTAAAGCATCGTCCACTGATCTCAGGTATCTTCACTGTATTATCCATTACTACAATACGATGTTGTGTTTTCACACATTCTCCCGAAATGACTTTGCAGTTCTTGACTCAGGCAAGATGTTTTCTATTGTGTCCTGTTGTTTCCACTTTTATATGTGATTGGGTGCTCTCTGATTGGGTTGATCTTATTGTGATTTAATTTATTTACTATTGATTAGTTAGGTAGAATGTGAATTTTTTACTAAGGTGTATTTTGTAGTAAAAGGTTTAATAAATATTAAGTAAATGTGAAATTTCAGTTCCTGTCATAGAACTATTTTGTCATTTTTATAGGAAGTTAATTTAACTTACATTTTTTGAGTTGTTTATAATTTAAAATATTGTTTATATATACTTATTTATACATCTTCATGTACAGCAAGTGCACAAAGGCAGGTTAATTCCCATAAGGCAATTTCTTCCAACCAATCCGAGCAACGCAGTTTCTATAGTTAAACTGGTACAATAGTAGGTATTCAGTGCGAAAAAATACAAAGAGAGAATATAATAACACTGATCATAGCAATGAGGAATAGTAGGAGGAAGGATATAGAAAGAATATTCAGGAACTATTTGGCAAGTTTTTTTAGTTTACCTTTAAATATTTGCTTGGATTGAGATGAGTAACTTTATCACTTAAAAGGCCATTCCATAGCCTAGCAGCCCCCTAGAGAACGTGTCATTTAGCTCAAGAAAAGATAACTCAATGTATGGAAGTGACAGTTCCATACATTGAGTTATCTTTTCTTGTTTCTTTTCTTGAGTTAAATGACACATTGTCTAGGGGGGCTGATTGTTCTTGAAAAGAATAGCCGAAAACTTCAGTATTGTGAATGGTTGTCTTCTGTATTGTTCTTCTTTATTGCTATTGTGGTAGTATATTATAATAATATATGATGTCATTTGGAGGTTATTTTTTTGTGCTCTTACATAAAGTGAAAATATCTCCCTCTTATACTCGTTGAAGGCCACCTGTTTGTGGTTATAAAGTGAAAATATATAATGTTAGTGATAATTTTTATGAAAATAGCTGATTTTCCATGGTAAAAAAATGATGTATTTATGCACCAATCTAGGCACCAAATTACTGAATTGAAAGTCAGTGTTAAAGGAAATTATAGTTTTTTTATGTTTTGCTGGTTGGTGAATTCTGTAATTTGTAAAGTTTCCTATATTATTTTTCAATAAGGGTACCTGTCTGGTGAAAAAATTGGATAAAATAAAAATTGACATTTTGGCATATATAATGATAAATTTCAGAATGGAACGGGACCTCGAATGACTCCAAGAGTGAGTCAGCTACGACAAGAAGAATGCGCAGATGTCACTAATATCCGTGAAGTAGCACATGAGAGGGAAACTCACAGCGCTTTGCAGATGAGTCAGTCCTGGGAGGATCTGACATTGATGGGAGGCAGCACCTCCAATAGCAACAGCAACAGTGGCCCAATGTCCCCGACGAGAGTAGCCAGATGCTCCCCAGGAGTGTCTCCGTCTCCGACTAGGAAAGCGTTCGCGACCAGACGAAGTTTATCGCCTATTGCCATGCGACCGTCATGCCTTAGCCCCGTCAGTAGGCCATCGGGGTTAGTGTCAATGAAGCGCAGATTCGACCTGGACGAAATGCCGGCAGCAAAGAGATGTTGTTGGTCAGTCGATCGCCTTACTCCATCTACTCCGGGCACACCAGATTCTATGGGTGATTCTTCGTCTGGGTTTACATTCAGACCTGTTTCACCACGATCTTCGTCATTGTCTACTATTGTACCCACACCTCAAAACCATACTTCACAGGGTCCTAGCTAATACCATTGTGTATCAGTCATAGCTTTGCAGCCAAAGGAACTTTATAATATATTATATGTACATTATACTATAGCTCCTTATATCAGAGCTACCTATATTGTAATATATTCTATTATATACCTAGTTAAATTGTGTGACTTTTGTTTACCTATATGTTCAATAATGTAAATAACTATGTGTGTAGTTTTGTTTAATTATTCAAAGTATCAATATTGTTCTGTCAACTCTTAATTTACTTTTTTTAATCCAGGATAATATATCACTTATAACATGACACTTTCTTTAAAATAGATATTTTGAAAATAATTATCAGTAGTATGTATGAATCTAAAATAAATCTGTCAGTGTATGAGTAATATGTACAAAGATTATTATGTTTTAACAATTTGTTTGATAACATTAACAATAGCAAGTTATGTTATAAAAATATAAATCATTTCTTTGTAGTATTTCTATAATGTAAAAACAATAATGAAAATTATTCTTCAATAATCTTAGGAAAGTCGGCCACAAGATGATACACTTGTACAATCATTAAATTGTTTATATTGAGAACCAAATGTGAAGCTCTTTGCTAACGTAATATGAATTTTAGTTTAATTTTCCAGCCTGAATATTCAAATGTGTGTTGATTATAATATACTAACCCAAAGTACATTGGCTTTACTCATCAGTGGTATGCAATAATGTAATTAAATCATATTATTATTATTATTACAGGTGTTATCAGACAGGCAGCTATGCTGATTTGTCTGATCTCACAATAGCATTCACTTGTTTAGTCTGTCAAGTTAAGTTTTATAAATTTTTTACACTGCAGCAACAATTCCCTGTAGCAGACTATTCCACGCATCCACAACTCTGTCAAAAAATGCCTCCAGGGATTCCGATTGAAATTTTGTTAAGCTTTAAATCACGACCTCTTAAATTAGTATTTTGGTTGAGGCAGAGCATCAGCTTCAATTCAGGGCAGTCATGGTGTTTGTTTAGTATTTGAAATGTTTCTATATGGTCCCCTCTTTTTAATTACGAAATATTAACGTGTTCTGTTTTTGCCAAAAAACATAATACGGAGCTGTTTTATTCAACATATATTTATGTACATTTTGAAAGAATATATTTTTTCATAGAAAAAACAGCAGATTTAAAAATTTCTACCAATCAATTGCTCGTATAATTTTAATTTGTCATATTTTTCAAACAAATGTTTTCATAAATTTCTTGCCGCATAGTATGAATTTGTACATATGTTAAAAAGTGACACACTACAAAAGGTTAACACCAATAATAGTCTATTATAAGTTCATGTAGTAATTCAATTTTTGTGGCAAAATGGTAATTAATGTGATTTTATCTAAAAGCAATATGTAACTCCACCATCCAGACAATCATCTATTATTTATTTATAACGACATATCCAAATAAGATAAACCTGTGTTGTTAAATGTTTTTAAGTGATCTGAAAATGTATTATTTTTAGCATGACTTAATGATCATTGCTTAATATATTAGGCAATAACTATTTGTGATTGAATGTTCATAGACTTTTGTGGTCACCGTTTGTATTTCCAGCCTTCTGAGCTGAATTGGTCTAATAAAACTATAACCTGATAGTAAAAAGTGATGTTATTGTATTTGAAAATACAGTAGATGCAGATATTACAAGAAATTTTGTGCCAGTAGCCGGAATATACACAAAAAAACATATTCCCTGTATTTTAAGTGATAGGTTCTATTTAGATCTGAGTATATTTGTAATGTTTCAGTGCTTGTCTGATTGTGTACCTCCGTTTTACAATAGTAATTCAGAGAGGATATTTAAAAAACAATCAAATAAGTTCTTTTAATATTATTATTAGGTTCGATATTACAATAGTATGATTAAACAATAATCAACAATTTACCATGGAGTGAATCTTCGATAATCATTTAATTGTGCTATTGTAATATCGGGCATTAAAATGTCCTAGATATACCGCTTAAGTATGTATATAATATTTATTTACATTGTTATTATTCACATAATTATTGCTTATTTGCTAAGCAAAATGATGTATGTATATTGGTGACTATGACAATCTTATACAGTAATATCTACGATTCGAAACATTTATTAGGTGCAGTTTTTTTTTTTGTAATAATTTTGAGTTATAATATAGTTTATATAGCTGCTGTAGAAGTGAATTACAACTCTGTTTTTGAAAGAGTGTTTTTTTATTTTCTAATATATTATATTGTATTGAGTGTCACAAAAAAATGTCATATCAGTTTAAAATGTTGATAGATATATCTAGAAACATTCTCCGATATTATCCATAAGTATATTTCATTTTCAAGCTGAAATTTGCTTCAGTAATTCACTTTTTCAGTTTTGTTGATTGGTTGAGCAGATATGTCATATTAAATAGTACCTAAATTAGTTAATTTTATAGATTTCGGGTCCAGGTATTGCTGTATTCTCAATCAAATTGTCTAGATGTAAGTAATATTGAGTGCCACTAGTATTTTAAAAATGTTTCTAAAACATTCATGTAATAATTCATTAGTTAGATGTATATTTTAAATTGTAGTTATTTGTTAAGTACCTACCTATATAAAAATATTACATTATTTTTTAACTTATTTGGATATCATTAGTTATTTAATTGTACTCATTATAATATTATACCTAAATGTTTTGTATAACATGTATTCTCAAAGAATGAAGTACTCTTACATAGTCAGCAGTTCTTTGACATAAATTAATCCTTTATTGTTGTGGCATAGTACACAATTTTCTTAACCAATATATATTGGCAGTTATAAAATGTAACTATCAGTCAGTATATCAATAAAACCATCTTTGTAGCACTAGACTTAAAAATATCTGACAGAAAATGCTTTATGCTGATAACATTTATAAAATGTAACTATCAGTCAGTATATCAATAAAACCATCTTTGTAGCACTAGACTTAAAAATATCTGACAGAAAATGCTTTATGCAGATAACATTTATTTTGATTGTCAAAATATATTGGTAGGAATGTACAAATTATTTTTTGTTTTATACATTAATAATAATCATAGATGTAGGACTTTTGGTAAATTTATTGGTTTTAATAATTCAATATGTTTATAAATTTTGGGGATACTTGCAATGAAAATTTGTAACAACATATTATGTCGATGGGTTAGTTAAAAAAAATTGCATTTCCAAATTTGGGCAAAATTGAGTTATTCATATGGTTACGTAGATCACTGCGCCCCTCTATCATCTATCAAATTATGAAGTATGGAGGAGATATTCATTTAAAGTTATTAAATAAAAACCGAACATTGCATGTCCTAAACATTATGTTTTTTAATGCATAAATATTGAATGTCACATGTTTGAAGCTAAAATATTGTATGTCCACATAAGTACTGGACATACAATATTTAGGCACAAACAAACAGCCGTTGCAGCAGACATACACCTGATATATTTCCGATTCATTTCAATAATTTATTATCTCTGTACTCTTAAACAAACTCTTCTTGGAAGGAAACTTTATAATGTAACATATAATTTAATTATACATGTTTAGTGTGTTTAGAAATACTCATTTTTATTCTTCACTACTATGGAACAGTGTAGATTCATGATGTTTAATACTAAAACTCAAAATTACTTAATGTTACATATCTGAAATGAAATATATTAAATAGAGACTATAATATGGAATTATTAAGATGAGATATAAAATATATCAATAAAAGTAATGCATAAAATGTTGCACAGTTAAAGTATGTCCATTAACAAGAAATCTTTATTCCAAAGTATTGTATGTCCATGCTTGGCCTACACAATTTGCCTCCAAAATATTGTATGTCCATGATTGTGCTACACATGGCCTTAAAAACTGTAGTTTTTCATCAAAAATATGTTTAATGGACAGAGATAAAATAAGGTATTGTGCACATAAATGTTGTAGCAATATAATAAAACAATAATAATATTATGTTATTAAATTGTTGAATTATTATAAGAGTTCAAACTTTCAAACGCTTTTTTCTTAAAATTTTCTAAAGTGGACATTCAATGTTTTGGTTATAACCCATCGATGTATATATTATGTTATATTGATTTGTGGAAAGTCGTATATTTTATTTGTTACGAGATCTACTTTATTTATATGCAGATATTTTGATTGTATTATCAAAATCATTTTGTTTTTCGGTGCACATTTTTAGGGTTCTATTTATCTACAGGTACTTATTTCATCGGGGGGATACGTTCTGGAAAAAACCCCGATAAGCAAAATTCCACGTTAAACGGGGGATATATAACAAAAATTACACAAGAACACTGCACTGGCCCAGCCCATGAAGAGCAAACATCATGTTTGCTCTTCGTGGTCCCATTGATGCAGGATAAAAATCGTGAAACAGAGAGCGAAGAATATGTGATAAGTCTCCACACTTAACATATGCACCCTGTCGCAGCTTTCGTGCGTGATTCACGGACTAAGTGTAGTACGGCCATTACATTTTTCGTCACTCATGTTCACACATTATGAGGATTCCTGAAATCGTCATATTATTTCGTCTGCTGACTGGAAGAAGTCACTAACTGCCTATTTTGGCAAAATTGAGTTAACTATGCTATCATATTCACCAAAAAACGCTTTACATCTGGAAAAAAAATTATCTTCATATCAAGTCCCATTGCGGAGATTTTTCGGAAAAATATTCATTATCTGCATTTTTTTTCAATTATGCCGTCTGGAAAAAGTCATTATCGTTTTAATGAAGTCTTTTTTTATACATTTTTGTATTTAACTACCAACATTCGAAAATTTAACACATTAACTAAAGAATTTAATTTTCGATAAATACATAGCATCACATCCTAACTGGGTAGGCAGAGAGAAAAGAACGCCATTTTTTCTATCCCGGATTGCATTAATCGCCTTATTTACATTGATACATCATCTCAACATTTTAGTCTGTTGTCCCTAACGGGGTAGGCAGAGAGAACCAAACACTATATTTTTATATCCTGGAACACATACATCGCCTCATCAATATTCATACATCATTATTACATGTTCATCTTTTTTTCATGTTTCTTAGATTTCTTTCTTTAAGAATTTCGTTCGTATGGTCGAACCAGCCTTAATAATATTTATATTGTAGTGATATACCAGAAAAACTGCATTCCTGGTACAATATCTCTTATCAGTAAATACAGGAGAGAGAGAAAGTGTTTGCCTGACACTGTTCATTTAAAGCACAAGCATATGCTTAAATTTGGGGATTATGAGGATGCATAAATGTACTTGTTAAAAGAACATATTCATTTTTTAAAAAAACAATAAAAAACTATATTTTTACATGTACTGTTGATGTTGACGGTATTTAAGGTTAAGAATTCATAATATGATTTAGAACAAACCCAGGTTTAATATTGGTTAATTCATAAAAAAAATATAAGACAGAAAATAGAAGTTATATCTGAATATCTACTGAAAATGTGAGTAAATACCTAAATTTATATTAATTTTAAAGTCATGAAAAATTTTTAGAGGTCCTGGGCACAATAAGTACCTTTCGTTTGAAACAACTGAAATATTCATGATACATAGGTACTAATAAAATGAGAATATTAGAAGAATACAAAAAGTTTGGAAGAAATTGCAAAATGGCAATAAACTCGCCACTTGTGCAGGTTGCAAAGAAGTGATTAAAATTTGAATTTTTTTATGAAAGCATTATAGTGAGTTTTGCCACATAGAAATATTACATACAATCTCACGCAATATGGCAGATGAGCCGTCAGGAAAATCTCATCATATGCAATTTTGTGTTATTTTCTTTCCCTATGAGTTTTTGTCAAATTTGAACATTAAATATAATTAGATTAGGCTACTTTTTATATATGTTGAAAAATTCATGACAATCTATAAACAATTAAAGGAGTTATGAGAGTTAATATTGCCAAAAAACTTTGACAGCCATTATCTCGAAAACATGTTTCTCGCAGTTAGTGACTTTTTCCTGTCAGCAGACGATTTGATATATTATGTTGAAGCCAAGCAAGTGTTGAGAAAAAAAATACTTTTTTTAAAATACTGTGTTATAACGAATGCCCACTCGCCGGCGTCGCATTGATCGGGGGTTACATGTATTGCTTCTCGAGTAACTAACAGATATTATGTCAAATATTAATTTAACATGCACCCAATAACAAGTTGTCACATTATGAAGACTTACGATATTTATCGTCTCACAGATCCAGACTGAAAATACAATTAATGACTGTGTCTCCACCGAGAATTGAACCCGAGACCTTTGGCTCAGCATTCAGATATCTAACCAACAGCTAAGAATGCTGACAAAATATACTGAATACTTAGTACATTTTATAAACAAATTTCATAACTTTCATATGTTACCATCTTTCTGTAATTAGTAACTTAAATGTACATTTCAATGTTACTAAATATAATATGAAAATTTAATTATCTATTCAATTATTTATCATCATCTTCAGCCTGTGTTTGCCCACTGCAGCACATAGGCCTTCCTTCTCCTACTCTACTCCTTCCGTTCCTGTGTGATTTCCATCCACAGGAGTCCAACAAATCTTTTGATGTTGGCCATCCAAAGGTTCCCTGAATTTTGATTTTGAATATTTATTTTAGCAATAAATGGGAAAATGAGTGTTTTTCTTATTGTTGGACAAATCAAAAAAAAAATTATCCTGCATTGGGATATACTGTAAAGTATATATTGAATCATAGTCATTTTATTTATATCTGTATTGTGATACATAATTTACCAAGTAAATTACTTACACTTTTCTGTATCTCAGTATAAATTAAAAATTTACATAAATTGTAACACTTATTTTTAAAATTTCTTTTACAAAACAAAAACATATGTGATTGTTTGATACTTGGAAATATAAGCGTAATAAGTTAAAAACACTTTAATTATAATTATCATCTTTTTAATATATATTTAATTTATAGTCATATTATGGTACTTTAATTTACTTAAAGAGTGACAAATTAATATTTTTTTTAAACGGTCTATGAGATCTGTAAAAAACTATTTAAAAGGTACTTTTTTTTGTACATATTAACGCTTGTGTATTCTGTTAAGGTATTTTTAGTTGTTGCGTTTGAATATTATGTAATTACATTTTATTGAAAATTGTTTAGTATTACAAATCATCATTATAGATGAGTCGGTGGCAGAGTGGGCATCACACTTGCTTAGTATTCCAGCGATGCAGAGTTCGAATCCGACCTTAGTTGCCATGACCGATTTCGTTCACCTATAGCAAAATCATTTATGCTTCATTTAGGGAATTTATCTATGGTTTAGTGCACAGATATGGTAAGTGCAAAAAAATAATTTTACATGGGAGCATTTTTAAAATTTAATATTATATTCATGCTTTTTTGTATTTTTCACATATTGTCAATAAGTAATGTCTTTATCATTTATCTTACATACACATATCATAATTGTTTTCAATAAACTATGAAAAATGGAAGACTTGGAATGTTTGGTTAAAATAGTATTCGATGGATGCTGCAAAATGGATTGAGAATGAATGCAGCTAAATCTAAAGTGATGGTATTTGAGAAGAACGAAAGACGAACAAAATGCAAGATACTAGTGGAGAATGTACAATTAGAATAAGTGGATGAATATTTATACTTAGGAAGCATGTTTCAGCGTGATGGAAGATTGGCAAAAGATATTGAAAGGAGAGTAACGGCAGGTAATAGAGTGAATGGTGCATTAAGACCGGTAATGGCTGACCCAATTATTTCAAGGCAAGCAAAGCTCGCGGGACACAATGGTATCGTCGCACCGACTCTAATGTATGCTAGTGAGACATGGACATGGCAGAAGACGCATGAAAGTAGAATTGACGCGGTTGAAATGAGATCACTAAGACAAATGTGTGGTAAAACGATGTATGATAGAATAAGAAATGAGGATATTAGACGAGAATGCATGATTGAAAGAAATATCGTAAGTAACATGAAAATAAATGCCCTAAGGTGGTTCGGCCACATAGAAAGAATGAGTGACGACCGTCTGACAAAAAAAGTATACAAGGCTGATAAAAGAGGAACGAAAAATAGAGGTCGGCCAAGAAAAAGTTGGCACGATCACATAAATGGGATTTTGAAAGATGGTGATGTTAGAAGTAAGAATAATAGAAGAGCGTGTATGAGACGATGTATGGACGTGAATGAAGCGAGGAATGTATGTCAAGAGAGAGGAGTCTGGCGTTCAGTTCTCTCTGCCTACCCCAAATAGGGAAATGGCATGATGGTTTGGTATGAAAAATACAATCATTTTTGTATACATATCTCGATTTGGAAAAAAAATGTACTTGCCACATCAATGCACTAAACCATTGTTATAAGGATGTATAATATAATATGTACTTTTCACAAAAAAATCATCCATAAATGCTGTAGGTCATATTTGTTTAAAGAATATTAATTTCATAATGGCTAAAATAAAAAACATATTTGTTGAAATTAATGATTGTACAATTTTTTTGACAGTAATATTTATCTATCCTTACATGAGTGAAATAAGTTTCAAACAAGTATCGTACCTTCATGTTTCAAATCATCTTTAAAATTGTCGTAACTATGTGTTAGATATATTAGTTGAGTAATTTTACATTTTTTTTTTTGGGATATTTAACTGATAACAAGAATTTAGTTTTAGTAAAAATTGATAGGATATACTGCACTGTAGACATAGAGATATAATGTATAGAGTTGCAATCCCATACATGTGCACCATGCGTCTGGATTACTGGGTTTTATTGCACCCCGGTAAGTAGAAATTCCGATGTATACTAATAACATAAGATTTTTTTCCCGTTTTTAAGAACACTTTATTACCACTCGATACAACTGTCACTGTCTATTAAATGCTTAGTGTGGCGCATATCTAGTCATGGCCACTAATTCGGTGCACGACTTTTCATGTACAATTGTAACTCTATACATAATATCTTTATGGAGTGGATGACAAAATTTTGATTCCCGGACAATTGGCCGTACGCCCTTTTTACCGTATGGACAATTTATCGTGAGGACAATTGGCCGTGAGGACAGTTGGCCGTGAGGACAATTGGCCGTGGGGACAGTTGGCTGTGAGGACAATTGGCCGTGGGGACAGTTGGCCGTGAGGACAATTGACCGTATGGACAATTCACCGTGCGGAAACTATTTTTTTCATCAGAAAATTTTTTCTTTCTTTTTTCGTTTGAGTTAAATAAATTGCGTGAATAAAAAAAATGTTCGTTTATGGCGACGAACCGATTGCCTTATTTTTTTATTTCAAGATACTAGGAGAAATCCAATATGTCGACAGTGATTAAAACGAAATTTTACAAAATAAGCGGTAATTATGTAGTTCTAATTTGCTACATTTTGAGATATAAGAAGACGTCTGTTTTTAGACTTCTTCTTGTTCTTTTTTTCATTTTTCGAGATGGATATCGATTTATACTAATAAGAAGGTGTAGATTTCGAAACAATTTAAACTTCTTTGTTTTCTTTTGAAATGATGAGAAACCAATATGGCGGCCGTGATTTAAGGACGAGTTTTCAAAGTGAATGATTATGTTGGGTTTATCGAGTTTTAGTTTGCTACATTTTGAGATTTAAGAAGACGTCTGTTCTTAAACTTCTTCTTGTTCTTTTTTTGATCGACATATTGGATTTCTCCTAGTATCTTGAAATAAAAAAATAAGGCAATCGGTTCGTCGCCATAAACGCAATTTATTTAACTCAAACGAAAAAAGAAAGAAAAAATTTTCTGATGCTAAAAATAGTTTCCGCACGGTGAATTGTCCATACGGTCAATTGTCCATACGATAAATTGTCCTCACGGCCAATTGTCCTCACGGCCAACTGTCCCCACGGCCAATTGTCCTCACGGCCAACTGTCCCCACGGCCAATTGTCCTCACGGCCAACTGTCCTCACGGCCAATTGTCCTCACGATAAATTGTCCATACGGTAAAAAGGGCGTACGGCCAATTGTCTGGACACGCAAAATTTTATATTCAAAATAATATAGTAATACAAGTATATTCAAACAGTATTTCATTTCATAATAAGTAATATCAATCATTAAAATCAGATGTAGCTCTATCAAACTTTCTCATTAAACTGTACTGTTAATTGTTACCGCTTTGGATTAGACATTGCATACTAAAATAATCTTCTGGGGTTTTTTTTTTTATAAAAAGCATCCGTCAATTCATAGGTTATTCTCTATGGCAGAAATTTCTGCCTTTCTGGTCATAATATTTATATCAATTCTATTGATTTTGTCGGGGTGATATTCATCGAGGATTATGTGAACAAAATATGAAAATCTGATTCTTAATTAACCTAACCTCTTTGTGTTTGTTTATTTATGAAATTAAACATTTTTTTTGCAATTTTAGGTTACTTTCTCTTGACTAGTATATTAAAGCGTTTTATTAAGAGGATTTGGAGGCAAATCATGCAATATATAATTAACAGAAGCGACGTGCAGTCTTCATGGAAAATTTCTGTCAGCACTTATACCTAATGTAGAAATTTTGATCATGGACAGAAACTGATGTATATAATTTATTTAATAATGTATGTACAGCAACACCCTTTTTATGTATAATTTTCGTCAAACATCTTCAACGAGTTTCCAGTTGCACAGAGTGCAAATTTGTGTCTTTTTGCTTTGTTGGTTTACGTGCAAATCGCCCCCCTTCTCAGCTAAAAGTTCAAGATGTTTGGCTTCAACTATACCTATATTTGTTTAAAAATTTAAACAGTTTAATGAGTCATTTTAATTTTTGTATAAAGGTATAATTGTGTTTGGACACTTGTTTGAAAGTTGCATCCTCATTAATGTAATTTTATTTTTTGATCTAGTGCCACCATCAAATTTGTATTGGAAGAATATGTTATTGAATAGGTTCATCAGAAATAACATCAGGGTATTGCTGTACTTAAAATATTATCTTTGTTACCGAGTATTCCCAATATGTGAAGTTGTATATTTGTGTTAATAATTGATTTTATCCTTTCTGTTGTGTCTATTTTTTCTGTTACTTTTTTTAGGTTCATAAAAAGATAAGCCATTGAAAAACTTGTAATAGTATGTAATAAAGGCAGAAAACAATTTAATCTATTCAATAAAATGTAAACCTTTAACCATATCTACTAAATTTGTGTACATAGCAGAATGCTTCTGCGGAGTCTAGTACTCTACTTATCCGACTTTTGAATGAGTAGTAAAATAAATTCCTAATTTAATTTGAAAAATTTACAAAATCAATTGAAAATCACGCAAATTTTAAATTGTGTTGAGTTTCAAAGGAGAGTTTGTAGACACATTCTTATATAATTTCTTTATGCAAATTATTTATAAGGATAAATCACTAGCCTTTTTTCACATCATAAAAGAAGCGCCTAGTCGCAAAACCCCGAATATACAGTTAGTAGATGGCGAAATTCTCGATAAAATGATCGACATGTCACTTCCAAAATCTGTGGTTAGTTGCAAATTCCTCTAAAAACAAATTAGCCAATCACAGAACAGGAACATGCTGACATTCAATATGGCCTCCATAGCATTATGAGATTTGGTGACGTGTATTATTTGGTTTCAAAACCCCCTAAAAAAATGTGTTACATGCTAAACCCACTAAAATTAGATGCGAGTTTCAAAATCCCCCGTAAGAAACTATGTATCTTTAATTAATTTTTTGTAATGATTATAGTTATCGTAAAACAACTTGAACCATTCATGTAGTTCGCAAATTTGTGTCTTTGGTTGGATTGTGTGCAAGCTGAAAAGGCTCGAGAAGTTTGGCGGCATCTATACATACAATAATAATTAAAATTTCTCATGGTTCCTAAGATCTTTATTAGATATTTAAAAGACACTAAACATACAGAAGATGGCACAGTATGAAAAACTAATACACAAAATAAAAATAGGAAAAAAAATTAGGAATAAAATAGGAGAACACAAATCCACAACTACACATACAAAAAATTACTTTCTGAGAAAGCTACCAAAAAAATTGGACACGAAAGAATAATGTGGCTGTGGACTCAAACAATAATTTGCTAGAACAACTAAAAAATCATTCCAACGGGAATTGAAAACCAGATTTTGTATCAAGAACTGAAGTGGGTTGCTGTATATGAAAAACTACATGTTAAACTTACAATGTTGAATATAAATTATTGTCATGAGCCAATCGACTCTTAATAATTACTATAAATAAAAAAAAATGCTAAGCCATAACTTTAGGCGATTAATAATTGAACCCATCACCCGTATAAGGGTCTATATCATACATTTTGGTCAAAAACAACTTTTTTAACAGAAAAAGGTTCTATATCACAGGACAACGTAAAATTATTTTATTATTCTCTTATAATTGCAACTAGAGGTGGGTAAAACAGCTTATTTTTTTAAACGTTATAGAGGTTTCGTTAATTTTAAATAACGTTATTTTTAAAGGCTTAAAAAGCTTATTTATATTTGTACTTTATATATACAAGTACAATATACCTAAATCTAAAAAAAATTAACATGCAATGAAAAAAAAGGTATGTTTTTGAAATAAATATAATGTACTTTTAATTTTTTGCTTCCTTTAAAATGCCAAAAATACAGTAGAAATGTTATACAATATATACATATAGTTTAAAAATTATGTTCATGATAATTTTAAAAACAAAGCCGACTACGCACAATAAACCAACCCGATAGGCGTTTTAAACGATACTAAAGAAACCAAAAATAAACGTTTACAAAAATCAGTAATAATAATAACTTATAACGTTGAACGAAACAAGACGATTTGAAACTGATCATTCGTCACAATGATGTCAACAGATGTCAATCACGTGTTAACTAGCGACCGACAATGTTGCATGCCGCGCCGGTCAGCTAATCATAAATCACAATCATCTCGCAACGTTGTCGTTAAAAATAATACATCTTTGTTATGATTATAAAATAAGCTTTTAACGAAAAACAGCTTTTAACGGAATCATCATCGGAACGTTATGATTCATGATTGAAATCGTTGTAACACTCGCAACGTTCAACGAATATCGTTTAAAATTTATAACGTTTGATTGATTATATTTTTAAACGAATATTTTAATCAGCTTTCGTTTAAACGATCATCTCTAATGGCAACCCAAAACACTTTTTTGTCTATGAAAGTTAGCGGTTAGGCGTACAAGGGTATTAACGTTTTAATAAAAAAATATGTTTTTTCTCAATATATTTTTTTTTTTCATATAGATCCTTATACGGGTGATGGGTTCAATGCTAAATATCTCGTGATCACCAGTCATTTTAGGGGGTTCTCCAACTAGGCACTTCTAATATAGCACATTATGATCTGTTGCTTCTGTAAATATTTCTGGAACCCCATTGCCAGTAAATCCATTCTCAGTCAGATTGAAATAATCAGCCATCATTTTTGTTTTAAATTACTTTTTAGCTGATTTTTTAAAAAGTTTTGATTAAATTCTCTTCTTCCAGATATTGTCCGATGATTACCAAATAGTTATTTAAAGGTAGGATACAATCCTCAATCAACAGCAGATGAGCTTATCAAACAATTGACTTATGTATATTTCAACAACTTTTAAAGTAGGGTTGGGTTAGTGATTTGCTGTTCTGTTTATCAATATGTTATTTAAATTAATGCTAATTCATCCTCACTACACCTTGAATAGTTACATAAGACAAAATATTAATACTTCTAGTAATTTTATCATACGTCTATCAAAATAAAAATACAATATTCAGACAGATATTTATTTACAAAAACAAAATAAATGAATTACAATATGTGGCAGGGTTTCATTATTCAAATACGTGGTCATTAAAGACCATCATCTATCAAAATTTATATTTTTTTAAAATTAAATTAAATATAATATATTGTCTTAAATTCTCAGAAATTCTAACACAATAATATTAAAATATTACTAAAAGCGTAATCACTTATGTTATAAACACCAGTCCACAAGATATGTGCACAAACCCCATTGCAAATATTTATCAAGTATTGGAGGGGTTCATAATTCAACAGAATATTTAATTACAATTATCAGTTTGTGTGAATGATAATGAGGTATTTTAACATATGTATTAAACATGTAAAACAATTGAATTTTCTTCATAATATGTACAAACTTATTAAGTATTTCATATTATTTTACACACACTGTTATTAAAAAAAAAACAGTAAAATTAGAATTCCAATTTACTAGCAAAAATTATATGTATGAATTCAATTTTAAGTACATATAAAAAAAATCACAAACATTTTTCAGTGCCACTATTTTTACGACCGGAATTGGCGGGAAAAGCGTTTTCCCGCCAAAAAGTGTCTATTTACACAACAAATTTTCTGACGTCGTCTATGTTTTTAGGTCATTTATAACCATAGAAAGCGCAGATAAATAAAAATACAAAAATATTTACCTTTGTCATTTTTTCAATGGTCATAAAAATGCAATATGGAAACCAACTTGAAGAAAAAATAAATTATATTGGCATCTTATTACATTTACTTAATTTTATAAATCATTTTTTCATCGAGATCCACAATTATAACAAAGTATAAAAAAAGGTAAATATTTTTATAACTTGATTTATCTGCGTTTTCTGTGGTTATTTTTGGTTTTCGTCTATGGTTGAGTCGTGTAAATAGTTATAGCCTAGATTTAATCACAAAGAAACACATTTGTTTTGAAGCAGTTGGTTCAAATTCAAAATTTCCACAACATAAGATTTTTTTTTTCAATTTGATGGGATCTTACTGTAATTTGCTACCCAATTATCTAAAATTTTGAGCATTAAGTATTGCGTCCAAATACGTACTTGGATAATTAAAAAAAAAAATATATATATAACAAATTGTAAGCATACATAATAAAATTTGTTGAATAATATGAAAAATTATACAATAACAAAAAAATATCTTGTAGAAATTCTCTAAAAATTGTACACAAAGTTCATACAAAAAAAAAACAATAAATATACAATTTAAAAAAATCTCATCACACATTAATAAAAATAAATTAACAAATCTGAATAATCATGGCACGAAAAGATAATTTATTTGTCATAGTCAACATTTTACAATAAGGAAATATTTGTATTTAAAAGACAATTTTTGATAAATACACAATATAGTACCTATGCCTTATAAATTATTTTTATAAAAATATATTATTATTTATTCAATATTACATATCAGGGGTGGCCAACAAGTAAATCGCCCAACATCTATATTTGCAGCTAAATACTGAAATGTTTAATCCAAAATAATCTTGAAATATGAATTTTTTTAGCAAAGATGTTGGGCGTATCCTTGAGAGACTGAATAAGAAACGAGGAAATAAGACGCCGGTCAAAGGTCATACACATTGCAGAAAGAGTGGGATGGCTAAAATGGCAATGGGCAGGTTATGTGGCAAGACAGAGGGATAATAGATGGACCCCCATAATTCTGAATTGGAGACCCTATCATAATAGAAGTGTAGGGAGACCATAGAGGGAGATGGACTGACAATATTGTCAAACTGGTGGGACATGGGTGGAAGCAGAGTGCCCAGGGTAGAGAGAAATGGAAAACCCAGGAAGAGGCCTATATCCAGCAGTGGAGTGAATGGGGTTAAAAAGTAGATAGCAAAGATTTATTGTTTTATCTACAAAGTATTCTTATTGTAGAAGGTACAACTTTTTTACTCAAAACAATTCATCCTCAAGAACCGTATGTGCTAGGGCAAAGTTTCATTTTTTCTATTCTAATATTTGATAAACTAAAAGTTGAAAGGAAAAATTGGCAACAACAATTTTATACTTTTGTTTGTCTTCAAAAAAGAGCTCAGACAGAGTATAAATGTTGTCGGGCAATCTTCCCCTGTCAACTGATGTAAGCCAACACAAGAAAAATATTTATCTTCTTTTTTTTAAAATTGTCAATATTGACAGTGTTTAATGTGTAGAACTCCATTATACTAGGTATTTTTTAGTCAAACAAAAATGATTATGGTTCTACATGTATATTTTCCTTATAATAGGACGACCGTTTCAGCTGACTAGGCCCTTATCAACTTAATAATTATAATCCTTGAAAGTCTTCAGTAACATGAGATGATTGTTCCATAATAAAAGTAATTGCTTGGAGGATGTGGCTATTGTGAATATCCTGAACAAAAGCTTTATCTTGCTTTATTATTGTTTTTATTTCACACACAATTTAATTATTTGGTCAAGGAGAGGAATATTCAAATTATTCAATCACTATGAAAATAAAGAAGTTGCTATGTGGCACGGAGTAATTGTTCATAGTAAGCTACTTGTATGGTGATTATTGTGATTAATATTGGGATGATAAAGGATAGGTGGGTGTAGAACAAACAGGAATGAGAGGTCTAAGGAATATTAAAACAAATACTTACAAAGTATTGTGCAAAGCAGAATGCAGTAATTATAGAGGAATAGCACTACTGCCGACCTGCTATAAGATACTGTCGTACATACTCTTGGTGCGAATAACCCTATATGCTGAAGAATGCATAGGCGATTATCAGTGTGGATTCCGAAAGGGGCGAAGTACTACTGACCAAATATTCTCACTTCGCCAGCTGTTTGAAAAGCACTGGGAGTTTTCTATGGAGGTGCTCAGCCTGTTCATAGACTTCCGACAGGCCTATGACAGTATAGAGAGACATAGTCTGTGGAATTCGATGATGCACTTTGGTATCCCGAGAAAGCTGGTGAACATGACAAAAGCATGCGTTAGTGGATCTTCAAAGGCTGCAGTGAAGGTGGAAGGAAATACTTCTGAACCATTCATGGTGAGAACAGGGCTTAGACAAGGAGATCTACTGTCACCTATCCTCTTCAACTTAGCTTTGAAAGGGTAGTGCAAGGTATTGAGAATACACCAGGTGGTAAATTTTTGGGTATGCAGACGATATAACGTTGGTAGCAAAAGAACACCCTGACTTGGAGGATATGTACTCCACCATCAAGAATCAGGCTGTCGCAATGGGACTTAAAATCAACACCCAGAAGACAAAGCACCTCTATCTATCCAAATTAAATTACTTTAGGAAGCCACCCTATAATGATGTGGTTGTCAGTGGGGATAGGATAGAAGAAGTGGATAAGTTCACATATCTGGGTAGCATTCTTACAAACACCAATGAGATGAGCGTTGAGATAATGTCCCGAATTCAAAGTGGCACAAGAGCAGCAGCAGCACTGGGAGCATTCCTGTCTCCAAAGTCCATATCGCGAAGAGTGAAACTCCAGGTCTATAATAGCCTAATTAAACCAGTAATCCTGTATGGTGCCGAGTCCTGGTGCATGACACTCAAGGACCAACAAAGACTGCTAACGTTTGAAAACAGGATATTGCGTAAAATATTAGGCCCAAGACCAAGAATTGCGGCAGGTACCTGGAGATCACGAAGCAATGAGGAGATTCGTGCATTGACAGGACAACCTTTAATCACCAACGAAATCAGGTGCAGAAGATTAACTTGGATTGGACATGTTATCAGATATGGGGAAGAAAGAGCCACAAAACGTATCCTGCAAAATAATCCTGTGGGCAAGAGACCCCTGGGAAGACCAAGGCAGAGATTGATGGACAATGTTACCCGAGATCTGAACGTGCTGAATGCTTGTGATGACTGGGAGTCCACTGCAGCTGACAGGAAGGCTTGGAAAGCTATTGTTCAGGAGGCTAAAGCTCTACCGGAGTTGTATGGCCATCGGAAGTAAGGAAGTATGATATGGGTAAACATGGATGGATTTGATTCCGTCTATTAACCAGACTTGCCCCCCAGAACTCTTTCAACTTATACATTCAGTATTTTTTTTTTTCAGCATTAATAATGACCAAAGTAGATAATTAAGGTGTCAATGAATTGAAAGAAAATGGCACATTGAATTGGAGCCACTTTTTGTAAAGGAAAAATCAAACATTAATTTAATTATCAAGTTCATAAATTCACCATAACAGTGATTGGCAAGACATTATTGTGCAAAATGCATGCATTTCATTTTTCAAATAGTGATTATAGGATAGATTGCTACCTCGTATGAAACCTGCGTTTCATAAATTTGCAGTTCACATTCACTGGTTGGAAGGAATTGGTGTTTGGTAGAAGACTATTTATAATAAAAACATTTGAAACCACAAAAAATAGTTTACCAACTTAAATGTAACCATGTAACTGACATTTTATATTTTAATGTATGTGCATAAAAGATATATATTTACTTCTAAAACGGACTTACATAATATTTGATTTAGTTACATAGGTACATGGAAATTAGGTAACAATAAACTATTTCAATAACCTACCATTACTTTGAATTTTAATAAATAGTTGCATGTAACACATGAGATCCAACTGTCGACGGTGATACAGTTGAATAATACATAAAAATCCACGTATGTTGTAAATAAAAAAAATAAATAAACGTACCAAACTATAATATCTTAAATCCAAATTATTGAATTATTTAAAATATTTTATTTTCCTATAAAAAATATGTATGTAAGGATAGGATAGTGTGGAGTTCAGTTCTATTTTACTACCCCAAATAGGTAAACGGCTTGATGGTATATATGTATGTATGAAGATTAAGTATCAAACTAGAGTCCCCGTTGATATTGTATATTCTGCCAGACAAACTTATGGAACTAAATCGTTTGTGATCTACAGTTATAGAGTATGTACTTTTTATAGACAGTTAAATTATACTAACTGTGCCGACTGCCGTGGCACAGTTGGTAAGCCGTTCGGTTTCTGTGCGGGCGTCCTGGGTTCGATTCCCAGCAGAGGAGAAATTTATTTCTCACGCTAATATTGCTACTCTGGGCTGGAAACACTGGTTAGTTGTAAGAAATTGCCATACGACAATAAACTCACCACTTGCGCAGGGGTGCAAGGAAGTGGTTATTATTATTATTATTATTAAATTATCTAACTGGGAAGTTTCGGTGTTTTTTGGTATTTATAAAAAAAATGTAATAAATCAGTGCGGGTTTGTCACAGATAAATCTACAATGGACGCAATACAAACGGTCAGAATTGTGATGGAGAAGTATAAAGAAAGCAAAAAGGATCTCCACATGGCCTTCATCTATTTAGAAAAGGTGTTCAACCGAGTCTCAGAAGACAGCACGTACCTGAACACTACATAGACATGTACGGTGAAATAGAAACCAGGGTGAAAACGTCAGTTGGAGCGAGTCGTTTAGAATCGTAGTCCATCAGGGATCTGTCCTGAGCCCACTTCTGTTTAACTTAGTAATGGACGATGTCACAAAAGATATTCAGAGACCAATACCATGGAATATTCTGTATGCAGATGAAATCGTGCTGCTGGGTGATGATGTGGATGGTACACAGATCATGTTGAACGAGTGGCGAAAGGCATTAGAGGACATTGGACTGAAGATAAGCCGCTCAAAAACTGAACATATGCCATGTTGCTTTTCAGGTCAGAAACCAGCTACAGCAGGCAACACTATACTTGCAAGATATATACACGACCCTCAAACATCGTCCTTTAATACTTGGGAAGCAAAATATCACCATTGACCGACCCTGAAACAGATGTCGCACATCGCATAAAAAGCGGCTGGATGAGGTGGAGGTCCCTATTTGGTGTTCTATGTGACAAGAGAATGCCAGTGAGAGTCAAAGGTCAAGTATACAAGATGGTAGTAAGACCCACAATGACGATGGCTCGGAATGCTGAAACACCAAAAAGAGATGCACACGGCGGAAATGAAGATGCTAAGGTGGGCTGGGGGTCTGACAAAAAGAAGAATGTTCACGTGCTATGAAGCCTCTAAGTTAGTGTTTTTTGCATGCAAAGTCTCCGCTATCCCTAATACGCGTATCTTGGCTTAATACTTTGTCGATATTTTTATAGAAATAAATTCTCTTGAACAAATCGACAGTTGTAATAGATTTATTACAGCTTCTAAATTTATATTTCATATGGTGAATATTTATTTAAAAATTGCCACAAAATAGAAGTAATCTGGGAGATATAGGTCCGGTATTACAGTCGGCCCTCAACTCATTGAGTTTGTTAAACTCAAGATTAATGTTAAGGGGAGATTGAATCCATTTCCGTATTACAGTGCAATATGACATGTCAGTTACTAAATATATTTTACTTTTTCTGTGGTTATTATCTGTCAAATTTTAAATAACCTCAAATAATACGAACTACAAAACGGGACGCTACGACTTGAAATACTATTGTTTTATTATCCAACATGGTAAATTTAATTTTTTTTCACCAAAATAATGCGTTTATATGCCCATGTTCGTTTAAATATGGCTGTCAGTTTGTTTTGTTGTGTGGCGCCACCGTCGATACAACTAACACCTCTAGTGATAGAAACTGAAACTACACGCGTTGCCTAGCAAATGACAGTTGACTCACCGTTAAGTACTTAATCCGCCAGAAACGTTGAGTTAAATATTTGTCGTTTTAGTGACGTATTTGAGGGAAGATTAGGCCTAAACATGTACATACACAATGTTGTCATACTTTGTAATCTGGTTGGTTGGAAGAAATTGCCTAGTGGCAATAAGCCCGCCAGTGTACAATTATATTTGTTTATATTATGTACAAGAAGATGTATAAATAAATAAATAAATAAACAGACACAGTAATATGCTATATTTTTGTAAAACTTGAGTTTAGCTCTTAAACTGAGACTGTAATACCGGCCCACAGTGAGTGATCAATAAGTGTATGATTAACAAAATCAATATGTAGCCAGTTTCATAATCAAATTTTGAAGTTATTTTAAGGTTTCCATAAACATACCACATTTTATAAAGCATATATGTAATTTGAGTTTCCTTTATATCAAAGTCTGTAGATTGGTATTTGGTGTCTGATTTAAATATTTATGCCACTAGTAATTCATTATTTGTGTATTGTCACGGTGAAAAAAGTAATGAATCAATCATATTTGCATCATGTCTAATAATCCAATGTAGTGATTGAGTTGATTATTTATTTAGAACTTGGACGATTACTATTTATTTACTGTTAAATGAAAACAGGGAAGTGAAATTTAAGACAGATTTCAATTTTAATAAAAAAAAAATTGATATCATTGATTCAATCGATTCTCATTTCAGTGACAATTCTGTCAACCTCGTGATTAGTAAATATCTGTCCTTATAAAAATTTCATGGGTGATTTTGATTTGAAACCCAATTGTTTATCATTAAAACTGACTAGTATTATGAAACCAGCTATGAAGGATTTGAATGTTTTTAAATTATTGTTATATACGAGTCGTTGAAGGCTGGTAATTAAAATCAAGTGCATATGTATATGCATATGTAATAATACAGTCTGATTTCGAGAAATCAGCTAGGTATGTCATATAATTTTTATTAGTGTCATGGATATATTTACAAAACAAAAAATATCAGAGAAGATGATATGATATTGTTTTACACATTGGAAGTTCTAAAATACATAAGTTTGTTATATTAAAAATACAACAATTTGTTTTAAATTCTACGTATATTTGTTAATTCGTCGATAGCTATTTTGCCTTGCTAGGGCATCTTCAAGACTATGACGGCGTGGAGTTTCTGTCGGGTTATATATGTAGGTAGAGGGTTGAGCTTACAATTTTTTGATTGGTCAGTATCTACAAACAGAGTATTAAACATGGCAGTGGGTGGAGACTATAGTTAAACTTAACAATTGACTGACCAATCCCTAAATATGTTTGTATACAGGTAGTTATATTTGTTTATTGATATAGTTCTAAGGATTTTATTTTATTGGTGGGTTATTTTCTAGGTATAATATTTGTTTATTTGTGGATATTGCAATATAATATGTATTTTGCGGTACAGGTAGATAGAGGTAGTTATATTGTTTTATTGATGTTAAAATATTTGAATTTTGAGAGGTTCCAGGGAAGAAGTGTGGTGAAGGTTGGATATGTAGATTATTTTGGTGATGTCTTGGTGGCAGGATTATGGATCTGAAACAATGAATTATTTTGGCAGAATCAAATCTATGGATTGTTAATTTCTAGATGGGATGACTTCAATTAGTGGCGATTTGTAGATATTAATTTGTTCATTGATTATGTTATAATTTTTATTATGTTTTGAAATTTCTAACTGTTCAAGAATATTCAATTTTAATCGCCAAATCGCCACTAATTGTAGTCATCCCATCTAGAAATTAACAATCCATAGATTTGATTCTGCCAAAATAATTCATTGTTTCAGATCCATAATCCTGCCACCGAGACGTCACCAAAATAATTTACATATCCAACCTTCACCACACTTCTTCCCTAGAACCTCTCAAAATTAAAATATTTTAACATCAAAAGAATAGCCATTATATAAATAAATACATAAGAAATACATCAATAAAACAATATAACTACCTCTATCTACCTGTACCGCAAAATACATATTATATTGCAATATTCACAAATAAACAAATATTATACCTAGAAATAACCCACCAATAAAATAAAATTCTTAGAACTATATCAATAAACAAATATAACTACCAGTATACAAACATATTTATGGATTGGTCAGTCAATTGTTAAGTTTAACTATAGTCTCCACCCACTGCCATTGTTTAATACTCTGTAGATACTGACCAATCAAAAAATTGTAAGCTCAACCCTCTACCTATATAACCCGACAGAAACTCCACGCCGTCAGTCTTGAAGATGCCCTAGCAAGGCGAAATAGCTATCGACGAATAAATAAATATATACGCAGAATTTAAAAAAAAGTTTTATTTTTAATATAATTTAAAATGGAATTCTACTACGTAAAATATCCACAAGTACTTAACATAAGTTTGTCATAAACAGTGTAAATTTATATTAAAATGATCATTAGTAATTAACGACATCTAACTTTAACATGAAAATCTACAAAATCTAATACTGACAACTCCTATGTAGACTACGTATGTTGAAAATCACAATCCAAACATCAATAGTAGGGAATCCAATCGCGCACCATAAGTACGATTCCGCACGCCTACGGGATCGAGGTCATCATCCTGCGGATCCGCGTGATTTCAAACTATCACAAATCAAAATACTTTTTCCAGTTGCTAAGAAAATTAAATACAATTCAATAAGAAACAACTGAAATCAAAATAAAAGTAGCATTTATTAATGAGAACATGGCTCAAACACCATATTTCGCTTTCAGTCCCTAAAGTCATGTGGATCCCCCGTTGGTGGGATTGGATTCTCCAATCAATAGATTACCTCTAAATATTAATTATGATAGCAGATACAATATAGATTTGAACATCCGAATAAAAAAATATGGCTGGAATTGGGGTTTTCAACACACATATTAGTGTCTATATGTATAGTTATTGACAGACATCTAGAAAAATTACACGGGTGCGCAAACAACCTCGATGTTTGGCGATAAATATAGGAAGTGTCAATTTATAATCAATATATTTAGATTATCAAGTACATCTTGAATTATTTAAAAAAATGAACACAAGAGAAATATATCATAAATATCATTACATTCAATTCTACCCTAAAATATTTTTGTGCATTAGGCAATATTCAGCATCCAATCTCGCCGAACAAATGACTTTATTTAACTATATTTATTAAATAACATTACCAAATAAAAGTAAAAATATATCGATTTAATTAACTGAACTGAGACTTAAACAGAGAACGCAAATCCACATAAACAACACACATACTTAAGATGTTACATTGTGACACCCCTAAGAATATTAATAAAAAATGCTGAGGTGAAAACACCCGAAAATATTCTAATTTTTTTCTATTTGATTACTCAAAGCAAAATTATCATCCAGTTTTATGTCAAAAACAATTAGAATAAGTAATTTTGGTGAATCAATATTTACAGATTGTAATTATATTCAAACTTAAAGAATCCAAACACTATACTTGAAGTTTTGAATTTCAATCATAGTAAAATAATTATAGGATTCAAATACGAAGGGAGTTTCAAACATTGAAAAGTATTAAATAATTCAGTAATAAATTATTATGTTAACTTTAATATACATGAATATATATTTGAGATATAACAATGTGCATATAAAATAACACAGTTTCCTTATATGTATAAAGTTACAAGATCAAATAATAGGAGATCATTTGATATTTTTTCGACGGTGGGAAAGCTTTAATTTTTAATGATATCATTATATCGATTTACATATATTTAAAAATAAATAAAAAAAAACAGTTCTACTTATTTTGACAAATTGATACGATGTGCTTTGCACGAAACATGTAGTCAAAATCAAAACTAATAGAAACGTTAAATTAACACTGGAGAGGAATACTAGCTTGCTGTTTATTAGTTGCATGGGAGAAGTTAATAAATTAAAAAGCATAAATAACTTTCAAGCTCTTTTTCTTTTCAATTCACAATGTAATTCTATAAAATGAATACCACAATAATTGAGAGCTGAATAAATTAAAAAAAAAATATAAATAAAAGAATAGTGTATGATGTAAAACACTTTTAGTCTGTATTTTATTTGAATATATTTGAGTTTGATGTAATTGGAATTTGATCAAAATGTTGTTTCATTTTACCTTTCCAGCATCAAATAATTTTTTTATTTATATTTAAATATTTATAATACCTATATAAATAATAATGGAATTCCATCAAGTACTTTCGATCAACATTACAAATATAATTTTATAATATTGTTGAGAAATAACAGATAAACAAATCATCAAAATATTTTTTGCCAATTATTAATTCTTCATTCGTTTCAACCTCAACATGAATTGAGGCTAATTTTAATATTAAAATAAATGTGATATTAAAACTAAGTTGTCATTTTTATAGTGGACAAAGTTAGAAATAACTTCAAATTTCATACTAACTAATTGTCATTATTATAATAACACACTATTATGATGTCTGTGTCACCGGAATGCAATTTTTAACAATTGCGAGTGCGCACTTAATCAACAGTGATTTGTACTTATTTTCCACATACGTAACAATTGTTCCATAATTTAATTCTAAAGTTTATCTACGAGGTTCCTAATGATTCATTGGTAATAAGTGGTACCTTGGCTACCTCGAAAAATATTTTATGAGAATACTTATTGCGGACGGTGCTAAGGGCTTCTTTGGGCTTTTTGTGAAGGCACATGTTTTGCACTCGCGCCACGGGTAAAATTTCCTCAAGAGTATAACCTGTAAAAAAAATATTAAATTCACTCATAACATGAATTTTGACAACGAGGTGACGGATGCTTGTCAAGAAATAAAAATGTGGAATACTGATCCCTTTACCTACTCCATTAGGGACATGTCATTATTTTCATTACTTCTTGAATGCATTTTCAGTTTTAAGGCTAGTGTCCATACAGGCACATTGGACTGATCAAACGCAGCATATCAGACAAATTTTAGTATTCTTTGTATAGGAATTCATTCAAGTGAGTCTACATTGATTGGTACAGTACGGAGCATGCGCATCATTGCTAGGAGACAAAAATCTGATCCGTCTGCTACACATGTATACACATGAATATAAATACTACTAATTCTTACATGCATTGACAGAATTGTCTATTTTGTTGAATACAATCGTGGGCTAGTTTTTTTTAATGACTGGCCATTTATGCTTATTCCGTTTAAATTATTATTTTCTATTACACATTCACGGTCGTATACGGGAATAATGTAAGAAAAAGTTGAGGTCCCGTAAGCAGTATTCTCGCAGTACGGGACCTTACCATATCCTTACATTTTTTTCAAATAACTTAGGAACAGAGATTTAATTGATGAAAAATACAAGTACCTGTATAATAGACGTGTGTTGCTGTCCATGTTCCCAATTTTTTCATTTTGATAGCTAAATACAAAGCGGCGGCAGCCATTTTACTGTCAGACATAGAAATTACGGCGTACTCCATAAGGCATAATTCCAATACAAATCTAGCCAAGGTTAGTGTAGGCATTGATACACAAGCGCACTAAAAAGACAATGTGTTGTTAGCTTTTATATTTTAAGCCATTGTTAATTCTCTCTCAATGACTTCTAAGAAAATTAATCCAAATAATATTGTTACTTACAAATTGATAACTTAAAATACATGTACATAGTTGGTAACTGAGCTATTATTTTTAGCAATATTTTGGAATCTGTTTGTTATCTTTGAACCACTGTGTTATATATAATGGTAGGAAATATTATTACTAGGAATGCATTGGTACAGGTGTAATCCATTTGATGATACATCACAATTTACGCTTTACGAAGTAGGAGAGCTGATTTGACTCGTATATATACATCTGAATATATATGTTATGTGAACCTACATTCACAAAATAGTACAACACATGTGTTACGCGACGTCTTACTTAGGCGATTCAAAGCGAACGCGATCTGATGCAGTTACACGCGAATACCCTACGCGCGTTTGGTAACGTAGGCCACTTCTATAGTTAGACTGTTTGTTATTTTCGCGCCGCGACGCTTAGAGTTCGCATTCAGATCGCCTACGTAAGACGTCGCATTATATTAATTTATTTTAAAATCACATAAGGAAATATTCACACTGTTTTAACTACACATAAATGTTTATTTTGTGATTTTAGTTACAGTGCCAAATTATTTGGATTAGTATACAAAAATAGAATTAAATTTGCTGTAAGTTTATTATAAGGTTCTTGCAATAAATAAAACTAAAATAGATATGAGAAGTAGGATCACTAAGTAGAGTTTTACCTACCACATATACCTGTGGCTCAAAAGATAGTAATAATCTTATCGGACGGCCATCAAATATTTTAGCAAATTATTTTAGTATCTATACTGTATAGTCCCATCAAAAATGAACAGTTGATTGGTCATACATTATATAGTATGAAAAGATACTCACTCTTGCGTACCGTCTCAAAAAACGATAGGAAAGGGGAATGCCAAGGTCAAAACCGATAATTTTAAGTACGTTGATTTCCATATTCAACAATTGTCTCAGGCTGTATGCTCCGTCACAAATGTACAAGAAATCATCAACTAGAGGTGGAATACGTTCCTAAAAAACAATGTAATTTACAAATACAGGCTATTTTTAATACGTGCAAAAATTATGACTGCTTGATTTAATATCTAACGATTTATATAATGACAAATTACCAAGACAGAAATGGTCTGAAGAATATGTTTTTAAAATTTGATTTATAATTCTATCTGTACAAGTAAATTTGGGATTTTTATCCCAGGATACATCCATAGAAAAAATCTATAAACACACCTTTTCTGTAATTATACCAGAAAAGTCAAAATAATATTTAATAAATAATATAATATTTCAGGGCACTAAATAATCAGATTGTTATTACTACTTCACAAAAGTAATAATAACAATTTGATTATTAATATCTCAGTAAATACAGAACGGGGATATATTTTTAGTAAGATATACTATACTGGGAAATTATATGCTGTTAGAGAAATGGTCACCGAATCTATCACCATATTTTTTTGAGGTTACATACTTTTGATATTAATTAGTGGAAACAACCTCTTCCAAGTTTTTAGATCATTAAATTATACAGTAGTATCAATTACATAATGCCGCTTTTAGAATGTAGTGCTGAGGATGGTTAGTCAAAGCATTAAAAACCATGGAATGAATCTTGTAAAATAAACAAATAGGTATGTACTTAAACTTTCACATATCTTATAGAAACAAAATACTGTTTGATAGATTAATCGAAAAATAAAACTCACATCAAATTTGGACGCAATGAATAGAGATGCAGCTCCCAAGAGTTGAAGTTCCTCCTTCCCAGTAGTCTCTTTGCATAGGTACATGTCAACAAGCTTTACAGCCAAATAAAGAGTCTCGTGATTGAGTTCAAAGCTCTCTTGCACTTCCACCATCCAATCTACCAAGAGAGCTCTCATAACACCAGTCAACGATTTTTGACGGGGCATGTAGTCTTCGATGTAGAAGGAACTCTAAAAAATCACATTTTGGATTATTATAAAAAAGATCAATGACCAAAAATTTGCACTTATATCTATTCACACCTTAACGACTTCCAATCGACCCAAACTACACGTCAGACTAGACAGACTAGACAAGCAAATATACAGATACCGAGAACCAAATCGACTTATGGACAAAGAAATTTTCATTTCCTTGGAGTAAAAATTTTCAATTTGCTTCCAATTGAATTGAAGAAAACTACAAATATAAACAGCTTTAAATGTGGATTAAAGAAGTGGGTAAAAAAAACAGACAAGACACTGATAAATAAACAACTCTACGTTAACATACAATGACACACACGCACACCTAAACAATATACCTATATAATTATAAGCTGCTTCAGAACAGGTTTTTAACCTAGTGAAGCAGTTTACATTCCGCATCTAGTTCTTAAGGATCTTTTTTTTGTAAAAATATTGTATTGTTAAACTTTGATGTGTACCTTGTATATTATTTCTTATGTTACAAAAAAAAAAAAAAAGAAAAGGAGAGAAACACTTGATTCATCAGTTGATTATAAAGGGGAAGATTGAGGGCCATAGAGGGGTTGGGAGGGGGGACCTAACAGGCTATATAAATATAGCAGAATATTTCATTTATGTTTTGTAGCATCCCTGGCAGAACCAAGATGGAAATATCACACGCTGAGATAGATCAATTCTTGGTACACTGGAGAGAGATAGGATGAGGTAAAGGGATATTTTCGAGGAAGCCAGGATTAGTCAAGTTGAAAATAAATTTCTTATCTAAAAATTTTCTCAACTTATCACATTAGACTAATTCAGAATCTGTCACTCCCTATTTTTATCACCTTTATAATGTTGGGCTCAATTTTGTCACCATTATAATTTTGGGCTCATTCATAAAAATAGGGAGGTTGCGATGGGCAGGACACGTGGAAAGAATGGGCGATGAAAGAGTGCCAAAAAGGATCCAGCACACAAAGCCACAAGGTAGACGAAACATTGGTAGACCCAAGCTCAGATGGCTGGATGGCGTGTAACGGGATGTGGAGGCTGTTGGTGTAAGGAACTGGAGGGGAGCATGTCAGGATAGAGGGAGATGACAAGGAATGCTGGAGGAGTCCAAGGCCCGCAATGGACTGTGGAGCCATTGATGATGAGAAGCTGTCACTAATCCTTAAAACTGAAGTTTTTGAGTAATATGAATGAATATACTTACCTCACGAGATTTTAAATAGTTAAATATATCCATAGCATAATGCGACACTTGAAACGGATCATTCCAATTTGCTTTGTCAAAGTCATTTACACCTTCTGGGACTGAAGATACTACTTCTTTTGTTACCACCACTTCCGTTTTTTCTTTTTGTAATAAAGTTACATTTTTATCTGTACTGCTTGTAGTGTTTATTGATGATCTAAAAATGAAATAGATAATTTATTAACTTCATATATTTATTAAGACAGTATCTTGTTTATCAATACACTGTTTCAACACACTTTCCTCTAAAGCAGTGATTCCCTAACTATGGTACGCGTACCACTGGTGGTACGCAAGCAGCCATGGCCATAGGACATACACAGTAAATGAGTAATTAATTAGATAAAACGTTTTTATATTTCGAGCTCTGACACGATTTGCAAGCGGAATTCAACAAAGTAGAGCTGTGTGAATTTTGGCTAAAAGTTAAAAATGAATATCAATCGCTGTCCAGAAAAGCATTACTGTTTCTGATTCCATTTACAACCACGTATCTCTGTGAGAGCGGATTTTCTGCTATGTTGATAATAAAAAACAAATATCGTAATATGCTTAACATAGACCCCAATTTGCGCTTAAAATTAAGTACAACTGAGCCAGATATTTCCTATCTTGTCTCGAATATGCAGCACCATTTTTCGCAGTAAGAATATTGTATTTTTTTCCTATAATTAATAAATGATAATGTTGTCATAAACAGTTGTTGCAGTTTTTATTACATTACCATTTGAAGGTTTTTTAACGGTTACAGATCAGTGGTACGCTACTTATTTATAATTTCGTGTATGGTACGCGAAATTAAAAGTTTGGGAACCACTGCTCTAAAGGATTTAATTTCCGTAACATCAATTCTACTTCTGTGAGTTTCACTAGCATAGCTATGTGGGATAAGAGCATAAAGTTATATTACAAACTGCCACCCTTTATACGCTCCCTGAAAAGGTAGTTTTGTGAGTTTCACTTGCATACTTACTTATTGATGGTAATAAAAAATAAATTTGATATTTTATTTCCTGTACATTCTAGAAGTTAAAGTACAACAGTCTTGCTATTTGTGACTTCACTATTATCCGACACTTGGTAGTTTTAGAAAAAACGTAAATAGTAAGTAAGACTGCAAGAGTATTTATATATGTTTTTACCTACATACTAAAAAATGACTTTGCCAAAATTGTATAAAAATCAACTAATTAACTTTGAAGCACATGGACTAGATAAAAAAAATGTTACTGTTGAACATTAAACAATTTTTAAAACATGAAATAAACCAACTTACATGTCTTCAACGGCAGAAACATATAAAGAAACTTCACTAAATTCATCACTCAGTCTTGTAGATGGCACATTCTTATTGATACATGCAGTTTTTTTAATCTCATTGGACTTTTCAGATTGCTTTTTAACCACTTCGGATTTTGAAAGAGGCTGTAATACTTTTAGGGGATCATTCAACGGAGGCAGTACTATTTTTTGAGGAACATCTTTCACTGTAAGGGTCTTTGCTGTGTTTTGTTTATTATTCTTTACATTTTTGACGGCAGGTGGTGGAATATTTTCAACAGACTTTTGTTTCAAAACCTTAAAAAACAAACAGGTACTGATTAAAATATTTGCTAGCCATTATGGCATAGTGGAAAATAGTTAGATTTTTGTGCAAGCATCCCAGGTTTGATTCCAGAAAAGACAATTTTTTTTTATTTAATATTGCTTCTCGGGCAACTAACAGGTACTATGTCAAATATTAATTTAACACGCACCCAATAACAAGTTGCCACATTCTGGAGACTTACGATATTTATCGTCTCACGGATCCAGACTGAAAACACAATTAAAAACTGTGTCTCCAACGGGAATCGAACCCGGGACCTTTGGATCAGCAGTCAGATATCCAACCAACTGAGCCACGAAGGCCGATTATGCCTAATGTAATTTTTTCTGTTTCTCTGGGCTGGAAAGATTTTTATACTATCAACCACGTTGAAATTAAAACAAAGCCCATTTACTTACTACTTCTACCAAAAGAAAGAAAAGGTATAAATTTGCAATTACCCCACTCTGTGATCTATGAGATTAATTGTTTGATAATGTATTTATAATCATAGGTATTATAATTTTAAGTAGTTATTTATTTAAATCAGTTTTAATGCACAAAGGATGAGTATTAAGTGTTGGTATTAAAAGAAAGCATAAAACCAATATTGTTTTGTCTCGATATGAAAATAAAAACAACAGTGATATCTCTTAAGACTATGCAAGTATATGACAAATTCTGACAAACCTTCACGGAGGGTAGAGTCTTTGCTTCAATGGTAACTTTTTTAACAAGAGCATTCTTGTTTTTGTCATTGAGGATTGCCTTGGAAATGGAATTGGTAATGTCTCCAAACGCAGCTCGTTTGGCCGTGGTTTCTTTCAGTGGGCTGCCAGCTTTTCTTTTTCCAACAGTTTTTGTGTTCTCCTTTACTGTCTTTAGTGTCCCGGCAGAATTTCGACTCCTTGTGCTGACGCCATTTGTAAAAACTCCATTGATCCCTCCCAGCGGAGCCTTGGCCAATTTGATTGGCGCCATTCTGTGCACTTATGGAGTAGTCTATAATCAAATACAAGTACTGAGACTTTGAAATGTGGAAGAGAAGTACAGAGATATATAAAATACCGTTGGTTAGATTACTGAAAGCGGTGGTGGAGGCTTTACAATATAAATTTTTAAATATATGACCAAAATGAGAGCATCTTAGAGACAAGCTCTTCCAAACAATAATCTATTTCACCTCAGATAAGTTCACTTCATATTATCATGGCATATGATAAAATTTGGGGGGACCAGTGACAGGGCATTACCATATACAAGGAAGCGCAACACTTGCATGTATCATCACACATCAGTCTTGTCTCATCTAAAAAGGCAACACGGAGAATAGGTGGTGAACCTCATTGCTGCTGATGTGAGATGTTGTTTTGCCCATTATATTTCTTGATTAGCTGGCTCTTATGGGGCACCAATAACGATGATAATAGGAAAGAGTGAAAGCACTATTTACAGAAAAATGACAAACCATCGACAATAATGTAATCCAGATGACTGTTTATTACAGTAAGTGTAAAATTGAAAGTTAATAAAAGAATTTATTTCGAGTATCTTGATTATTAGGATTTTCTGTTTCATCTAAGAGACCAAACTGTTGCTGAGATGGTAATCTTAACCCTTTGAACGCGTTAAGTAGAAAATAAAATTTGATCTGAAAAATGCAAATTTTCAATAAAAAACAAGTATTCTATAAAATTCCATTTAATCTATATCTTGATTTAATACATCAAAAATAGTTGTCACGATATATTTTGAGGGGAGGGGGGCTCAAAAAATTTAATTAAAATATATTTTTTTCTTATCCAAAGGTAACTTTTTTATAAACCATGAACTATAGTCGATTTACACGTCGAAAGGGAAAATTTTTGGGCGACTTTAGTTGATTTACGCGTTCAAAAGGTTAAACAAGTGGAGCACAATAGATCATAAAGATCACAGTGCATGAGGGAGTAAAAATGTTGATTTTGATGTTGAAGAGAATGAATGAATAGCTTTGTATATGTGAGATAGGATAGGCAAGTCTGTTGGTCTGTACGAATGTAATGAGAGATCACAAAAAGAGTGTAGTCAACAGTTCAAATGAATATATTATCTTCACCACTGGTTCAACCTAAAACACAATGATAGGAACGGCCTAATATGAGTACTTCTTTTGTTATTTATTTATTTAACTTTTTGTACATAATATAAACAAATATAATACACTGGCGGGCTTATTGCCATTAGGCAATTTCTTCCAACCAACCAGATTACAGAGTGATAGAATTATATATGTACATCAACATAAAATGAAAACTAAAAAAGAACAAAGAAAATATACATAACAAGATAAATAATAAAAAAAAAAATCAGCAAAAAAAATAAGGATTGAGAAAGAACAAGAGGAAATCGAGATTAGGTGTTTAGGGATAAATATTCCTTCTTTAGTAAATATTACGTAGCAAATATTATATCTTCTCGAAAAGTAAACGTAAGACCTCAACAAGAAACCCAAAAATTAATTTGAGTCAGTCAACACTATGTTAGACCAGCTATGTAAGGTCTGGTGAATAGAACTTCTGCTTCAAATTGAAAAAGGTATATATTTATAATTGAATAGGTGTTGGATTAGTCAAAATCCCATAAACATCATCCATCCAATTTAGTTACTACTTAATTTTGCTAGTTGCAGAATAATGTTTCTAAGAATAAAATGCATTTGTGATTATGTAGATTGAAACAAAAAATGATGTGTAGTTGGCCTCACAGGTGATGGTCAGTTTTGTTGGAATATTTACATATTACAATTGTTATATATATATATATATATATATATATATATATATATATATATATATATATATATATATATATATATATATATATATATATATATATATATATATATATATATATATATATATATATATATATCTATGGATTAAAATGTCTTATGGTCGTCTCGGACATGATTGGTGTTACGGCCGGATGTCCGGCGCCTTTTTTTTCAAGTAATTGCTTGCTTGTACAACTTGTAGTTTTTGTGTGTGTTAAATAAAAGTCCACAATGAAGTAAACAGAGTTTTTATTCTATTCTGAAGAAGAATCGAAAATATATTAACAAGTTTTCCTGAAGGAGGTGGCATACAATAAACATAAAATAAATGAATGTTTTAATGATTAATGGAATGATACAAGATTTTTCTGCATACATGATTTTTAGTTTAAATGCGTTGAAAAACTGAAAAAGACCATTTATAAAAGGGTACACATGTTGAAAACTAATAATTTACAATGGAGAATTTTCCCTCTAAAAGTTGGGTGAAAGACTTTGTCTACAAATAGATACACACGACATAAGAAAATGTTAATTATAGTCGGTTCTTAAATTTATTATACTTAATTCACAACGGAAAGGCTCTAACCATTGGAAAACTAACAACAAAATAATTCTCAGGCATTTTAAAACAACGTTACAATAAAATTTCTACCTACACAACAATGGTTATGTATAAATTGTTAAAGAAAACGCGTTGTCTGAGATTATATAAATTAATTCAATATCGTTTTTTCAGTAAATGAATGGGATGAAGATTTTTAATTGTAAAGGAATTTATAGCAAGACGCGGAGGTATGTAAGTGCTTATTTATATTGCGCTATATTTACAATTATAAAACAATTCGACATAAATTTTAAATTAAATAAGTAAACATGTAGATGTGAATAAAACAAGAAGAAAATAAACGAATTATGAATAAAATTGATAATAAATTCAAGAAAAAACTTGGCGCAAAAAACCGTTCCAAGCATTCAAAACATGTTGGGCACATCATTTTTCAAACATTTATATACAATTAATGAAATAAGTATACAGAACCATGAACTCACATAAAATAATTATAATTTATTGAAAACGGAAAACAACATACCAAGATTAATAAATTATTTATACACTCACAGTAAACAAATATCACTATCAAAAAACCGTTTTTACAAGCGCACGTAGATTATGAGCGTTGCATTCAGCGACCGTTATTTGAAACTCTCTGATTGGTCGATTCAATATAATTCGGCCAATGAAAAAAATACGAGATATTTGGTAGTTGAAAAAAATATTTATAGGGAAAAATCAAAATACTTGAAATTCTAAATAAAACATATTTGGTATGAGAAAACTTGTGAAGATGTTCAAAAAATAAAAACATATTTTTATGTTATTTCGAATCTAAATTTAAATGGAATTCAGATGCGAAATTAAAGATTTTAAAAATAATTTCAATATATAGCTGTATGGAATTTTTCTTACATATGGTAACTCAAAACGAAATGTCAAACTGACAAATGTCATGCTATTCGGTGGTCAAAAGTCAAAAGAAAATTATTTTTCGAGCACTATTACGATCATAGAAAAGAGAACTTATTACGATTTAATAAAACGATTAAGGTAATACACGTTTGTTTGAATTTTTCATAATCAGTATGTGGAGCTCTATAGCTATTGTTCAATACACCCCAAACTGTGATTGCTTTGCTCATATCAACAAAAAAACACCAGGGAAAGATTTCAGCACAAAAAATGTAAGTATATACAAATAAAATTAATTTTATAACCAAATATGTCATACGAATTCCTTTTGTATTTATTTATTTTATTTTGAAATACATGTTAAAGTAGATATAAGTGCGAAGTTCATACGATGTTTAAGAAAATAATTATGACTTTTCAGTGACTAGAATATTATCAGAAATGCTTGTAATTAAATGAAAAATAAAACTATAAAATGTTTTTATAATTTGCACTTAAAGGAAAAAATACAAAAATTTTCTCAATTGTTTTTCTTCAAACTATAAGTGAGGTTTGGTTTGTTTACAATTTTTGTTGTCCACTGTGATTTGTTTAAAGTTTTCTGTAATAATGAAGTCACTATTTAACATAACATTTTTGTGTTCTAAAACTTTTACCAAAATAAGTATACCTACTTAAATTTTTCCTGGATTGTAAATGTGTTTATTAAGACAAATTCAATTTTAAAATAGTGATGATTTTTTGTTTCATGATTTGATTATCAACTTAAAAGGGAACTTGTCTACGTGTTACTTGGGAAGATAAAAGTGTTATACTTTGGTGTGTCGAAAGTAACAACATGGATGGATGTGTTGGACTTAATTCATTATTTGCTCAAAGAATTGGTTTACAAGAGGGTACAACTGTTTGTTTATCACCCTGTTCTTTACCTTCGCCTCTGAAACAAGTTACAATATATCCAGATACAGAAGATGATATGGAAATATTGGTAATATTTTTTTAATGATTTTTATTTTATTTTATTTATTGTAAACCAATTTTATTTTACATTAATTTGGTGTTAAATATACCAGATAAATATGCTTACATTTACTAGAGATAATGTAAAATTATGCAATACAAATAAATATATATAAGAGGACTAAAGAAGGGTTTCGAGAAGAGAAAGAGGAAAAGTTCAAAGAATTACAATTATATTAAGATTACTTTTGTTAATATATAGTTTCTGTACTCAATTTTTTTTAATATGATATATCTAAGGCAGTCAACTAGTATCATTCACCCTTGCAGTTAACAGTATATAACAATTATCACTCAATGATATTTGGTTCAAGAAATATTTTTGCATATTTAAGTAAGATTTTTTAGGTAAAATGTTATTTTCTAGATTAACCTCCCTTTTGTATTATTGAGAAAACATGGCCAGGTCTACAAATTTTAGTGTGCGTTTCTCCATCATCACTCATAGATATAACTTTGTATAAGACACTGGAGATTGAGGATTTGTAGATATAACTTTTTGTAAGACACCGGACATCAAGCATTTTTAGATATAACTTTGGAAAATTAAAGTATAGTTATTTGCCATATTATATGTGATATTTATAAAAGAGTGGATTCTAAAAAAATGCATCATATAATTCAGTATTATTAAATATCAAAGATACAATAACCATTTAATAATAAATGGAAGGATAGAAGAAGAATGCCAAAAGAGGAGAGTATGGCATTTGGTTATATTAGCCTACCTAAAATAGGGTAAATGCGTGATGGTCTTATGGTAGATAATATGTAGTAACAAGAGTTAAATCAGTTATCTTTAACATTTAGTAAATGTTTTTAAAAGTATTGTGTATTTGAAATCAAAGAAAAGTTACTAGAATATTTTATAATAAGTAATACTATTCATTTTTAATTCCAGGAGGCCAATGCAATAAAATTACAAGCATGTTTACTTGATCAACTTAGAATTCTTATCGCCAATCAAAAAATGGTTATTTGGGTATCTTCTTCATTATCAATAAACATTCATACATTTGAATCATGTCTTCTGCAACAGCAAACAGAAGTAAATGTCTCATTGTTGTCAAACAAAAGTTTACAATTACCAAATAATGATAATATAAATTCGGAAGAAGTAGTTTCTGACTCTGATAAATTACCTCAGAAATTCTTTGATTACTATATGTCAGGCATCAATAATACTTTATCAAAGTATTCAAGTAAAAATACAAATAATATCATTTATGGAAGAGCGATATTGGTGAATAATATCGCTGATACTAAAATAAAAAATAGTTTAATTGATAAACAGATTTTCACAGTATTTGTTCTAGAAAAATTCATTAAAAAAACAAACAATATTTATTCCCTCAGGGCTATGGAAAGTAGCATAGATAAAGCTAACACTCAAGATACTAATTCTGAATCTATACCGAAAGTAATTTTTGTAAAAGTTTGTTCTGTATCAGAAGATTTAAATTTGAAGGAATTCTTAATTTTCAGTAAATATGTTCCTGTTATAATACCGAAAGTATTAAATAATATATTGAATATTGATTTTGGTAAGAAACTGTATTTGGAAGAAATTGTTCGTAACAATTCCATACCCGATTACATTGAAATATCATTAGTTAAATCAGATATTTTAACAACATCTGAGGAGTTCGTGAATATTTTCAAAATATATGTATCATCACAATATTCTGAAGAAGATCCTATATTGATCAATGACGGTTTCATAATAAATTTAACATCTAAAAATATTTCCTGCCAAGTAAATTTATACCCAAAAACATTAAAGTTTGCACTGTTGTATGGAGAAATGTTTCGTTTTTGCAAAGTTGTGGCAAGTAATGAAATGGTTCAGCCATTTGAAAATGTCGGAGTCCAGCAAACTAGATTTGATTTAGATGATATGTGTAATGATGTTGAAAATTTTGAGAGCATTGCTAATAAATGTGTAAATATCATTCATTGTAATATGCTTGTCAATAAGTACAATGAAAATGTTTCACAACTGAATAAAAATCATATTATTATAACTGGTAAGTTTCGATTGTATGTGGGTATAATATATTACTTTAACTCAATTGATTTATTTTTTGTATCTTGATGATTTTTGCAATTTTTTAGTATACTTTTAATTTTTTATTTATTACAGAACATAAAAGTACATTTTAAAATTAAATATAATAATAGTTCAAAAATATTGTCCCATTTGAAGTGCTGACTTGTGTAGGGGGAAATAAGAATATAATACATATTATATTCAGAAGACATTGTGATGCATTCATTAGCATATTGTGATGCACTTCATTAGCATCCAAATATCATACATCGGCATATTTAAGCAATGGAAGAAGAAGTGATTGTGCTAACACCTCAATAGAGACTTAGTTGAAATATTATAGGAGAACCAGGAACTCAAGGCACCTACAAGGCATACGAACTGCCATAGGCTGGTTAACATGATCACTTAATGTACGTGATCACGGAAACCAGTCGATGCCAGGTCGTAAGCCCTGTAGGTGCCATGATTTCTCCTATAAAATTCAAACTTCGTCTCTATTGAGATGTTAAAAACTTTTTTTTTAATTCCACAGAATGATTTGATTACATCACATGTTTTTTAGGATTACCTGGTGCTGGGAAGACAACATTGTGTAAAAAAATTGTCAACATGTTAAATGTGTGGTATGTGCATTTAGAGTGTCGTGCGTTGAAAGGAAAAAAAGAAATTTTCGACCATTTTCAGAGAGTTATCCAAGTTTGCGAAGAGCGCAGTCCTTCTGTTTTGATATGTGATGATATAGAAACTCTTTTGCCATTTGAAAACAACGGTGCTACACATCAAGATACGGCATTTTATGATTCGTATGTTTATTTATCAATTTATATTGAACATGATATATATTTTATGTATGTACCTACTCTGTACATTTGATTGAAATTACAGATTAATTTATTCCATACGAGATTTACTGAAAAGATGCATGGGAGTATACACTTTGATGACAGCGACTCGACTAGAGGATATAAATCGTGGCTTTAATATAACCAAAGGAGAGCTATTATTTCCTTTTCATTTTTCAATTCCTGAGCTAACAACGGTTTGTTTTATATTTTTGAAAGGCTTAAATTGAACAAAAAAATGGTTTTGTTGGTTGATATTTGTTATAGAAAATATTTAATTTTATTTAGTTTTAAGTGTTTTACTAATAATTGATTAATTCATGAATTAAAACTAGAGTTAACTATTTTTTATCAACTCTATTTTCACATTGATTTATGAGTTAAAAAAAAACATTATATTAGTATAACAATAAACAAATAAACCATTTGTGTATGTGATTTTTCAGCCAGAGCGTGTCAATTTGCTGAAATGTATTACTCAAAATAGTTTATTTGAAACTGCCTACATTAAAGATGAGGATTATGAACAAATGGCAGTAGAAACAACTGGGTTTACTGTTCGAGATATTGTTGATTATGTTACCAAAAGAATATTTAAAGCAGTGAAAAGAACAGGTAAAACATTTTATTTAGTTAAAACTAAGACATGTTATATGCAATTGGTATAATATTTTTTATAATAAATTATTGTTTTTAAATTTATTTATTTTACTCTTGTAAAATAATAATTATATGTGGCTAAGTTTTCCAAAATTAAAAACACATCATTTATTGAAAATCAGTTGATAGTGTATCACTTCTTTCTTTTTCTAGTTGCATTTTATAGCATACCATTTTTTTTAGTTTCAAACAAAGTGTGGTCTTCAAACCTAAGTCTACAAGATTCAAAGGGAAACAAAATGTTGGACAAAAAGTCTAACCAGTCAGATATTTGGAATAGTATAGGTGGATTGGAGCATATTAAAGAAACGCTTATTGAAATATTGTGCTGGCCTTTAAAGGTACCTATTTTTATTTATGAACAAGTGCTGTTCAATACGTCACTTGAAATAGTGGAAATCAAATGCGTTTCATCTGTGCAGATAATTTCAGATTTGAATACTTGGATGGGAAAGATACAGATTTTTTTTTTGTTGAAATGTGAACACTAATTAAATGAATGTGAAACAAAGCCTATATAATATGATTAAGAATTTAGAAATAAGGCAGATGTGCAAGAATAAGATGAATTTGACAGGTTAATTAAAAGTGGTCCGATGTGATGTGGAAATATTAAATGTTTTAAGTAAAAAAATGCTGAACCTCACCTTTATGTAAATTAAGATTTTGAAAGTTAAGAATGTGGTGAGTTGATTCATAGAAGTTAAACTGGTGTGGTGCCCCCTTTATATGTGTATGTCAAGTGTATCTTTTTGAATTACATAAATTAATTGAAATGATAACATAGGTGCTCATCACACATATTACATGATGGTCTTAATATTTCAGTATCCACAATTATTCCCGAAACAACCAGGCGGTGTTTTGTTATTTGGTCCTCCAGGAACAGGGAAATCTTTAGTTGGTTCTTGTGTAGCTAAATTACCTGGAGTCTCATTTATTTGTGTCAAAGGACCCGAGTTGCTCTCTAAATATATTGGACAAAGTGAGCAAGCTGTCCGAAATTTGTTCGAAAAGTATGTGTTTTGTGATATTATATTTTTCTCATATATTTATTCTGTTCTTTATCATGTATGCATATTTATTGTAACAACTTAATTATAAATTTTGCAGGGCAGAGAAAAAGAAGCCGTGTGTTTTATTTTTTGATGAATTTGACAGTTTGGCGCCTCGGTAAGTTATTTTTTGATCTACCACTATGCCATGTTTGCCACCAATATCTTGAACAATATTTGAATTAGATGGTTTGCTATTCTATTTTGAATTCATCTTGCATTGTAGACGTGGCCATGATTCAACTGGAGTGACAGATAGAGTTGTGAACCAGTTATTAACACAGTTGGATGGAGTAGAAGGCGCCATTAAAGGTGTTACTGTTTTAGCTGCTACTTCTAGACCAGATTTAATTGACGGTGCATTATTGAGACCAGGCAGATTTGATACAACCATCCATTGCTCAATTCCTAACAAAGTAAATACTTTTATGATCATAAAGTTTTATCATAATTCAACAAGGTACAATAAATATAAACAATGTAGATTATTACATTTTTTATACAAGTAAAAAATTGTTTAAAGATAACTATATCGGTCTGAAAAAATATATTAAACAAACTGATTCATTATACATTTGAATTGAAAAAAAAAATAGAGAGAATTAAAATAATATGTAGTTATTTATGACAAATCTGACAAATGTTATACAGACAGATATGCATTATACAATATAAAAAACAGCTAGATGCAGTAATATGAAAGAATCAAGGATATTATTCTACCTTTGATATCTCAAGTTTATTGATTTTAAATTAATATCATATTTTTTGGTGCACATTATTTATCCTTCAATTTGTGTTACCTAATAATTGAAAATGTACCAAAAAACTTACATCTTTTCACTTCTAACGCACATTTGATTATTTTTTAATGCATTTTGTTAACAGAAAGAACGCTTGGATATACTTTATATACTTAGTGATGGTCTTTGCATGGACGATGATGTCAATTTGAAAAAAATAGCTAAAATGACTGAAGGATTTACTGGCGCTGATCTAAAATCAGTTTTGGCAACTGCGCAGTTGCAATGTTTGGAGGAAAAAATAGTAAGAATTTTTTTATTATTAAATTCATAAAGCAGGTAGAATGATTGATGGGGGTAACTGTAGAGGTCGCCCCATAAACAACTATATATACCAGATAATCGGTGACGTGCGCTGTAGCAGTTACAAGGAGATGAAGAAACTGGCAGACGTTAGAGTTAAGTGGATGGTTCGAGTGTTTGGTGCAGACCAAACCTAGGATTGTGACCCAGAAGAGAGAGGTGGAGTTAGTAGTTAAAATTTTATCAATATGTAAATAAATATTTTTTATCATAATAATGAGGATATTAAGCACCTTTACAATTTGATAAAATCATTTTCACAATTTGTACTTCTTGGCTTTTTGTTATAATAATAATAATAATAATAAACCATTTATTTGTTGCCATTATTGTTACATCAAACAAAAAAAAAATATATATATATATATAAAATTTTGATCTACAATTGACAACAAAAAGGCTATTGCTCAGCTGCTCACTACCAGGTATCCCTGGAGTGCTGCTGGTTTTCAGCAAAGCCTTGGGACAACACAAAACATTGAGGACAGACCATATGTCATAACCTATAAAAATTTAATAGTAATTAAAAATAAAATGTATCTCTTCCTTCTCTTTTTTTACTGCTGGTACCCATGTTAGTTCAATAACCATATCTTGCAGTGTTTCTTAAAACTCTGCAATGAGTTCATCGCACTATGTTCTGCGGCAACTCATTCCAGTACTTTGAGGAAGCATATCTAAAACTACCCTCGAATGCGGAGGTTCGATGTCTGGGGAGAACGAGTAAATGGTCTCTCTGTTGCGTTGAGTGGACGTGCAAATCACGTGACCACTGTAGTCTGTCAAATAGATAGGAAGGAGAACGTTTTTTTATCACACTATGTAGTTGACAAAGAAAGTGCAGCTTCCTTCTGTTAGACATGTTCAGAATCCCGTGCCGATTAAGATAAGGTGATATGTGTGCTCGTCTAGGTATATTGAAGCAAAATCGGGCACATGCATTCTGTACGCGTTGCACTTGTTTTTGTGTTTTTTTTTAACAGAGACGTACCATATATCGAATCCCTGTAGTCCAATATTGAGAGAACCAAACTATCTGTAAGCAACCTGCGAACACCCGTTGCAATGTAAGGACGGATCTCATACAAAAGACGCAACCTCGAAAAGCACCATTGCGTTTTTTTATTAATGTGCTCCTCATACCTTAATCTTTCATCCATTATGATGCCAAGATTCCGCGCCGATTTTTCAAAAGGGATGATGTTACCATTTAGCTAAATTTTGTTGCTGCTGTTTTTTACAGCATTGATTTTATGTTGTGAGCCGATTATTATTGCAATAGTTTTTTTGGGGTTAAGAGCTAGTGCATGGTCTTGTGCCCATGTCAGAATTCTTATCAATACGTATATTTTGTGTACAATGGATTAAAATTAAAGATATTGATTTTGTGCTATATCAATATGGAAGGATCTTTTACAAAATTTCATAAAAACACTATAATTTATTTTCTTTTTTTTAATCTCTACTATAATATTTCAGAGAGTAATATGAAGATTTTGTATGTGGCTATTTTTTTTGGCGTAGCATCCATTAAAAACAAGAATGTTTTAAACGATGAATACTTTGCACATTACTTTATTCATAACCATTGCTAAACTAGGCATATAAAAAATTGTCTTTTTAATGTTTTATTGTGTTATTTTTTCCACAATGTTCATACAATTTTTTCAACAAATGAAATGTCAAAAAATGTACTTAGTCATGAGCAAATATTAATTAGTTTAAAATGGATTTTTTTTGTTGGTGAGGATCCGTATTAATCTACATTTTGAATAAAGGGGACTTTATTAGAATTAAATGGTACGAAAAGATTGATTTTTGATGGCTATAATTACGAATAAGTATTATGTTAAGTGATTCTTTTTAAATATTTACTTGCTATGATAAGAGTTTATCATTTTTATTAGCTTCTTGTGTATTTTGCCTTATCCGCGGTTGAGTACCTATCATGGGAAAATATCAGTAAAGACATGGTGAAATTTTATTTAAATAAATCAATTTTACCAAAACTGTGCATGTACCTGTGTAGTACCTATATACGATTATTTGCTTAGCATTAAATTAAAACCGCATCATATCGTCTACAGTGATAACATTGTAAGTAAATAACACAACGAAAATACAATATTTCCAGAACTCAATGAACTTTAACTTTATGTGCAGGGTTGTTCAATTTACAATTTAATAAAAGGTGCCCTTCTCCCATTGAAAATCGATAGTAAATATTAGATTACCGGTGGAGATACAATATTTAGAGACCAAAGTGGCAACTTGTTATTGGGTGCGTCGTGCGTGTCAAATTAATATTTGACATAGTACCTGTTAGTTGCTCGACAATAAATAAATATTTTTTTTTTGTGGTTGTTCAGAAAATTAACCGTCTTTACTTGATGTTTTTTTAGTATTATTCCAAAACCTTAATGCATTATTTTTTTTTCTGTATATCCAGCCCCCATATTTCATTGCGCTTAGCGCAACTGCACAATTGAACTTACTTTTGATCCGGTCCTGACTATATAAAAATCAGGAATCTTAAAAACTTTCATAAAGTGGCTCATGTAATCATTTTATTTTTTATCAATAGCGTCAATCAATGTTTTCCTTTGCTTTTAGTATATTAATGCTATCTGAGGAGCAAGTCCGGCCAAGCAGTGAAATCAATACCCTTTTGACTACCCATATCATGGATGTAATTATCATATGGAGTTCTATAATATATTAAGATATTATAGAACTCAACCAATATTTTCATTTGCTTTTAATATCTTAAGACATTATAGAAATGCATATGAAAATTATATCCTTGATATTGGTAATCGTGAGGGTTTTGATTTCACCGTTTGACGGGACTTGCCCCCCTGTTGAGAAAAAATGTCAACTATTAAGTATTTATTTTTATAAACGGTTAATATACCTACTCTTCCTAACTCATTTCTTTTTTATATTTAATATACCTGTGTTAAAAATAAATATTTTTGTAATTGTTAAATTATTTACGTACTTAGTTTAAACTATTTAAAAAAAACCTTTAAAAGGTTTATAACCTATAACCTGTTAATATAATTATACCTATTGTAAATTCATATTGTAAACTGTTGGTTCTATAAAATCAACAAAAATAAATAAATATAAAAGATTAAAAATTAGGTTCTTAACTTTCCAGGCTCATGTGCCTTATACTAATTCGTTTTTTTATTGAGATACAAATAATTATTTGAGTACAGCTACGGGCAAACATCTTGAAAGATCACGCGATCTACCTAGAACACATATTTTGTTTTATTTTTGCTTGGTTGTTTGTTGTGCAAACCGTCCCCTTCCTCCATAAATTATTAAGGCATTTAACCTGAGAATGTCACGTGGATGCGCAGAGCGAAAATTTGTTGTTTTTTTGCTTGGTTGGTATATTATGTGCAATCCGCCCCCCCCCCTCCATGACGATACTTCTCATGTTATGTGCCGGAAACAATACCTACCATTAGTTGGAGGGTATAATCATTGCATAAAATCAGGAGACTTAGCTGACAACGTAGAATCAAGTGTATTATAGGTAGGTACCTAATATATAATATTAGGAAATCCTGTACAAAGTGTATGTATATCCGTCGTGGTTATATTGTATTGATGTTCAATATTCCAGTGTATTGATGTTTAGTATTGTGGATGTTTATATCTCTAGTATCTAAATGTATCATCGCAAATATAATCGGTGGGTATAATTATGAGACACTGCTTAATTACAATGTTAATTACAGATACTGGATAATGAAGTTTACATTTAGGTGACAGAGTATTCAGAGGTACGCCAATCAGTTTATTATACAATACATACCAATGTTTAAAGTAGACTTTGATAACATTGGAGTAGTTATATTCAAATATGAAGTGGAAAGTTAGATTTTTATATATTTACTCCTCACTAACCCAAGGGGATATAGTGAGGAGTTATGATTTCGCAATTTTCAAGGGTAATTTTTTATTGCAGATTATCAACTAGTATCGTGCTGTGATTGTATTCTGAAAGTTTCATCACAATGTATCTGTGTGTGTGTGTGCTATGTGCTGTGTGCTATGTACGGCGTGTTTATTTTACTTAATTAATTATAGACTAAAGTACTCATTTGATTCTTTTCAAATTTCGCAAATATGTATATCTAATACTCGCTTAGACCCCATTAGATTTTGAAGGATATGTGAATAGTGCCTCTCATTTTTTTAACGTCAAAAATTTTAAAGTGACTCCAAGCTCAGGAAACTTAAAATTTGAAATATTTATTTGCAAATTAGTATAAAGACACGACACTTTCATAAAATGGCATTGAAGAATTTTCAAGTTTTCATAATAAAATATTTAAATAAAAATATAATTAAACAAACTTATTTCATGAATGCTGAAAAATTTTCATACAAAATTTGAATACTTTATGGAGTGACCTGTTAGTGAGGAGTTTAACGTTGTCCACAATCCACTCGTTTTCATATATATAGATAGTTTTTTTTTAATAAGGCACAGCCACCAATAGAGGCGGATTTGTGCTGTAAAATTTAGATCAAAATATATTTACTGTTGAAAAGAAGAGTAAGAGTACGTTTATAAGTAAGACGGTAAGGGTTACGTGTCACTAAGGGTAACTATCGTGTGCGTTCAAAATGGTTTATACGTGATTTAAATTATCGAAAACACAAAAATTGTTGTTTCTCTTTTGCAATTTAAGAGCAAACCTGACTTGTAACGAAAAAACTTTATCGGTCATTCATCTTGATTTTATGCACTCTTGCAAAGCACATAAAGTATTTATTTCTCTACGATAATAATAGTTAAGAAGTAACTTGCTTAAATGAGGATATTTTAAATATTTTTTAGGGGAATTTATGCTGAATTTTAAAATTGTGTGATGAACTTTCACTATAGAAATGCTGAAAATACTTATGGTATCTTTTTTTAGAAACACACTATTCAACATATTTGAGAAATTTGATTTCAAAACTCGATGTTCAGTTTATATACCTACCCTATTGAATTTTAAAACACTTTTCCCCAAAACCTTCAAAAGATTCCCCATTAAAATAAAGAACGGTAGTCATATATTTTTACATATTTATACTTGATAAATACTTTTCTTGTAAAATTAGTTTTAGTAAAACCGTTTTTTATTGTAACTAAAAAAATACAAGGTCTACGAAGTAGATTTTTACTTAAATCGTAAGAGGTTATGAAAGTCTACCGGCTGAGTTTTTTTTTACTATTTTTATTACTATTCTTGCTATTTTAAAAAGCCTCCAAATTGTTCCTGTTTTCACGAAAAAATATTGTATATCACAGATTTGTTGATATACAATATATTTACGTGTTTCATACATTAGATGATAATTTAGTGTGCATATTTGTGTACATGCGTATGCCCAGGGTGTATATACAAAGGCCTTAATACGTATTAAAGAGACTTTCAGTTGAACGTAGTTTTGTTGATTTAAATGTGATGTCCAACTATTAACTAAGTTATTTTGTTTTTATTTCTAAATAGATAGTTTAGTTTTGCACGTCTGCCATTGTAACCATTGAACCTCTTGAGATAATCTCGTTTATCTTATCGTCTCCCCCACAACCTTCCTTAAATGGCAATTAGAATTATGCCAATCCAGACATTATTGCCATCATTACCTTTCACTGGGGATCTGCCTTTATATACCTACATATCCACGTATGTTATAATACCTACTCTTTTTACAGATTTTTCTTTGATATATGGAAACGAATACACATAATATAAGGTTATATTGGATTGATTTTTTTTTCTAGATTATACTCATGTCATTTCATGTCATGTCAAGCGTGTTTCAATTTCAACTGATCGAAAAAAATAAATGTTTATGAAGGAAACATTGTATTTTATTTCAAAACATAAATTAACTTGATCTATTTATATTAATTTAATTTAATTTAATTTAATTTAATTTAATTTAATTTAATTTAATTTAATTTAATTTAATTTAATTTAATTTAATTTAATTTAATTTAATTTAATTTAATTTAATTTAATTTAATTTAATTTAATTTAATTTAATTTAATTTAATTTAATTTAATTTAATTTAATTTAATTTAATTTAATTTAATTTAATTTAATTTAATTTAATTTAATTTAATTTAATTTAATTTAATTTAATTTAATTTAATTTAATTTAATTTAATTTAATTTAATTTAATTTAATTTAATTTAATTTAATTTAATTTAATTTAATTTAATTTGATTTGATTTGATTTGATTTGATTTGATTTGATTTGATTTGATTTGATTTGATTTGATTTGATTTGATTTGATTTGATTTGATTTGATTTGATTTGATTTGATTTAATTTAATTTAATTTAATTTAATTTAATTTAATTTAATTTAATTTAATTTAATTTAATTTAATTTAATTTAATTTAATTTAATTTAATTTAATTTAATTTAATTTAATTTAATTTAATTTAATTTAATTTAATTTAATTTAATTTAATTTAATTTAATTTAATTTAATTTAATTTAATTTAATTTAATTTAATTTAATTTAATTTAATTTAATTTAATTTAATTTAATTTAATTTAATTTAATTTAATTTAATTTAATTTAATTTAATTTAATTTAATTTAATTTAATTTAATTTAATTTAATTTAATTTAATTTAATTTAATTTAATTTAATTTAATTTAATTTAATTTAATTTCATTTCATTTCATTTCATTTAATTTAATTTAATTTCATTTCATTTCATTTAATTTCATTTCATTTCATTTCATTTCATTTCATTTCATTTCATTTCATTTCATATTTCATTTCATTTCATTTCATTTCATTTCATTTCATTTCATTTCATTTCATTTCATTTCATTTTATTTTATTTTGTTTCATTTCATTTCATTTCATTTTATTTTCTTTTATTTTATTTTATTTTATTTGGGACACTTACAGACATTGACAATCGCATACAAAAAAGTATATCATAATAATTTTACATAATGTCAATATCCAATTGGAAGTGAACACAACATGCGAAGTTCATAAATAAAATTATTTACACTAACATATTAAAATATGCAAGATAAAAACAGTAATAAAAAAACTTTACAAATAAGACATAATTATACAAAACCTATAAAAGCATAAAGAAGCAACAATAAAAAGTACAAAGTAAATATAGAGAAACATATATAAAACAATGAAAAGTAATGAAAATTGTGCATATAACAAAAAAAGGGATGAAAACAAATCAATAAAAACCTACATATTCTCTGGTCTGTTTTCGAGAGGCCTGCCCCTCCTGCAAAGTGGACTCTCTGTAAACATGTTGAATGTTGGAAACACTATCAATCTAAATAAGTTTAAAACTAGTGATATATTTTTTCGTGTATTTTTAGGATCAGTTAGCAATTGAGGGTGATGAGATGACATCCATGAAGGTTACAAAAAGACACATTTTAGATGCACTTGCCAATACTCGTCCGTCCTTGACACCCCAGCAACTTCTCTTCTATGACAGAATGTAAGAATTTTGTTTGTCTAATTGTTTGTGTTTGTGAAGGCGCGGTATGCACATAAGAAATACCTACATTATGTCGATGCTCGCAATATTCGAGCCTGGACAGGCATCCAGACCTACGGAGAGCTGCTTTTGATAGCCAAAGTCGGAGAAACCTGATACGGCGCTTCAAGAAGACGAATAATTACTATATACAAATGTATATTATTTTTTTGTAATATACAAATGTATATGACAAAAAAATTAGAAGTAAATATATAAATGTATATTACCAAAAAACTAGAAGTACCTATGAAAAAAACTTGAAGTAAATACGTAGATGTATATTACAAAAAAAAAACAATAAAAAAGTAATATACAAATGAATATTACCTTATACTAAAAAACAATACATTTATATTACCAAAAAACTAGAAGTAATATAAAAATGTATATTCCCTACTTTATAACTAGAAGTAAATATGTATACATTTATATTACCAAAACACTAGAAGTAATAAACAAATGTATACCTATTACAAAAGAAAAATAATAACTCCATTTTATTTTGACAATTGCAATTATGACTAGGTATTTGCTGTATTTTTTCTAATACTTATTTTTTTTTTATTTTTTTAGATACGCAAGGTTTCTTAACAAACCATTACCTGAAGAATCCAAAAACTCCGAAGATTCTTTTGTTCTCAGACAGCGAGCAACTTTGGCATAAAAATTATAATTTATAGTTAAAATATTTTTTTATATATTTGTAATAAGTTACGCTTTTGAGGTGAGGTATCACAAAACGACGCTTTATTAATCGTCCATTAGTAAGAGGTATGGGTGCTGTACTGTATTTGTGAATAATAAAAGAAGTTAAACACAATATTGTCTTCTGTCATTTTACAAATCATTATCATTAACCATGGCGCCGAGAATGTGAATTTAGATAGAGGGTCCCACGAGCTACTGTTTGTGTCATATATTTTTTCGTTACTTATTTAGCGTTCTGTTAAAAAGTCAGGTAGAGGGGATGGTGGTGGAAGCAGTGAAAAAAAAACACGTTTTGAATCGACACTATAAACAAACATCTGTAGTTCAAATATTTTTTGACAAATTTTTAACAAGTGATCACGTAAACTAGCCGATGACAGGTCGTAAGCCATGTAGGTGCCTTGAGTTCCTGGTTCTCCTATAATATCCCATCTTCGAGTTCCCTTATCAATGAGTATTCAACATTGAGTTCCGTTATCAATGTAATTATTGAAAGTTCTATATATTTGAATAATGTGTAACAATTCACCTGAAAATAAGGCATTATTACTATCGCCATCTATGAAGTATCGAATAAACCTTTTTGTAACGCCATCTATTGAGAAATTGGTTTATTTGTAAACAATGAAAGCAACAGTCCTTATAAATGAGGTGATGGTGTGTCGCACAGATGTCACCCCTGAACTGCGCCAGAAATATTATTTTATTTTTGGCTTGTTTACCTACTTGTACCAATGTGTATGTAAATCGAATATTTTTTAATTTCATATACGCAAACATTGAATTTTTTTCCCTGTCGGGAGTCAAATGATATTTTTATTGACAATAACATTTCAATAGAGACGAAGTTGTGTTATTATGGAAGAACCAGGAACTCAAGGCACCTACAGGGCTTACGACCTGTCATCGGCTGGTTTACGTGATCACTTTATGCGCTTGCGCAACGTTCATTAATTATGCCTTCTTATTGAGTTCCCTTATCAATGAATTCATTCCCCCATTCCGCCGAAAATTAATAAGGTATTTTCCTTAAACCTTTTTTATATGACAAAAAAAAACATTAAGTATTTAACATTAACAAATATTTTGTCAAGATTTAAACGCCATTGAACTGTTGAATGTTTCGTAAAAAAGTATTTCGCACATTTTGATGTAGGTACATGAAGTGTTATTGTAATTGCATACAATCAGGCGTAATGTAAGAATACACACATACGTCGTTTACCGTGTTCGTAACTTGTAGTCAAATTCAATCAGCGGTTTCCTAAGTGGTTGGATGAGTTGAGAGTTCACAGTTTGTTCACATTCGCAATAATATTATGGCCCGGCAACAATTCCTTCATTAGATACTATAATAAATTAGGTAACCTTTTCCGACGCGACGTCGTTGATAAGTGCCTCGCGCGGTATGAAAATTAATTCCAAGTTTTACTCTGCTCTCGGTGAGATCATCTCTGCACCCTGTACCGGTATGTATCGGAAGCTTAAACTTTCCCCATAAGCGGGTGAATAAATCAACGCGATTGAAGCGATTATCTTCCCGCCATATTGAAATTCTCGCATCTAACAACTTTGGGCGGTATTCGATCGGGTACCGCGATAAAAATTATTCAACCAAACCATCATGTTTGTTTGTGTTAAGAACACGCGGGGTATTTCAAATAAACAATAAATTTTTAGTAGTAAAAATAAAGTGACAATTCTGGTGAATACATTTTTGTTTATAATGACTTTAGTATTCATTTAAATTTTAATTCGTCTTCAGAATTGAACCCATTTTTTTATTTTGAAAATAACGCAGTACCTAGTAAAAAATAATGATAGTTATATTCAGCGTAGGTACAAAACATGAAATATGTGTATCTAATTAAAAAAAAATACGCTTAAATTTTGCAAAATCATGACTCTCCACTATTCCATAGTAGTGGAGAGTAAAAATAACCCATTATAATACTTAAATAATTTCAAACTATAAAAAATAGATATTCTACAATTTTTTTCTGTGACCCTGGTCACCCAATAAGATTAAGTACCATACGTCGTATTCCAACTGTCGATTCGTTCATGAGAATTCAATTCTCTGAATGAATCGACATTATTAAGCCAAGATGCGTGTACGAAGGAACATTTTGTATGGCTTAGTGGACTTTTTGCATGATAATAATACCAACTGGAGGCCTCGCAGCATATATGTTCCCATACATGGATTTACTCAGAATTCGGAGTAGAACATTTAATGTGAGTTTTGTGTGTCTGTGTGTCCGTCCCCCCTTATAACTTTTGATCCGCTCAATTAACAGAGCACAAAATTTCAGAATATATAAACAGTTATAGGCCTACAAAACTTTTATAGGTACTCAGAATTTTGAATTTTTGTTTCAGTCAGGGGTTATAAACTTTTGAATTTTTGGTCTATTTTTCCATATATCTCAGAAACCACAAAAGCTAGAACGCTGGAAATTGGTAAAAACAGAGACAAATACAAAATCTCAAATTGGTTTTTCAAAAAAATTCCATTGTTTCTCAAACATTTTTTATTAAGAAAAATATTTTTTTTATGATAAATTTATGAGTTTATCTGCCTATATTTCCATTTTTTTTAAAAAAATAATAAAAGCCGAAACACTCCAACTAGATAATTTAATTTTCTATAAAAAATATTAATATTGTAGAAGTACATCTTAATTATTTTAACAAATTTTGTAAAAATTGAATTTAGTGACGACATTGCTTCATACGATTTGTATGGCAGTCGCCTATTCACAATTTGTAAGAAGACTTAATAGTTTTATACTTAATCTCCCAACATACATAAATACATACCATCATGCTGTTTTCATATTCTGGGTAGGATCAAAGGGCTGATCTCCATACTATCCTATCTTGACATACATACCTAGGTATATGTTTATTGTTTATTGTTATATTATAAAACATAGGCTTGAGATAAGCGCTTGTTCTCGTCAATTGCATTATCAAAAAATAGATATTATCAGCATATATCAAAATACATTATATCACGAGAAATTATCAAAATACATCACAATGTCACAAATACATCATGTGTTGTATAGAAAACCAAATATCTTAAAATATTAAATAATTTGTATTTATGGGTTCATAGTTTGGTACTTATTCTTCAACAATACGTACTATCGCTATCGACAGTTGGATCTCATGTGTTACATGCAACTAGTACATAATATAAACAAGTAGATTATATGTCCTATTCTGATTCGTTTCAGAGTAGGAAGACGTCTATAACCAACGGGCGACCGTGGATAAAAGGATTTTATCCACGCGGTGTGACGTAATGAGTCCCGTATAAATTAATGCAGTTAACTTTTTGACATTTCTCATTTACTAAAATTCAGACAGAAAATTTAGACGGACTTAGAATAGGACATATGTCCTATTTTGATTCATTTCCGAGTACGAAAATGTCTAAATCAACAGGCGACCGTAGATAAAAGGATTTTATCCGCGCGGTGTGACGTAATGAGTCCGAGAAATATATCAGACAATTGTCAGACCTGCGCTACTGTATGGCTCCGAATGTTGGACGATGTACAACACCTTCCATAGGCAAATGGAAACCACCGAGATGCGTATGCTAAGATGGTCAGCGGGGGTGTCTAAAAGACAAAATAAAAAGTTCATACATTCGCGGAAGCTTAGGAGTGACAGGCATTAACAACAAATTAGAAGAAAGACAATTGAGATGGTATGGTCACATATTAAGAAGACCCGAGGATCACATTGTGAACTAGGCTATGGCCGTAGACATCCCCCGATCAACTAATAGGGAAAGACCAAAAAATACATGGATGGCGCAAAAGAGTTCACAATTGATGAAACAAGAATTGACATCGGAGGCGGCCCAGAACCGAAGAGTGTAGGTACAGCTTGAGGACGAGGAGAGCTGACCCCAACAGTCTTCATCGACGATAAGTTGGGAAGAGGCCAGGAAGAAGAAGGTGTGACGTAATGAGTCCCGTATAAATTCAGTCAACCTTTTGACATTTCTCATATACTAAAATTCAGACGGATAAATTTAGACGAATCAGAATAGGGCATACCTACTATCTAACTAAAAACGATTTTATCTCTAAAACAGTTGGTTAACATTACTTATATCGTGAAATAAATGTAATTCACATAATTCTCTTATTCTGTAGTATTCTTTCCTTTATTCCTCTTTCAATCATTTAATTATCTAACCCTGAAAATCATAATACTCGTAAGGTTCTAGCAGGGCCGGGTAGATATGATACACCTAAAACATTGTATTTGCTGCAGACGTCTCTTAAGTAAAATATGAAACACAAAAAAAAACTTTTTAAATATTTTTTATAACAGAATAAAAAAAAATAAGTGGTGCACACAAAGTTGTCTTATTTATTTTGACAAAAAAGTAATATATTTACGATACTCAAATTATTTTGATAATGAAGTAGGTACTAATTTTTTTGATAATACTGTTATGAAATTAAGTACTATTTCTATTTAAATTGAAAATTTAAATAGAAATATTTTAAAAATAAGAACCCAAGAAAAATGAAAACAAAAGATTTGAGTAGTGAGTTGGAAAAACTAGACAAACCTTGTAAAAATATAAATTGTAGAAATATAAATTGTAAAAATAAATAAGACTTTGAACCATAATAAAATAAATAAATATAAATTTCGGTACATTTGGTGTCAGGTGTGGGGTATAAAAATACCCAAGTATTTTTTGTGTAAGAAAAAAATAAAATAGTTATTTATAAAGACATTTATTATGGCATCAAAAAAAATAACTCTTTTAGAGTTGAAAGTGGTTGATTTAAAACATGAGTTGGAGGAGAGAGACGCTGATACATCAGGAAATAAAAATGCACTTCAACTACGATTGAGAAAAGTGATGCAAGAAGTAGGTGAGGATCCAGACACATACCTTTTTGAAATGCCTTGCTCTAACAACGATCTTTGTCAAGTCTTAAAAGAACATTCCAGAGACATAGAAGAGAAGTTTCAAGAACATTCCAGAGATATAAAAGGAGAAATTAAAGAAATCAAAGGAGAAGTAGCGATGCTTCAAAAGCATTCAAATACTATAGAAAAGAAATTCCAGAATTATTCTATGACCTTTGATGAGAAGATAAATGAATTAACTAAACAGATGAAAGTTTTGGAGAATCAAGTGCTTCCTTCAATCACGCCAATGAATTCCGAGCAAAATTCAGCTGTAGATACAAATTTTAAGTGTGTAGAAGATACAAGAGTACCAACAGTGGAGTGCGTGCGAAATGACATGCCAACCTTTGATGGAAAATGCCCCTGGGAAGAATATTTAACATTGTTCGAGACAGTGGCCATGATAAATGGCTGGTCCATGACAAGAAAGGCCTCAGTGTTGAGTGTATCATTACGAGGTGATGCTTTAAAAGTTTTGGAGACAATTCCTCTAGCTGAGCGACGAGATTTAAAATTGTTGATTGAGAGACTTGAGATGCGATTTGGACATAAGCACATGGAACAGTTTTACAGGTCACAACTTAAGAATCGTAATCAGAAATCTAATGAAACTCTCCAGGAATTTGAGGCGGATATAGCGCGTCTAATTAGATATGCATACCCTACGGTTCCTGATGATGTGTGTGAAAGCCTTGCAGTAGAAAAGTTCTTGGATGGATTGTGGGCAAATGAGACACAACAAGCTGTAAAACTAGCTAGACCACAAACTTTGAGTGACGCTCTAACCCAGGCACTCGAATTTGAATCTATAAAAAAATCTTTACGAGGTCATGCTCAAGCCCGCGTTGTTGAGGCCGTTGAAGAGAATCAAAAACTCATCGAATGCATTGTCGAAAAGGTGATGAAGGCATTGCAAGGAAGAAAAAGACAGTTTCGCTGCTGGGGTTGTGGACGAGCTGGACATCTACGTAATCGGTGTCCAAATGAAGCAACAACGCAACAGCAACAGCCACAGGAAAACTAAAAAGGGTTGATGGGAAGGGGCAACTGTTGACCTACATTACCAATGCCTCAAAGAGATCTGCAGTTGTTGCATCATTAAGTGGTCGAGATACCAGTATGTTTATAAATGGCAAAGTAAATGGAAAGAATTTGAAACTTTTGCTGGATACTGGAGCAACGATGACAATCATGAGACCAGATTTGCTTTATAACAAAAAGTGTATTACACCAACTAAATGGACATTACGAACAGCTACTGGGGAGTCGGCATCTATATGTGGTGAGACATATGCCAACTTTCAAATTGGTAGTTCTATCTTCGATCATCAGGTGCTAGTGGCGAATATAGAGGAGGAAGTTATTCTCGGAATGGACATAATGGCGAAATATGGATTCCAGTTGGATCTAAAGAGGCGATCTTTGAAAATTGGAGATGAAGATGTTCTCGTGCAAGAGCGTGAGGAATTTTCTACACGTGTTCTTGCAGCGGATGTTGTAACTATTCCAAAACAAAGTGAGATGTTAGTACGAGTCAATTTAGACTGTGTTATCCCAAATGGACATGTTTTGGTTGTGGAGTCCAACGCCAACAATGAAGCAGGAAAAGGAGTATTAATTGCAAGAGCACTGATTCAAAACCAAAAGGAAATTTTAGTCAGATTAATGAACATAAATGAATATCCAGTAACTGTCAAAAAAGGAGCTTATTTAAGTGTGTGTTCATCAGTTTCATCAGTAACACAAAATGCCTGCATCGCACAAGTTTCTTCAGAGGATGTACCAAAACATCTTGAAGACTTTGTAAAAGATGCTTGTAAGGAACTTACCAAAGAACAAAGCAAACAAATTAGATACCTCATTGCTCATTATCAAGATGTTTTTGAGAATGCGAGTCTTTCTAAAGGAAGAACCAATGTTGTTCAACATCAAATAGATACGGGTGACGCAAGGCCTATCCGCCAATTACCTAGAAGGCTACCATTAGCAAAGCGGGCGGAAGCAGATCAAATTATTCAAGACATGGAAAGGGATAGCGTTATTGAACCATCAAGCAGCCCATGGTGTTCACCAGTAGTGTTAGTTAAAAAAAAAGATGGCTCAACTCGGTTCTGTGTGGACTTTCGCTTATTGAATAATGTAACTAAGAAGGATAGTTATCCACTGCCTCGAATCGATGACACCCTAGATACATTGGCTGGTTGTAAGATCTTCTCAACTTTGGATCTAAAGAGTGGTTATTGGCAGGTTGGATTGGAACCCAAGGATAGAGAAAAAACGGCGTTTTCTGTTGGAAGTGGATTGTGGCAATTCAAAGTGATGCCATTTGGACTTTGCAATGCACCGGCTACGTTTGAACGACTAATGGAAAGTGTGCTAAGAGGATTATCGTGGGAGACCTGTTTGGTATACTTAGATGACATCATCGTACTTGGGAAGCGTTTTGAAGAACATTTAGGAAATTTGGAACAGGTATTTTCACGATTGAGGTTGGCCAACCTTAAACTCAATTGCAAGAAATGTATATTGTTCCGAAAGCAAGTCAACTATCTAGGTCATGTTGTCTCTGAGGAGGGAGTAGCAGTAGATCCTGAGAAGATTAAAGCTGTTCGAGATTGGCCAGTACTTAAAGACAAACATGAAGTAAGAAGCTTTTTGGGTCTGAGTACCTACTATCGACGATTTGTTCCAGGCTTTGCTGACATCGCAAAGCCACTGACAAAACTCACGGAGGAAAGCAGTGAATTCATATGGGATTTCAAGTGCCAACATGCATTTGAAGAATTAAAACAGGTTCTAATTAATTCTCCGGTTTTGAGTTATCCTCGAGCTGAAGGAATGTTTATTCTGGATACAGATGCAAGTAACGTTGGTATCGGAAGTGTGCTCTCCCAAGTACAAGATGGGGCAGAACGCGTGATTGCTTACTTCAGTAAAGTATTGTCGAAACCAGAACGCAATTACTGTGTAACACGAAGAGAATTGCTTGCTGTTATCAAGTCAGTTGAGCACTTTCGCAAGTATTTATATGGACGGAAATTTCTTTTAAGGACAGATCACTCGGCACTTGTGTGGCTTTTGCGATTCAAGAATCCTGAAGGTCAAGTGGCAAGATGGATAGAGAGATTGCAAGAATATGACTATGATTCTGAACATCGAGCCGGACTTCATCATAGAAATGCCGATGCACTGTCAAGGCGACCATGTCCAGAGGATTGCCAGCAATGTAATAAGGCTGAGGAAAAGTTTTTTATAGCTTGTAGAACCACGGTCGTTGACAATTTTTGGCAAGATGATGAAATACGAGCAGACCAATTGGAAGACCCAGATCTCAAGTTTGTAATGCAGTGGAAGGAAAATGATCAAAGACCTTTATGGGAAGAAATAGCTTCACTATCTCCAAATATTAAGTCATACTGGGCTCAGTGGCAATCCATTGTCGTGGAAAATGGGTTGTTAAAGCGTGTATTGGAGAATGAAGATGGAACACAGCAGAGACAACAACTATTGATTCCAAGGAAGAGAATTCCTGAAGTTCTTAAACTGCTTCACAATGATGTGTCTGGGGGACACTTGGGAGTTAAAAAAACCACAGAAAAAATTCGTCAACGTTTTTATTGGGTCAATTACAATGGAGATGTAAAAGATTGGTGTAGAAGATGTGTAACTTGTGCCACTTCAAACGGACCTCAGAAACGAAGGCGTGCGCCAATGAGGCAGTATAATGTTGGTAGCCCATTTGAAAGGATAGCCATTGACATAGCGGGGCCGTTTCCCACAACGGAAAGAGGGAATAAATATATTCTGGTAGCAATGGACTATTTTAGTAAATGGACAGAAGCCTATGCACTACCGAATCAAGAAGCTACCACTGTTGCTGAAGTCTTGGTAAGGGAACTGATAAGTCGTTTTGGAGTACCATTGGAGTTACACTCGGACCAGGGAAGAAACTTTGAATCAGCCGTATTCCAGGGAATTTGTGAAGCATTAGGAATTCGAAAGACGAGAACAACTGCTTTGCATCCACAGTCGGATGGAATGGTGGAGCGAATGAATCGAACAATTGGAAGATTTTTGTCAAAAGCAGTGTCCGATCACCAGAAGGATTGGGACGAATACATCCACTTGTTCTTATTAGCTTATCGAGCAGCAATTCATGAGACAACAGGGCAAACACCGGCAAGTGTGATTTTTGGCCGTGAGTTACGGTTACCTTGCGACCTGCAGTATGGATCTAAGCCTGGAGAAGATCTAGTTGGAGAAGATTATGTGTCAGATCTTCGGAGGAAAATGAATGCTATACATGACCGTGTACGGTCCAATATTCAAGTAGCTAGTGACAAGATGAAGGAGCGATACGACATTAAAGCTGTGGAAGGTGGTTATCAGGCTGGAGACTTGGTTTGGTTATTTAATCCACAACGACGACGAGGCTACTCACCAAAGCTTCAGAAATCCTGGGAAGGACCGTATGAAGTGATCAAAAGGATTAATGATGTGGTTTATCGTATACGAAGAAAACCAAATGGGAAGCCAAGAGTGGTACATTTCAATCGCCTGGCTCCCTTTTTAGGTGATAACAAGGATGAGGAAAAAAATCCAGTTGCTCAAGTTTGCAATGTCCAAAGTGAAGAAAAGACCTTCGAGGAATTCATGATGACTCCTTATCGACGCACTCGCCATGGTGTGACTGTGGAAATTGAGCAAGACCTCTTCGATATCCCAGAAGATAATGTTTTAGCTTACTGTGTGGCTCAAGACATGAAGATGACTAGTGGTATAGCCAAAGTTATCATGAGAAAGTATGGGATGTTATATGAGCTAAAAGCCAAGAATCTGAAGATTGGAGAAGCGGTCCATTCACAGCATGGAAAACAGCATTTATTCTACATGACGAATAAGGAAACGTCTGAGGAACGAGCAGAGTATGCTCAGATGTGGAACTGTCTACGAAGTATGCGGGATCAAATGTTACAGTTGAATCTTATGAAGCTCGGCATTCCAAAGATCAGTGATGGTATGGATTGGAAAGTGGTTCGGAATATGATAGAAGAGATTTTTCATAATACTGGAATTAATGTTCTAGTTTGCTGCTATAATCCAAGATACAGTAAAAATATAAAAAAAAGTGTACCATGTTACTTTTTCAAAGCATCTCACTGTAGAGAAGGTTCAAAATGCCGATTTATTCATCTAGAGAATTCTGTTCGGGACGAACTGAACTAAGAGGGAGGCAGTGTTATGAAATTAAGTACTATTTCTATTTAAATTGAAAATTTAAATAGAAATATTTTAAAAATAAGAACCCAAGAAAAATGAAAACAAAAGATTTGAGTAGTGAGTTGGAAAAACTAGACAAACCTTGTAAAAATATAAATTGTAGAAATATAAATTGTAAAAATAAATAAGACTTTGAACCATAATAAAATAAATAAATATAAATTTCGGTACAATACCTATTTTGAATCGTTTTAGTTGAACTACCCCGTTTCTGACGAGTCTTGTTATTTCATTTCACAGTTCCGCGATTATTGCGCATTGCCAACTTTCAAGTTATAAACTTTAGTGCTTTAAATATGAAGAACACAATTTATAACAGATCTAGGCGCAATATATCAGAATAAACATCGGCGGCGGTGTTTAGTGTTCGTAATATATATAATAGGGGTGATTTGGTGCCGCGGTCTGGGGGTTAGGGGGTGAGGGGTACCACCTAATCATCTCCCCTCCCCCTCCATCAACATTCACTTAACCCCTTCAACTAATTTCACTTCAACAGCGATTATGATGTTTTAGTTTGAAACGATTAACAAACATTTTTGACAAGAAAGTAATTAGGAGTGTAGGTAGGTACATACTTTGATAAGAAACGTGTGGTAGTAAATAAGTAAATTGAATTATGGAAGTTAATCAATTATGGAAAAGTACGGTTTTAATTTATCGGGCGTTTCTTTATGATGGAAGTTAACAGTACCTACCTTCCTTAATTTAATCGACTTTCAGGCGATATAATGATAGATAAGTCAATGAGCCCACCAAATAAATAAATAAGTTTTATTTATTAATTAATATAATAAATGTAGGTTCAAATAAATGTAGGTACAAATAAATGTAGGTTCAAATAAATGTAAATAAAATTAAAACCGCCCAATGCACTATGAAGTTACGCGTTAGTAAGGGAAAATATCGCGTGCGTTAAAAAAGGTTTATACGTGATTTTAATCATCGGAAACCCCAAATTTGTTGATTTTTTATATTTTAAGAACAAACCTTAGTTGAAATGAAAAAACTTTATCGGTAATTCACTTTGATTTTATGCACTCTTTAAGCGTATAAAAGATTTATTTCTCTACAACACATGGTTATGGAGTAATTTTAAAAAAATGCTGTAAAAAAGGATATTTTCAATCATTTATTTATGCGAATTAAGGCTGAATTTTAAAATTGTGTGACGAACATTCACTAGAGAAATATTGAAAGGACTTATACTATTTTTTCTAGAAACACACTATTTAACATATTTGAGGAATTTGATTTGAAATTGAGGTGTTTAGGTTTATATGGCCCCTTAAGTACATTTGGAACTTACACTAGTACGAGTACCTATATAATGAGACTCAAGTACATTTGGTACTTACACTAGTACCTATGTTTATGTTTTCTAAAAAGAAAATAAAACGAGTGGGTTGTGGCCAACGCTTTACTCCTAACTATCGAGTCACTCCACAAGTATTCAAATTTTGTATGGAAAACATTCAGCATTTTCATGAAATGAGTTTGTTCAATTATTTTTTTTATTTTAACATTTTATTACGTAAACTTGGTAATTTTTCAATGGCATTTTATGAAAGTGATATGCCTTTTAACCAATTTGAAAATAAAAATAAGTTTCCTGAGTTAGGGGTCATTTTTAAAAATTTGACGGTTAAAAAAATTGAGAAGTACTATTCAGATATCCTTCAAAATCTAATGGGATCTAAGCGAGTATTACATATACATATTTGCAAAATTTGAAAAGAATCGAATGAGTACTTTAGTCTATAATCGATAAAGTAAAATAAACACGCCGTACATAGCACACAGCACACACAGATACATTATGATAATCTGCAATGATAAGCATGATACTAGTTGATAATCTGCAATAAAAAATAGCCTTAAAATTTGCCAAATCATAACTCTCCACTATATCCCCTTGGGTTAGTGAGGAGTAAAAATATCACCCTCTTGATTTTATTTATGTTTTTGAATTAGTTGCTAAATATTCTTTCTTAATTCATACGTATTTGAGATATGCAAAACAAATTAACTAACTGTATGTTATTTATTTGGTAGAATTCCATATTTCATTCAATTCAAATTAAAAAAATATAATTCTACATACTATATATATTATTTTTATTAAATAGTTTCATTGAATTATTGAAGATATTAGTTTGAGATTGTATTGATTTATTGAAGAGAAGTATTTCAGTCTTGAAGATGCCCTAATGAGGAGAAATAGCTATCGACGTAGAAATAATATATTGTATGTAGAATTGAAAACATATTGTTTTAATTTTAATTGAATGAAAAACAAAATACCTATCTCTTGTATAAAAAAATAACTTTAATTTTCCCAAATAACTTTTATCTGTTTTTCAATGTGAGTTAATTTTTCACAAACTTGCACAAATTACGTCTAATTTTCTCATTTGTGATTCAACTAGCATATTTATTCCTCAGGTTCTTGTATCGTATAATTCTGTTCCCCTCGCACCTTTTACATATTTCATACCGCTTTCTCTCTCTCTTTCTCTCTCCAGCACTTCTTCTTTTTCTTGGCCTCTACGGAGCTTTCGCAACGGAGGGAAACTCGATTTCCATCTCATTTTTCTCCATTATAAACGGGAGAAAAAAAAGTAGCAACCTCTTATGAAATGAAATTTTAAAAGCTCTTCAAAAATAATAATGTAAAAGTTTGGCCGCTCATCTCGGGGGTTGGCTCGAGTATTTTATTAGCAATCAAATATAATTTGACAACAGCGTTTTATTTTGTTACAGTCCTTGATTGTCAATTTTGTTTTTGCAATAATTAAGGACTGTAAAATCGAGCACAAATTGTAAATAAACCATTATTAAAGTTGGTAATAATAATTTATGACATAATAACGTAAAATTCGTAATGCATTTTTAGGAATTGTACGAGCTTGATCTTAACAAAACTTTGTTTATACCTCAAAACATATAGATTAATCACACTTAATATTGTAACTACAGTGATTTATATATAATGATGTTTGAAATACTTACTAATAACTTATTTTCATTCCTCACTATCCAAAGGGATATTTAATTATTTATACATCTTCCTGTACATAATATAAACAGATATAATTGTACACTGGCGGGCTTATTGCCATTAGGTAATTTCTTCCAACTAACCAAATAACAAATAACCTATGACAACATTGTATAATGTACAACAGCAAAAGAATAAGAGTAAAAGAAAACAAAGAAAATATATATAACACTTAAATACTATTAAAACAAAAAAAATAATATGAATTCATAGCAAGAAAAAAGGAGAGGAAATCGGGATTAGGTGTTCAAGGATAAATATTCCTTCTTTAGTTTTTTCTTGATAATACAAAGTGAGTTAGACGACGCAATATCCGGATATATGTAGTGGGGAGTTAGGAATTTTCAATTTTTTAGTTATTTTTTTATTGCTGATTATCAACTAGTATCATGTTGAGATTGTATTCTGAAAGTTTCATCACAATGTATGTGTGTGTGCAATATGTACTATGCACGGCGAGTTTATTCATACTTTATCGATTATAGACTAAAGTACTCATTCGGTTCTTTTCAAATTTTGTTAATTTGTATATCTAACCGTCAAATATTTCAAAGTGACCCCAGATCGGGAAAAAAACTTTGATATTTTTATTTTCAAAGTAAAAAATAAAATAAAAAATTAACAATGTCACCTAATTGAAAATGCTGAAAATTTTACATGCAAAATTGGAATACTTTGTAGTGTCTTGGTAGTGAGGAGTATAGCGTTGGCCACAACCCACACGTTTTAAATTCAATTGTTGTATCAGTTTGAAATATATATACAGTTAAAAATATTAATTGTTGTATCAGTTTGAAATAGATATACAGTGCCAAATATGATCGTGCTGTTTAAAGTGATCCTAGTCTCGCATTTGGGCCTCATTTTTATATAATCTAGGTAATTATTGTTAAATGGGGACTTGAGATTCTAAGAGGGCTTCATGAGCTACTCTTCGTGTTTTTCTTTTATTGTTATGAGGGCATTTACTATATATTATGTGCTTTAATCAAGGTGTAAGGGACCGATTATAGTCCGCTTATGTGGAGTGGGTGGTGTAGCAACCTTGAAATATGGATAGGAGGAAGATCGCGAACCACTTCTACGCCGGTGATGCTATAGGACCCATTGGTCCTGTTCAACACCGGACGCAGCCGCACGTCGGACAACACAAATATCCCCTATCAAGCGAGTACAACCACTACCCCTAAGAGTCCGACCACATTCGTGGAGGCCCGTGAATCAAAGCAGGGGTTACCCAGCAGCTCCACGAACAACAGATTGCCACAGGGAGCCTTCGCCACGCCCGTAGTACTTTCAGTTCTTCGATTTCCACGCCAGGCGCAGCGTCAGCTCGACCTGTTTACGTCATCAGCAAGGGTGCCGCCGAGTGGGTCGTGCCGACCAATCATCACGGGGGGCTCCTCCACCCCTTAGTACTAATGTTGGCGAATTTCAGGTACACCACCGGACAGTTCTTTCAGTTTTTCGATTTCCATCGCCCGGTGATGCAGACTTACTCTTCGCCACGTTTGATGAGTCACCGCCGAGCGAGGCATTAAGGCGTCTGCCCTGCTCTTCCATAGGTAAGAATTGAAGAGGGCACTGACCTGTTGCCCAGATTCCTGGGGTGGGGCTGCAGCCACCCCCAACTTTACTGGCTAGGCCCCTATGGCCGCAACCTAGCCCCAAAATATGGATAATATGTTTCATCATTATCATTGCCGTATAGCCCTGTGTGGACCCTGGTCTCCTCCAGAATCTTCTCCACCAGTCTCAGTTCTTCGCCGCTCTCATCCAGTTTGTTATTCCGATCGCCCTTGTGTCGTCTTCTGTGCCATCCAGCCATCTCAGCTTGAGTCTGCCTCTACTTCTGCCTTCTGGATTGGTGTTGATAATCTTTTGGGGATACGATCAACGTTCATCCGGCTGACATGTCTCAAAATCTGCAGTCTGCGTAATAATGACTTGTAAGTACAATATTGTCGGCCTTCGTGGCTCAGTTGGTTAGATATCTGACTGCTGAGACAAAGGTCCCGGGCTCGATTCCCGGTAGAGACACAATTTTAAATTGTGTTTTCAGTCTGGATCTGTGAGACGATTAATATCGTAAGTCTCCAGAATGTGGCAACTTGTTATTGGGTGCGTGTTAAATTAATATTTGACATAGTACCTGTTAGTTGCCCGAGAAACAATATTAAATAAATAAATATTGGGTTCGTCATATAATGCCTGTATGTTGTCATGATAATATCATATCCTCCGAAGTCAATTTTCGTTTTCTGTGCCAAAAAAATAATATGTTTGGAGTTTGCATAACATATGGTGCAAGAACGTGTTGGAAGAAATTTCCGTACGGCAATAAACTTGCCACTTGCGCAGGTTGCAAAGAAGAACAATTTTGTATTTCATACAAAGTAAACAAAGCTATGCGTTTCCGGTTGAGCGGTAATAAAATTTTAATTTTATTTGGTGACATAAATGCAACAATATTTTATTGTTTTTACATGTTTTCAACGTAAAAACAGCTAAAATCATTTACTTTTCTTAACTTGCTTTAACTGTCAACTAAAATGTAATCAAGAAAAATATTAAATGTACCCAAGTGATTACCTACATATTTTAAGAAAAAAAATTGTTGATTAATTTAATGTACGCTAGTGAAAAATCGATTACAAATTGCAAAGATATTATCTGAAGAAGACTTTGAAAATAGTGTTGAATATTTTTATAGTTGCATAATATACCTACACAAATATTGGATTTTTTCCCTGTCGAGAGTCAATGATATTTTATGAAGAAAAATTTAACATCTCAATAGAGACGTAGTTGGAATATTATGGGAGAACCAGGAACTCAAGGCACCTACAGAGCTTACGACCTGTCATCGGCTGGTTTACGTGGTCACTTTATGCGCTTGCGCAACTTTCACACCAATTATGCCTCCTTATTGAGTTTCTTTATTTATGCAATTTTGAAAATTCCATATATTTTAATAATGAGAAACTAACTATTTCGAAAATAAGCTATTTTTCCCATAGCCATCTATGAAGTAACGAAGAAACCTTTTTGTAACGCCATCTATTGAGATTTGTTTTAACCAATGAAAGAAGCAACGGTCCTTGAAAAGCATGAGGTGACAATGTTTTTTTTGTCTAATCATTACTTTACACAGCGGTACATCGTGAAGCGACATAACTAGCGGAGTTGTACTTTTGGCGGAGTTGTAAGATTTGTAGGTATTATAAATGTTTCACAGTTTAATGGATTTTATATTGATTAATCCAATTTTGGAAAGTTCTGTACCTATATTTTGTTAATCATGAAAATCTTTTCGGTTGAAAATAAGCTGAAACACTATCGCCACCTATGCAGAGACTAATGTTAAAAATTTGTCCAAATAAAAAAAAAAGAAAATAGTGACCTCGTTTTTTTTTATTTTCTTTACCTTTTTAGGTAAAATTTTATGTACATACAATTGCCTTTTCGTAAATCGCAATGTACTCGCCTTTGTACCCTAAATCAAATAAATACGTCAAGATATCTCAAAATAGTAACGAAATTTTCGGTTCAGTTATAAAAATAGTCAATAATAAAACTAAAAGATTTTTCTCTTCTCAAAAGGGAAATGAATGAAATGAGAAGCAAATGAAGCCTATTGGTTGATATAAAAGGAAGTTTGAAAAGGAAAAAAATAATTATTAAAATAGCGAGTGGAAAAAGTGGCAAAACAATCTGCCATAATGGCGAGCTACGTTTCTTTTCAATCTTTTCTGTTGAATGTGTGACTGATTTTTGAATTTGCATTAATTCTCTCTTGAATACATTAATTAGGGAGGAAATACGAATAATGGAGCTCAATGAGGACACGAAAAAGAACGTTCAACCTTACTCCGATGTGGATGAGGGGTCTGTGTAAAAAAATAATGTCGCTTGTTGTTTCTTTGCTTATAAACACTTTATTTATTAAATATGTTACGTGATTACTTTTTTTATTTTCAAATTGGTAAAAAGGCACATCACTTTCATAAAATGGCATTGAAGAAATATCATTAAAAAAATATTAAACAAATTCATTTCATGAAAATGCTGAATATTTTCCATACAAATTTATATACTTTGTGGAATGACTTGTTAGTGAGGAGTCTAACGTTGGCCACAACCGACCTGTTTTTCAATCATGTTAACGGTATCAAAACATATATAATTTAAGTTGGGTCGGTAGGTAAAAGTGAATGATAAACATATTTACGAAAAATTACAAAAAAAGTGTCCATTAATTAAGAATAATAATCCAACTGTCGATTTGTTTAAGATAATTTATTTCTCTTTTTGAATCGACAGTACTAAGCCAAGACGTAGGTACCTACTAGGAAAGAACATTTTTATGGCGTAGTGGACATGTAAAAAACACCTACTTACTGGCTTTGCAGCATATATATTATGGTCTATATATATGGATGAGTTCAGAATTCGGAGTAGAACATTTTATGTGTTTTTTGTTTGTCTGTGTGTGTGTGTGTTCCCTTACCTATAAGTTTTAATCCGCATGATTCACAGAGCCTAAAATTTCAGAAAGTATAGAAAAGTTAGACCTAAAAAACTTTTATATTATAATTTAATTATTTTCCTATATATTTCAGAAACCATAATAGCTAGAACGCTGAAAAATTGTATAAATATAGACGAATAAGATATCTCGGAATTTTTTCCACAGTTCCAGGGTTCCTCAAATATTTTTATTGAGAAAAAAAAATTGTGACAAATAAAATTAACTGCCCTATTAACTGCCTTGATTTCCATTTTTTTTTAATATCGAAAAACGCCGAAATACCCCAACTAATTTAGTTTTATATTTAAAGTACATCTCAAACTTTTTATAATTGTTGTAAAAATTGAACTTAATGACTACATCGTTTCATACAATTTGTATGGCAGAATACATAATATCTACGGGATCTCTTAATAGTTTGATATTTATTATCCATAAATACATATGTACTGTGGGGATTGAGGAGGCAAGCCCCTCTGGCTTGCCTATATAAATCCCCACCAACGACGAGCCAAGACAGTTCTCATTTAACATTCTCGCGGGCCAGTCATTTCCAATAAACAATGTAACCCAATCAGCAGTTTTAATATCTTTCCACTATAGGTACGCCGTCACACGTATTCATAGTACCATCAAGTTGTTTTCATATTCTGCTTGCTATGCGGTTAGTTGTTGGTGTCACGCTTGTGAGCTTCAACACATACAAAGAATTTTGATTTCATGCCAAAGATTCGCTCTTATTGCTTTATCCAAAGCATATGGAATGATTCCTACCGAAGCATTGCCAATATTGACGGGCATGATACCCTTAGATTTGGAAATGCAGCGTAGAGGTGCTATTTTCAATCTTATGCGGGGTCGTTCATCTGTAATTGGAAATGTTCTTCTTTGCCCTCCTGAGGGCCGAGTGTCACGCAGTGTTCTGGAAAGAAGTGTTTTCGAAAATTTGCAGAATATCTGGCAGTCCCGTTGGACGGCTTGCTCAGTATCGTTTTTATTTTTTCCTGACGTGAGGAATCGACTTAAAACTTCTTGGGTTGTCCCCGATTTTTGGACTTCTCAATTTTTCACAGGACATGAAAATTTTAAGAGTTATCTTCACCGATTTAATATTGCCTCCTCTGCCTCATGTTAGTTCTGTCAGTGTCCAGACCAAACTTCGGAATATATCTTGTGGGATTGTTGTCACCCAATCAATGGTGACCTCTTATAGATCGGAGCTCCTCGCTACTGTCCGTGGGCCTCTTCAAGGTCCCATTGGTCACACGGATTTTGTGATCTCGAAGAACAATTTTAAAGCCTTTAAAAAGTTTTGTCATAGTTATGGTACCTTACTATTGTTAGATTCCCAGTAGGTTAATTTTTTACAGAGATCTTGGTCATACCCCTGATATTACTCATTTAAAAGATCTGAAGCCCACGAGTGTGAATTTTCTATTCACATTCGTCGATTGTTATTTTGCACTATGGTACCGAGATTGCTAATCTAGAGGGCTCCATGAGCTACTTTTTGTGCTATGCATTTTTTTCTTGTCGTTCACTTAGTGTTCTGTGAAGGGGCCGTTTAGAGTCCCCATATGCAGAGCGGGTGGTGGTGGAAGTAGCGATTCTGGGTTGGAAAAAAGGACTTATATTCTATCAATACCATCATACGACATAAATAAATGTTTTGCACCAAAAGCAAAATATCTTAAAATATTCAATAATTTGGATTTAAGGGTTTAGAGTTTGGTACGTATTCTTCAACTTTACCTACATACTATAGTTTGGTACATATTCTTCAATTACACATACAATCCCCATCGACAGTTTGATCTCATGTATTACATGCAACTTGTAAAAAATATTTTTGAAGTAGGCACCTATGTGTAATGATTTCTGTTTGTTGAGATTTAAAAATAAAACCCCCTCCGTTATAGGGGGATAAGTAAGAAGTAAGAAGATATGTAGGTACTTATATTTTTAAAGAAAACATTTTATGAATTATTTTTTATTAACTAGTTGCATGTAACACATGAGATCCAACTGTCGATAGCGATAGTATGTATAGTTGAAGAATATGTACCAAACTATAAACCCATAAATACAAATTATTGAATATTGTCAGATATTTTGTTTTCTATACAACATATGTAGGTATGTATGTCAAGATAGGATAGTATGGAGGAAGGTCCTTTTTTCCTACCCAGAATATGAAGCTAGCATGATGGTATGTATGTATGTTTGGAGATGAAGTATCAAACTATTAAGTCTTCTTACATATTGTGTATAGGCGACTGCCATACAAAATGTATGAAGCAATGTCGTCACTAAATTCAATTTTTAAAAAAATTGTTAAAAAAATTGAGATCTTCTACTACAATGCTAATATTTTTTATAGAAAATTAAATTATCTAGTTGGGGTATTTCGGCTTTTTTCGATAATTGTAAAAGTTTTGGAAAAATAGGCAGTTAAACTCATAAATTTATGATAAAAAAAATACTTTTCTTAATAAAAAATGTTTGAGAAACCCTGGAATTTTTTTGAAAAAACTCATTTGAGATTTTGTATTTTTCTATGGTTATACCAATTTTCAGTGTTTTAGCTTTTATGGTTTCTGAGATATATGGAAAAATAAATTAAAAATTCAAAAGTTGATAAACCCTGACTGAAACAAAATTCAAAATTCTGAGTATAAAAGTTTTGTAGGCCTATAACTGTCTATATATTCTTAAATTTTGGGCTCTGTAAATTGAGCGGATCAAAAGTTATAAGGGGGGGACGGACACACACACACACACACACACACACACAGACACACACACACACACACACACACACACACACACACACACACACACACACACACAGACACACGAAATGTTCTTCTCCGAATTTTGAGTAAATCCGTGTATTGAACATATATGCTGCGAAGCCTCTAAGTTGGTGTTTTTTGACTTCAAAGTTGGAAAAGCCGTGAAAAAAGTAGACCTCTCCATACAATTCTCGCGTATCCTGGCTTGATACATTGTCGATATGTTAAGAGAACAAAGTTCTCCTGAACAAATCGACAGTTGGATAAGTATTTATTTTATTAAATGGCAAAATTATTATCTTATAATCTAAAAAACATGTTTAGAATCGCTGTAAATCAATACATAAGTTCGCTTATCATAAACCAATAGTGTTGTGTGTGTGCTAGTGTGAGACAATTTTGAAAAAACCATTGTAAAATAATATATCTCAAGTCTTTCAATTTTCTTAAAATTTCAGTGAAAGGAAAAAAGCTGCGCTAATATTCATTCCTTTATGTCACGTAGTACGTACCGTTCCCGCCGCCTCCCCACACACCTCCCTCCGCCATGCCACCCCTCTCCCGGCGTGCAGGAAGCAGTGTTTGATAAGCCCCTCATAATGGCCTCTCGCGCTGATAAAGACCCTCCTTTCTCTCCAGTCTTAAGCGCCGCCATCACCTTTTATGTGCCAAAGAATGGAACTATATTCTCCCGCGCTCTATTATCGAAATGCCGCAAGTACCTTGCCAGGAAGAAAAATTCCGTTCCGAAACGGCGCAACGATCCCGACGGCTGGCAACACTTACGACTTTTCCGCGGGAAACCGCCCGCCGTGTTTCGGCATTCGGCACTTTTAATGGCGGGAGGCGTGATTTTTGTTTTTACGTTCTTGGAAATAGAATAAACGTTCCGAGAGACTCTTGTTTGAGATAAAAAGAGAGAACGCGGTTAGGTCGTCTTTGTCGCTTACAAAAGGGTATATTACGAAGATATCTTCTGTACATTTTTGGCGGGAACGGTGTGGGGATCTCTTATCTTTGCAAAGGTTGCGTTTTTGTGATGGTTGGCATTTTTTAAGACAGTCATTTCGAACCATTCATATAATTGACATTTTGACAGAGAGAATAATAAAAGGGACCAAAGCGTATTATTATCAGCACTGAAAATATTTATTTCTTTTATATTTCTATTTTAAATGCGGGAATATTTTTACGATCGTTCGCGTGAACCTAAATATGGATTGAATATTTTAGTATTGACGAAATTGAAATTATTATTCGATTTTCATAAAATAAAATATTGTGAAAGATTAGTCTTTATAATTTTTCAATGCTTCCAATCACTACATCTGCAGATACCTAACTTTTAATGGATATATTTAAAGATAACTTTGAATAAGTCAGCACATGTATGTAATTCTAAATGGAAAACAAAATATTTCAACATTATGTCGATTATTTGAGTGTGCTAGTAGGTAAATCTATCAAATGATTTTTTTTCTTTTTTTTTAATTGCATGTACGCAAACATTGTGCGGTATTTGGTTTCGCCATACCAATTCACATTTTGTGATATCCTCGGAGACCGTCGGCAATTGTCGGCGGTGTCCGGAAAAACAAAAGATTCGTTCGAAATGGCGTGGTCGGGTCATTCTGTGAAAAAAAAAAAAAAAAAAAATATATATATATATATATATATATATATATATATATATATATATATATATATATATATATATATATATATATATATATATATATATATATATATATATATATATATATATATATATATATATATATATATATATATATATATATATATATATATATATATATATATATATATATATATATATATATATATATATATATATATATATATATATATATATATATATATATATATATGTTATAATATTTTTATCTCGGTTTTCCCGTGTCAGTAGGTCTTGACTAAGACCATTTGTCTTCCGACGTTTCGCCTGAATATCACCAGGCATTTTCAAGGACTTAACGAAAAGCACGCGCGCGACACACGTCTACTCAAACTGAAAGCTCACCGTCAAGTGACTCGTAGCGTACAAGATGGCCGCTTATGTCAAATATTGTTAGCGCGACGTGATTTGCTCCTTGTGACACGCCCACCTGCTGTCGTGTTCGTTGGTAATAATATTTTATCATTATTTTTGTGTTGTGATTTATTGTTAATTTTAGTTGTGACATTAATATTATTATTGTTGTGTTTTGGGGTTATTTTCGCTATGGTATTACCATAGCGGTATTACCATAATACCATAGCGAAAATAACCCCAAAACACAACAATAATAATATTAATGTCACAACTAAAATTAACAATAAATCACAACACAAAAATAATGATAAAATATTATTACCAACGAACACGACAGCAGGTGGGCGTGTCACAAGGAGCCAATCACGTCGCGCTAACAATATTTGACATAAGCGGCCATCTTGTACGCTACGAGTCACTTGACGGTGAGCTTTCAGTTTGAGTAGACGTGTGTCGCGCGCGTGCTTTTCGTTAAGTCCTTGAAAATGCCTGGTGATATTCAGGCGAAACGTCGGAAGACAAATGGTCTTAGTCAAGACCTACTGACACGGGAAAACCGAGATAAAAATATTATAACATATTTCACCCGTGAAAACATCAAATATAACATATATATATATATATATATATATATATATATATATATATATATATATATATATATATATATATATATATATATATATATATATATATATATATATATATATATATATATATATATATATATATATATATATATATATATATATATATATATATATATATATATATATATATATATATATATATATATATATATATATATATATATATATATATATATATATATATATATATATATATATATATATATATATATATATATATATATATATATATATATATATATATATATATATATATATATATATATATATATATATATATATATATATATATATATATATATATATATATATATATATATATATATATATATATATGTTATAATATTTTTATCTCGGTTTTCCCGTGTCAGTAGAAGCTCACCGTCAAGTAACACACCGTCTTTCAGTGTGAGTAGACGTGTGTCGCGCGCGTGCTTTTTCGTTAAGTCCTTGAAAATGCCTGGTGATATTCAGGCGAAACGTCGGAAGACAAATGGTCTTAGTCAAGACCTACTGACACGGGAAAACCGAGATAAAAATATTATAACATATTTCACCCGTGAAAACATCAAATATAACATATATATATATATATATATATATATATATATATATATATATATATATATATATATATATATATATATATATATATATATATATATATATATATATATATATATATATATATATATATATATATATATATATATATATATATATATATATATATATATATATATATATATATATATATATATATATATATATATATATATATATATATATATATATATATATATATATATATATATATATATATATATATATATATATATATATATATATATATATATATATATATATATAATTTGTATCAGATTAATATTAATTAAAGTGGTATTAAATAAACAACAAATTATTCTTTATTAAAAGATACCACTCATTGGATTTTTTCCCTGTCCGGAGTCAAATGATATTTTTACTGACAAACTTTTTTTTCTGGCGCAGTTCAGGGGTGACATCTGTGTGAGACACCGTCACCTCATTTATAAGGTCTGTTGCTTCCATTGTTTTCATAAACTATATTCTCGATAGATGGCGTTAAAAAAGGCTTCTTCGTTACTTCATAGATGGCAATAGTATAGTTCCTTATTTTCAGGTGAATTGTTACACAGTATTCAAATATATAGAACTTAAAAAAAAATACATTGATAAGGGGACTCAATACGAAGGCATAATTGGTGAACGTTGCGCAAGTGCATAAAGTGATCACGTAAACCAGCCTATGGCAGGTCGTAAGCTCTGTAGGTGCCTTGAGTTTCTGGTTCTTCTATAATATCCCAACTACGTGTCTATTGAATGTTTAAAAAAAAGTTTGTCAATAAAAAAAAGGTATATCTATCTTTTCTAATTTCTCTTGCACTTAATTTACTAAATGAGTAGATTTAAAATAGCTATGTTTAATAAAAAATCTATTTTTATTAAACACTAGTGGACCCGGGCAGACGTTGTTCTGCCACGAATCGTATTTATATAGACACCTTTTTATGTATTTTACTTTTTTTTGTTCTCTAGATGGCACTAGATTTGTTCATAATGCCATGTATTGAAAGAATACACAAATTAAAAATGAATTACGACCCTTTTTTCCTATAAAAAAATCTTAGGGGGGTGTCAGGAAAATCAAAATTTGTGCTCATATGTAGAAATCTAAAAAATTCGTAAGAAAAAATTATCTCAAAAACAGTGACACTTGGCACAACTCTCAATCCGGAACCATCCATCCAATTAAAAAATCATTGAAATTGGTTGGGCGGTTACGAACATCGTGATATGAGATTTTTGTATTTTTATACTATGCTTTTTAAAAATAAGACTGCCTTATGTTTTAGTATACTTTTTAAGAAAAGGGCTCCATTAAAATGCATTTAAATTTTATCGATTTTAAAAGAAGAATATAATGGACCATAACATATTATAAATATAGTAGAACGTTTAGTGTTGGTCAAAATTGATTCGCTTGAAATCGTATCTATCCTTGGAATGAATACAAAAAATAATTCTTTAATTATTCTTTACAATAAACAAATTGAATCGGAATCGAACTCGAGTCCACTGTATTCAAGAATCGATCAACCGTATCTTTAATATTTAAATAATGTCGAATTTTAACATAAAATTAATAATATAATGGAGGTATAAATAAGTACATCCTACGAATTATTCAAATAGAGTAGGTATATGTACTTTAATCAATCGAATTTATGAGTGGGTGTTGATTGTATAATAAATTATAATCTGCTTTAATAAATTGTAATATATATTTTTTTCTTGTTATTAAGAACAAATTCTTTATATTCAATGTTATTTCTCTTTGCCTTGATAAACACATTTTCAAGTAGGTGGGGGGGGGGGGGTGGAGATGGGCAAAGAAAAGCAATTAATTAACAAAAGGAAATTGATTGCGAAAATGCGGGTTTCTTCGTCCCTCTGTATATTAAGGGTTTCCAAACTCTTTCAAAATTATTTTTTTTTATTTTACGCGTAACGTCAATAATTGCATTATTATATTTTTATAATAATGAAATGATGCCAATCAGGGAGCACCCATGTTTTTTGTTTTAGTATATATATTTTTTATTATATAAGTTTTCATTTCTTGTGTTTAATAAATGAATTATTATTATTCTTATCATAATTTCATATTTTGTGATTAACTTTCATAATCATAGGTGTCTATTTATATAAAAAAAATTACTCAAGATTTTTTTTATTCTATATTATTCGATTCTTTTGAACTATCGATTTTCATACACGTAAACAAGCCAAAAATTAAATGAATAATTTTTTTTTTGGCGCAATTCAGGGGTGACATCTGTGCGATGAAACACTAACCCCTCATGTATAAGGATTGTAGCTTTCATTGTTTACAAAAACTAACTTGTCAATAGATGGCGATACAAAAAAAAATCTTCGTTATTTCATAGATGGTGATAGTATAAATGTGTTATTTCTATACGAATTGTATCCCATTATTGAAATATATAGAACTTTCAAAAATTGTATTGAGAAGGAAACTCAATAAGAAAGCATAATCGGTGAACGTTGTGCAAGCGCATAAAGTTATCACGTAAACCGATGACAGGTCTTAAGCCCTGTAGGCGCCGTTAGCGCGTTGGATTAGTAATCCAGTAGTTGAGAGTTCGAATCCTGCCTCGACCGAATTCGTTCACCTAAGCACAAGCATTTATGCTTAATTAAGGGAATGTATAATGATGTACATATATGTAGACTGTGTACAATTTCTTCCAACCAACAAAAGTAACGCGAGGTATAATGAAGTGGTAGGTATATCAAATTTATTAAAAAATAGACATTATTAAATCTTGATACACAGCAACAAAGAATGGAAGGGGGTAGAGGTTGTGGGAGGAGAGAGAGGATGGAGAAAGGGTTTCAATTAAAAGTTATTAGAGAGGTTTAACAGCTTTAGCCTTTTTTTAAAGGGTTGAATCGATTGAGACATCGTAATATCATCACTTATGATGTTCCATAGTCTTGCTGATAAATAACAATTTATAAAAATAATAATTATCAGCCCTGTGTACTGTGCAAGAAGCAAGGGTGAGGTAAGAAGTAAAGAGAAGTAAGGAGGCAGTAATGACTCAGATTGACTGTAATTGTTGTATAAAATGGTCGGGTTACCACAAATATTTGCCTCATTTACAGTTAAGTAACGACCGTACCCGCTTGTCCATTGTATACAATAATTGGATTGGATTTGTCACTTTCAAACGACGATCGAAGAAAGACACCACCCATCCCTAGTGAATACACTCGTACCTAAAAACTACAGAGTGTTTCCAATTTCATCCTGAAATATAATTAATGAATTTAAGTAAATAAAGTTTTTTATTTTAATTTAATTTACAATTTTAAGTATAAGTCTGTCCTGACGAGGTTTTACTCTGAATCTGGTAGACACTTATTAACTCGGTTCACGCAAAGTAATTTGTTTTAATTGCATTAAATTTGTGACATTTCAGTGGGTATTTAATTTTTTTCAAATTCACAACATATCTTCATTTTTATTTTCATTTTATGTTTTATGTATTGATTTATATGTAGCATATTACACTGCTTCTTTTAAGTGTCTTTGCCAATATTTTCATGTTGTTTATCTGCTATTTTTATCTCAAGTATTTCTTAATTAATTTTCAGGTTCCTGTAAGTAAGTATGTATAAATTTTTAACTTGTTCCACATTTTTCTTTTAAACATATTTTTTGTTTTATAATGTTATTTTTATAATTTGTAAGTACCTATGTATATAATTTTTTCTATGATTATGTATTCAATACACATATATTTTATTTGTATTTCTAAAGTTTTGCTTGTTTTATTTTATTTGTATTGATAAGAGATGTAGGTAGATATGGTTGAATGATATATCGTAATTAAGATAAAAATAAATGCCTTGTTATGGTTTGGTCTTATAGTAAGGATGAAGAATGATACGAGGATCTTAAAGGATTAGAAAGTAAGATGCCAGAACAATGGAAGAGTGTGTATGAAAAAATGTGAGTATATATGAAGCGAAAAAATAATAATTTGGAAAAAACAGGAATTTTGTAAAAAATCTAGAATAAGGATTTTAAAAACGTAATTTTGATTTTCAAATCAAAATATATTTCTGTATATTGAATAATCAAATGAATGAATGAATGAATAATATATTTCTAATAGTATAAATATTACAAAGGAACAAAATACAATTTCATTTATATCTAATCACATTTTTTTCTACACATTTGGAAATTTCACTGCCTCGCTAGACATAGTCTGTTCTTAGGCAGTACTAATTTGAGTTTGCTATGGCTACTCCGCGACCATAAGATTTGTTTTCTTTTTTTCTTCATATATTTAATTTACTTAGAACATCAACAACCAGGATGAAAAACTCTAAAACCTCTTATCTCAAAAAATCTAAGAATACCGGGGCAGATCCTTCTCTACCAATCTGCTTCCAGCCAACGAGTAACGAGGTCTTTGATATTTTTACCGTCATGCGATATGTAACGAGTATACTTGCTTTTTATAATTTCTGTAATTACTACTTTTTTTTTATTTTTTACAAAAGCTTCAACAGGAACAAATAAAGAGTGATGGTATGACAGAGAACCCACTAAATTGATTTCCCGAAATTAACTTGCATAAGACATAATAGAAAAATAATATATAGGTCGATATTCTTATTTACAATTAAAAATTATTGCGTATATGCAATTAAAAAAGAATATTCGATTTACATACACATTGGTACAAGTAGGTAAAACAAGCCAAAAAATGAAATAATATTTCTGGCGCAGTTCAGGCGTGACATCTGTGTGTGACACCGTCATCTCATTTATAAGGACTGTTGCTTTCATTGTTTACAAATAAAAATTAATTTCTCAATAGATGGCGTTACAAAAAGGTTTCTCCGTTACTCCATAGATGGCAATAGTAATAATGCATTATTTTCAGGTAAAATGTTACACATTATTCAAATATATAGAACTTTCAAAAATTACATCGATAAGGGAACTCAATAAGAAAGCATAATTGGTGAACGTTACGCAAGCGCATAAATTGGTCACGTAAACCAGCCGATGACAGGTCGTAAGCCCTGTAGGTGCCTCGAGTTCCTGGTTCTTCTACAATATCCCAACTTCGTCTCTATTGAGATATTGAAAAAAAGTTTGTCAATAAAAATAATATATAGGTATTTATTTAATGTTTTTTTTGTCTAATCACTACTTGATACAGCGGTATCTACTAAACATCATGAAGCGACTAAACATCAGAAAAACTGTTAATAATAATAGTGAGAAATGATTTTTTAGTCACCCGATAAATTATTATTGTGTTTTGACTGTCTGATCTAGCGGAGTTGTACTGTTGGCAAATTGAAAGATTTGTATTATAAATGTTTCACAGTTTAATGGATTTTTAAATTGATTGAGGCATCGAGTAGTCACTAGTAACCACCCATTGAATTGAAACATGCAAATGAGTTTATTTAGGGGTTAGTTAGGTGATCAAAGGTGAGATTACAGATATGTACAATCGTTTTAAATTTTTGTTAATGTTTGCTTTCTTCTTTTATATTTAAAATGTGTGACAAATTGTAATTTTAAATCGAAATATGGACGGGTTTCGGAAACGATTAACTTCAATCAATTTATTTGTATTACAGATAAGAAACGTATTAATTGTTTGAGTAAAAAAGTGTTTTTATATTAATTAATATGACAAATATTCATATTTTGGTCTAAAAGTAAGTATTTTCATGATGAACTCCGCTAGCGATTTCATAGAATATTTAAGCTTTTTTTACTACTCACTATCCCAAGGGGATATAGTGGGGAGTTTTGGATGATTAATAAATAGGTAATTTTTTTGCAGATCATGCTGCGAGTGTATTCTGAAAGTTTCATCACTATTTATCTGTGTGTATTATGTACTATGTACGGCGTGTTTATTTTACTTTTTCGATTATTGTCTCATTCGATTATTACAAATTTTGCAAATATATAAGAATTTTGAAAATTTGTATATATTATAATACTCACTGAGAACTCATTAGATATTTAAGGATATCTGATCAGTGGTTCTCTATTTTTTTAACTTTAAAATAGTTCAAAGTGACCCCAAGCTAATAATTTAACAAACTCATTTCATGAAAATGCTGGAATATTCCGTACAAAATTTGAATACTTTGTAGAGTGACTTGGTAGTGAGGAGTATATCGTTGGCCACAACCCACACTTTAAAATATAATTTAGAAGACTAAAATTATCGTATTTATGCGGAATGTTGTTAAAAATGTCGAATATGTAAATACATGACATTATATTATTGATAATACACATAGAAACTCGATGTCAATTTAGGATATTCATGTTATAATATTTTAACATTTTTTAATATTCATTAAATTATATTATGGAAAAAAATAGTAAAAAGTCCGCAATACCAACATTTACATTATACGCATGTGAATTATCTTTTGTACATAGTTACATAGTGAGACTAAACTTCAACTAATAATTAGGAACATTAGTCTAATTTATTTATATAATCATTAAAATAATTATAATTAGTAACAAGAAAAAACTGAGACTTTTTCGTTGCTCACAACTTTGCGTGGATGAGCAAATGCAAGACCAACACTAGGATGTTCTTGGTCTTAAGGCCCTTGATCTTAAGACGCTAAATTACCTTCTAATGTATGAAACACGAAATCATATTGTATAGGTATAACCTGATATGTGATAAACAATATTTTATCGTGAAGAAAATATAAAATTTAGAGTTTTTTTTAAATACCAAGAATAGTTATTAAAATATTAATAAGTAAAAAAAAAACTCAGCCATTAGATTTATATGTTTTCTTTTGATTGACGTAAAAATATTGCATAGGCCTTGTAGTATTTAGTTATGTACAATTACAATATAGTAAAAATAAAAACGGATTTTTTAACAGATTTTTAATTATCTCAATAGAGACGAAGTTGGAATATTTATTGTAGGAGAACCGGGAAATCAAGGCACCTACAGGGCTTACGACCTGTCATCCGCTGGTTTACGTGATCACTTTATGCGCTTGCGCAACGTTCACCAATTATGCCTTTTTAATGAGATCCCTACCAATTCAATTTTGAAACTTCTATATATTGTAATACTGAAATTCTTTTCGCTTGAAAATAAGGAATTTTTACTACAGCCATCTATGGGTGAAATTATGAACAACAATCTTATTATTTTTTATTTATTTTGTTGCAACGCCATCTATTGAGAGAATTGGTTTTTTGTAAATAATGAAAGCTACAATATTCTTATATGTGAGGTGACAATGCATTTTTCTGTTAAAAAATATCTTTGACTCCCGACAGGGAAAAAAATCCAATGTGTGCGCATATGCAATAATAAAAATATATTCAAAAACGGATTTAATTAAAACTAATTACACAGTAAAAGTATTCAATTCAAATTTCAAAAAACTCATGCAATAGAATAAAGATGTAAAAATAAACTGTTCTTTATTTCAAAGACTTATCTTTTGATAATATAGACTCTTATTATTGAACCTCCAGTCATGGTCTTTCATTCAAATTATATAAACATAAATTTGTAATTGTTAGAGCATAAGACTCTTGATATTGTTAGCTTTGAATCAGTTTTGGTCTTGTAGTGAAATATACAGTCTTAGTCTGTCAAAAAGATGTATTGATGATTGATTAATCAGTCATACAGAAGTATAAATATTTCGTAGCGTAGCGGGATTATTTTAACCGTAAGTAATACGATTTCGTTAATATTTATTTTAATGGATTTTCATCCATGAGTTACTATAATGTAATACAATGATTACATTCAGAAATGATAAAATTTTATTTCAGGACATTTTCTGTACTAAGAATAACGTACATTAAATGAAAGTCAGATACATATTCAGGGTTTTATAATACCCAATAATTTTTTTTTACCGTAGGTTATTTTTACCATTCAATAATAAGAATAAGTACAATTAAATACTTACAGAAAAAGTGAATGAATGAATGAATAGTATATTTCCAACATTATAGATAAATTATTACAAAGGAACAAAAATTGAATTTTATTTTTTTTTTAGTTTCTACCTTATTACAATTTTACAATTATTACTATTTTGTTTTCCACACATTGGAAATTTTACTGCCTCGCTAGACATGGTCTGTTCTGAGGCAGTACTAGTTTTGAATTGCTATGGCTACTCTGCGATCATTTGATTTTTTTCTTTTCTTTTTTTCTTTACACACTCCATTCACTTAGAACATTGACAACCAGGATAAAAAAACTCTAAAGCCTCTATCTCAAAAAATCTAAGAGTTCCGAGGCAGATCCTTCTCTTCCAATCTGCTTCAGCCAACGAGTAACGAGGTCTCTGAAATTTTTCCCATCATGCGATATGTTTTGTTCAATATCCATCATTATTTTATTATAAAGTCTTGGTACCAAAAAAAAACTATATTGACGCTGCGCATGTGTCGTTCTTGGTTGTGGCGGTCTTAGCTGATGTCTGTTTCTAGTGCCATGTATTAGTATATAATCCGGTTGGAACTCGGCAGTGTTTTTATGCAAATGAGACAGTATCAGTCTCATGTAGAGCTAAATAAAACTTGAATTGTAAATAAATTAAATTGAAAACCTGTATGTATATTTACTACCTATATTAATTTTCACATAGGTATGTATAAAATTAATAATTATATTCAATCAAGTCAAAAAAATAATTCCAATGGGTAAAACTTGATTAGAAAGGGGTATATCAGCGGAAGAGAAATAAAGGATAGAAACCATAAATTTAACGTACTGTATAGACTAAGAAATAAAGTTAGGTTTATTTTATGGTGTTTTTTTATAATAATCTATACTTGTACAGAGAATTTGTCTTTTTTTTTTACTAATTTTTATTAAGATGTTTAAAAAAAATGCAAATATTAATTTACTGTTGTCAAAGGAACAGAAATGAACAAAACAAAAAAATAAGTTATCTTAAAACGCCTATGCGATAAAACTAAAAATAACAATAGTCTTTGAGTTGGCTTGTTGACTGTATAATTTTTTCATGTTTTAATATAATCGATAAACTTTTTAATTTTTTGTATGTTATTTTAAAGTAATATCTCAATCATTTGACGAGCTTCTAATAATTTTAAATGAAAAAAAAAATCTCATGTAGAGGAAAATCATGAGATGGAGAGTGCCGAATGTACATGTGACGGAGAGCTATATATTAGGTATGTTAATATTGTAAATAGCTTGATAGTCCACGTAGGCTACGCAGAACACAATTTTTTTCTGTTATTCGCTGGGTTGGTATCTGCGCAAACTGTTTCGATCTTCTCTGAAATATGTAAAGATATTAATTTATTGAAAACTATAAATATCTCTAAACTAATGTTTTGATTATTAAAAAAATATCCTTATTAGTTTTAATAATTATATTTGAACCATAGTAATGGGATTATGGCTGGTCAACTTTACAGACATTTGAAAAATATACACGTGTAGTAGATTTTTTTCTGTTCTTTGGCTAATTTTGTTTTGCACAATCCGGTTCGAACCCTCGGCCCCTTCCCACCCCCTCTCCATCCCCCCGGCCTCCTCGCCGCACTTAACCCTCATTTTCCGGTTTCGCATTATGACATTATTGGATAGTAGCGAGTTTTGAAATTGAGAGCAAATAGGCGTTAAATGTCGCCCGCTCTCGGTTGTGGCATCTCCATTTTATAATGCAATTTTGTGTCAATTCCGCCGCCCGCCCCGTGCCGTGCGGCGTGCGGCGCGCGGTGCTGCCCGCCGCCGGCACTCTCATTATAATTTCCTACTGGTCGTTTTGTACCTCCTCATATTCATGTTATCCTGATACATTATTTTGGTACAAATAATATAAATACATATGAAGATAGGCGGCCGTAGGTGTGAATCTTGTATACCTACTTTTCAATCTCTTCATATTTATGTTATTCTAATACTTTGGCCATAGGTATTCCCGGTTAAATTATCGGTCCCGATCCCGGAAAAATTTAATCGGGAATTCACGACCTTCGGAACAAAAACAAGTTTTCTAAAATTGAACAAGTATTGAACATTTGAACAACAATAATTGAACATTTAACTTATTTTAGATTTTAAATAAAATTTCTTAATAAATTCACCATCGCTTGATAATTAAAAAGAATGACGATTTTACGCCGTCTTTAAAATAAATGAATTAAATAATATATTAGAACCAGCTTCGGCTTGTGAGGTAATAAATTCTATTGTATGTAATATTTAAGTTATGGATTGATTTGATGTATTGTGGAAATAATAAAACAATTAACTTTATTTGATCGGCGTCCTCCCAATACTCTTTTTAATTTACCCATTGCGATGATCCGTAAATAAATTGAAGTCGTAAATAAATTGAATTCTCCTTTTTGGTTTTATTTATAGGTATGTCACTTTTTGCACATAATTTGCACTTGCAGGCTTCTTATCAATCTGCAATTTAATTTGTGGGGTGTATGAGGATTTATATGCACATATTAAGAGGACATATTCATTCTTAAAAAATAAAAAGCCAAAAAAGATTGATAATTAGGAGAGTTCATCGTTATCATAGGAAAACAAAAGGATAGAGGAAGAGATATTCTTCAATATCCAATGAGTACTTTAGTTTATAATCGATAAAGAAGAATAAACATCCCGCACACATTACAAAGCATACACACAGATCCATTGCGACGAATTACAATCTCAGCATGATATCTGCAATAAAAAATAGTCTTTAAAATTGCGAATCCATAACTCCCACTATATCTCCTTGGGGAGTAAAAACGTACAAAAAATTAATATCTACCTTCTAAATTGACTGTCAATTTGATTGACATGTTGAAGAAAAATATGACGTTGACACAATTTTTAATCTTTTCGTATGGGCATAATAAAATCGTTGTGAAAAAGTCCAGGGTTTATAAAATTTACAAAAAAAATGTATTTTAAATATCACACTAATAATTTAGAATTTTTATATACATTAGATTGTTGTTGTTGAAAAATAACGGGTATAGGTACCATAGATAATTAGATAGATACATCTAAACCATAGATTAATCAGTTACATAACAATAGAGACAAGCCTGTTAGTCCTGATTTTAAATTTCTTATTATTATAAGCAATAATATAATATCGTCTTGGTATAGTGGTAAATGATTTCTAAGATTGTGTTTCTCGAACAAAGATGAAAGCCTAAGTATAATTATAATACTTTGATTTTATAAAACTGTTCAATACTTTTGGTTGTTTCATTGAAATCTAATGCCGTCAAACAACACAATTTATTTTTCATTAATTTCTTTACCACACCATTTAAATAATCGTCATTAAAAATAGATAACTACTGCCCAACTAGGTATACCTATTCTAGGGATAGCAGTGTACATATTATTATAATTTCACAGGAGACACCTATTTGTACCTATTTGCATTTTGAAAAAGTACCTAAACAATATAAACTTAACTATTGTACACAGATAAAAAAATGGAAATGGAGTCATCATGATATGCATATACAAATTGTGTATGTAGGTACCTCGCAATTTTTAATTATTAATTGCACAAATAATCTGAAATAGTATCTCTTGGGAATACTGAACTGACAGAGCATACCTACATAGATGTGATCCGTCAGTTAATTTTGAACAATTTTATGAAATCGAAGTATTTTAACTATATTATTACGGACACTTTTGTTGAAACAACCCAGTTTTAGTCCTTAGTACATACCGTCACGCCATGTCCCTCACCGAGTAGGCACAGAGAGCCGAATGACACATTTTTCTATCTTTACACATTCATTGCTTCGTCAACATTCATACATCTTCTTATACATGTTTGTCTGTTGTTCACGCTTCTTTTATTTCCGTCTTTCAGAATATCGTACACATGGTCGTGCCATCCTTTTCTAGGGCGGGGCGCCCCCGACCTCTTATTCTGTTCCTGTCAGCTTTGTATATTTTCTTCGACAGGCTTTCATCTAAATTGTTGTTTTTTTGGGTTGGAAACACTGGTTAGTTATAAGAAATTGTCATTTGGCAATAAAGTATTTAAAATGGAATCTAATATTTTTAACTTACTTATACACCTTAAAATGTGCATATTTTTTTTTTAAAATAATCGAGGTACATTCATCAAATATCTCCAGGTATTGAAATATAAAAGATAGTGACATCGCGTGTATATTTTTGGCATTTCCTACTCCGTTAGAATGGCATGCCGGATATTCGATGGTCCCTCTTTCTCTCCCCACATCTCCTCCCTTTCGTCCCCTCCAACGCTCTCCCTAAGCCTCCTGATCGTCCAGATAATCTAGAGATGGTCCACATCCAGCCACCACCGCAGCCAGCCAACACAAAGCGAACAAATCCCCTTTTCACGGTTCATAATAAACAACTGCTTTGTTAAGGTTTTGATTATACTGAACCATACGTGGTATTATGAAATACCAATGTGCTTGGTGCCCGCCCACTATATATAAAAACAACATAAATAAAATGTATAAACTGATATTGTAATATTATTTTGCCGTCTTTAAGGTATATTTTTTAAGATTCTTAATTGAGATATTATAACTAGTTAACTTTCTTATTCTCCGTTCATTTATAACGACGACAGTTCATATACTGGGACAATATTATTATAAGTGTCGGAGAAGCGAAATATAAAACGTATAAATAATTGTGTGATGTTAATAATATGAGTAAATAAATAAACAAGTGTTTTGTCTTACTCATTATTTTTACTCCTCACTAACCCAAGAGTTATTTTTATTTAACCTAACCATATGTTAATAATAATAAGAATAATAAAAATTTATAAAGCGCCGTTTAGTGATACAAGATCACTCCAATGGCGCTGTAGCTTATTTGTTGGTTCACAGAAACAAGGAAGTCTTAAGAAGTTTACCGAAGGTGTCAATGCTCTGAGCTCCACGTATGTCAAGAGGCAATTTATTCCATTTTAAGGCCCGTTCACTTTAAAACCGCGATCATAGTAAGCCGCCTTATTGACTCTGTCCAATTCTTTTAAAGAGTTGGTACTCTGTGATTCAGACGATCTCAGCGTAAGCTGCCTCCCCGATGGAACATTCCTTTGGCACAATTCCTGAATGTAGTGTGGAGCCAAGTCGTTCAAAGCTTTAAACACCATCAGGCATACCTTATAGTCCACTCGTTCTGGACATCTCAACCAGTGCAATTCGTATGTTATTTTTATTTAAGAAAATGATTTTTAATATTTTCACATTTTTACATCACAATACCCTGGACAGATATGGTTACCAATACAGAAGTCCTGAGGCGAGCTAGATCAAAAAGGGAGTTGTTGTCTACCTTCAAGGTCCGAAAAATCTCGTACCTGGGTCATGTGCTGCATGGAGATAAATATCGCCTTCTCCAGCTCATCTTGGAGGACAAGATTGAGAGACGCCGAGGACCCGACAGAAAACAGATGTCCTGGCTGCGCAATGTGAGAGAATGGACCGGCACCCGGAGTGTGGAGGAGCTGTTCCGAGCAGCCCAGGACAGGGAGACATTCGCCGGAGTGATCGCTGACGTTGGGGGGACCCAACAGGGCACGTAAATGAGAAGAAGAAGGCTATTTTAGTTTTGATTTAATTAGTTTGTCGACAGACAATTCTTAAAACTCTATGATGTCAGAACAAAATTCTAGTTTCACTGATTATTTATCCGGTACTATCCGGTATCGATATATCGTGAACCATCATCCATTCACTTAAATTATTATTGTTATAATTATTTGGGTATTATTTATATACGTACCAAATTATTCTTCTCATATCCTTCCTCACATTCCCGCATTCCTTACCCCCTCAACTAACAAAGATACTAACATAACCTATGTACGTAGTAGTTTATACCAAAGTTTCACAATGTTAGGAGTTTCCATAAATTTGTTTTAAAATTCATTCAGAAAAAGATTGACATTGCTTTGGTACAAGTGTTTCGGATTTATAAAAAGTTATAAAGGAGCTCAAACGGTTTTTGTATATTTTGTTTTCTTTACAGAGGTTTTATCAGGAGATAGTCATGTTGTGTAGAATAGAGTACAAAAAATAAATCCGCCGATATAGTTCGTTTGTGTGTAGGTATGTGTGTATAGGTATGTATATGTTAGAGTTGGGTAGGATCGACTTCATGCTTCCAACAACCGGGATGAATTTATTTATTCTATAAAAAAGCCTTTTTCGTTCTAGGTTCCGTTCTTTATGTAAGCATTACGATATTGTACTTGTATGACTGCCTACAGAGAATAAATTGTGGCATTCCTATCTAAAAATCGAACGAAGAAATTTATAAAATTAATTAAATTCGTGTGACGGAACCCATTTTTACTTTGTATCGCAATATTTAAATTTGGAATATCTGTAATACGTTAAGTTAAAACTTGTTTGGCAAAGTTAAGTAAATCGAATATTTTTTTAATTGCATATACGCAAACATTGGATTTTTTCCCCTGTCAGGAGTAAAATGATATTTTTATTGACAATCTTTATAACATCTCAATAGAGACGAAGTTGGGATATTATAGAAGAACCGTTGCTTTATATCTAAGGACTGTTGCTTTCATTGTTTACAAATAAACTAATTTCTCAATAGATGGCATTACAAAAAAAATCTTCGTTACTTCATATGTGGCGATAGTATAATTCCTTATTTTCATGTGAATTGTCACAAATTATTCAAATATATCGAACTTTCAAAAATTACATTGATAAGGGAACTCAATAAGAAGGCATAATTAGTGAATGTTGCACAAGCGCATAAAGTGATCACGTAAACCAGCCGATGACAGGTCGTAAGCCTGCAGGTGCCTTGAGTTTCTGGTTCTTTAATATTTAACGTCAAACTATACCTACATTGTTTATTTTCATACTACCAATGTTAAACACGTAAGGTAAATTATTTGTTTAATTCTAATACAGAACATGTTAAAGAAAAATGCATAACTACTGTGAAACAATATGGTACTTTCTTCTTCTTTTTCTTCTTCTCAGCCTAATCCTCCTCCATATTCTTCCAATCCGCTCTATCTTGTGCTCTAAGCATCCGATTGACATTAGGATGATGTCGTCCCTTCATTTCATCGGCGGTCTCCCAACACCTCTGGTTGTCATTCGCGGTCTCCAAGATAACAATATCCTTGGTCATCTGTCTTCTGTCCATCTCCATTACAGGGTTAGAATGCGGATGTGGTACTTAAACAATAAAATTTATTTGCAATACTTGAAGAGAAAACTTTGTACCCCTTGAAGAATACATGATGTTTTTTTTATGATAGATCAGGTAGAATTATTTTTCAAATTGCTTTTCATATTAATTTTAAAAAGTAATTAAAAAAAATAATTGGTCAATCCCAATTTTGTTTCATGGTTAGCGTGACCCGAAGGTCCTCAGAAACCCTGCTTATATACGATCTGTCATACGCTGGTTTACGTGATGCGCTCTAATATTTGTATAGATCGATAAGCATAATATAATAACAAAAGTTCTCTCTTAGTCTAGTCTGTCTCTCATTTTTGGGTGTAAAAACGTTGGGTATTTCATACGGAACGAATGATATGTTATTTTTTTTATAATTTAAAAATTATATTGTATCATGATGGCGGTGAATAGTGCCCCAGAGTTGAAACGATGTGGTGGGAAATGTGGTATGTTCCGTGTGCATTTATGTTGTAGATTTTTCAGAGCTTTTGTCGCCACATACTGGAGCTTTCATGGAAGATTTTGTTTTTGAGAGTGAAATGTGTGCAATTGAATTTACAAAGATACGATTACAACAAATAATACAATTTACTTTCGATAAAACTAATACTATCTACATTTTTTTTATAAAGATCTACAGTAAATCTGACAAAGAATTAAGTTGTATAAGGTTTTTCCACATAATAATTTCTTATTTCTACTTTTTCTTATTTTCTTATTTCTATTTTTTGCCTATATAACTTTAGCTCATACAATGAATAATTTGATGTCGATTTATCTCTTAAATTTTCAATTTTTTAACATTACATACACATACATACATACATACCATCACGCCATGTCCCTTACGGGGTAGGCAGAGAGAACCGAACGCCATATCTTTCTATCCTGGCACACATTCATCGCCTCGTCAATATTCATGCATCGTCTCATACATGTTCGTCTATTGTACATGCTTCTCACATTTCTTGTTCACGCTTTTTTTATTTCCGTCTTTCAGAATATCGTTCACATGGTCGTGCCATCCCTTTCTTGGGCGGCCCCGGCCTCTCAATCCATTCCTATCCGCATTGTATATTTTCTTCGTCAGGCGTTCCTCATTCATTCTACCCATGTGGCCAAACCATCTCAGTGTGTTCACTTTCATTCTATTAATGATATCTTTCTTCATCTTACATTCTTTCCTTATGTTCTCATTTCTCATTTTTTAACATTAGTTTGTGTATTTTAATATTAACCAGAATAATTTAAAAATATGTTTTTTTACTGCTTGCTTGTTCCCTTTACTTTTGCTATGAAAATTGCAAATCTTATATTAGTAATATGTAATATTTGACGTTCCTTTTTTCATCATGTCTCGAATTTACCCGCCCTATGATGATGAAAAAAAATAATAATTAATAAATAAAATAAAGGAAAAAATATATTTAGGTTCTACTTTTTTATATAAGCGAAAACATGTATTTAGGCATGAAACTGTATATATCATTTTTATTATTATTATGTATTATGCTGTAAGTTTTCTGAATAAAAAAATAAAAAATAAAAATTAACGAAATACAAAAAAAAAACACTCTTGTAGTTTTTAATTATATTAATTTAATTATGTAGTTTCTTGATTATTTTACTGTTTCCCAATAATCTCTCTCCCAAAAGCCCCCTCCCCCCCTATCCATCCCTTTGTTTTATTAATTTGCCTTCATATAATATTTTCGTGACATTTGATTTGTCAATAATATTTGTAATTATAATTTTCTCCTGTTCTAAATAAATTAATACATATTTTATAACAAATATTTTATTCTCCTTGAAGTTTAGGTATTTGAAAAGTTATAAAGTGTTTTATACAATATACCTACCTATTAAAACTATTCACGAATACCGTATGGATCAATTTTGTTGGTGCTTCATTTTTCACTTTATACAAGCGGTAGTTTCAGCCAAGAGCATGTAGGTAAATATTTTGAATACATTCTTGCACCCTGTACATGTGGTACCTATCTAATAATGCCAAATATTTTTTTGTTTCCATCAATGAATATTTACAGCGAGAATTTTGCGAGAAATAATTTTTCGTTGGAAATTGAACCTAAAACTCCGCCATACGGAAGAAATGAATTCTAACGAAAGATTAGATTTGATTTCGTAGATTGTTTATCTACCGATCCGATTTACACAACATTCAATAAATTTTTAGTGTATTCTAAACGAAATTGAATCAAAATATTGATTTTCTAAGTATTTAGAGATTTCTCGACTTGGATGAATGACGTCGATTCAAATATACATATAACAATACAAATGAATATGCATAATTCTCCATATGAATAGTTTCTATGTCCTTTTACCTTCGATCCTATCCTCTTTACATGCCATTATGGTATCCTCTTTACATGCCATTATCCATCCAACCTAATAATTATATTGGTAACTTAAATTTTGTCGCAGTTACCTGTGCAGTTATAATACTCGTTCATAATATGAGAGGATTGTATTAGAGTTGAATAGTGAACCTATGTATGTACATGGTGTCGCGTAGATATATTGTTGTAATAAAGCACTGTACTTATGATACGGAATGAACGGATTCCGATTTATTCAGATACAATTTCATTTCTTCTCGATACCAAGTCAAAAATAAACGTTTAATACATGAGTATTTTTCACTTGGTTTAGACACTGGATTTTAATCTAAATTCCGTTCTGACACGTCCCATATATGAATATTGAATATGAATTGAAACATGAATTGTGCGATCATCTATGAGATTTGAAGTAGGTACCTATAGCAGATATTAAATTTTATGATTTCTATTGTACTTGTTAAATTTTCTTCAATGTTTAACTTTGGCACAAAACAAATTATTTGTTAATAATACAAATGATTTATTTCCTCAGAATAAAATTACATCCAAACATGTAGGTAGGTACCTACATATATGAAACCACACAGAGACTACAAAGGTTAAAAAATGAAATAATTCAAAATAAAAGTAATAAGTCGAACGATATTATCAAAAACCAATATATTCAGTGAATTCATCTATAATACGTACAATTTATGTATATAAAGTTAATGGTGAAATATGTACATCAGTGCATGCGACATTCAAACCAGCAAACTAACATTCAAGTAAGTGCTATTATCATTATCCTCATAAACCATTAAAGGACAAACTCTTTGAATTGAAGCTATCTAACACCATGTTTTTCCAAACCAAAAAAAAACAAATGCCAAAGCTTATGTTTTAAAGTGTTATGTTTTATTATTGTTATTCTTGTAGTTTTGATCACAATTTATTGAAATATCTCGTTACTTTGAGTCTATTGTACCTAAACTTTAATTTTTTTACTCCTCACTAACCCAAGGGGATATAGTGGGGAGCATAGAAGGGAGTTATGATTTCGCAATTTTTAAGGGTATTTTTTAAATTGCAGATTATCAACTAGTATCATGCTAAGATTGTATTCTGAATGTTTCATCACAATTTATCTGTGTGTGTGTGTGTGTGTGTGTGTGTGTGTGTGTGTGTGTGTGTGTGTGTGTGTGTGTGTGTGTGTGTGTGTGTGTGTGTGTGTGTGTGTGTGTGTGTGAGGGTGTGTGTGTGTGTGTGTGTGTGTGTGTGTGTGTGTGTGTGTGTGTGTGTGTGTGTGTGTGTGTGTGTGTGTGTGTGTGTGTGTGAGTGTTATGTGCTATGTGATGTGTGCTATGTGCTATGTACGGCGTGTTTATTTTACTGTATCGATTATAGACTAAAGTACTAACTTGAATCTTTTAAAATTTTGCAAATATGTATATCTAATACTCACTTAGACCCCATTAGATTTTGAAGGATATATGAATAGTGCCTCTCATTTTTTCAACGTCAAAAATTTTAAAGTGACCCCAAGCTCAGGAGACTTAAAATTTGAAATATTTATTTGCAAATTGGTAAAAAGACACGACACTTTCATAAAATGGCATTGAAGAATTTTCAAGTTTTCATAATAAAATATATAAACAAAAAAAATAATTGAACACACTCATTTCATGAAAACGCTGATAATTTTCCATACAAAATTTGAATACTTTGTGGAGTGACATGTTATAGAGGAGTATAGCGTTGGCCACAACCCACTCGTTTTAACATGGCTGCGTAGGGGACACCAGTTCTAAGGATTTGGGTCCATGATATTCTTCCCAATTGTTCCGAAGAAGCACACTACGTAGCGTTGGGGAAGGTTTGCAATCTGCTCGGGAAAATATTAATTCGGATTTAAAAAAGACCCGGGTTGTAAGAGGGTGGAAACACAGAATTCGGAAGATTGTTCCACAACCGCGCTGCTGAGTTAATAACGTTAGGTCATTTAATTTTTCTTGGTTATTGGTCAATACATATTTTCTTACAAAAATAATCCAATATTTATATTAGTATGTAGATGATAATAACAATGAGACTGTACCTCACGAAACTGCTTTTTATGATTTTGATTTCATTTTTGGATAGTCTAATATACGAACATTTTTCGTTTAACTAAAAGAGCTCTCGATGATACTTGTTTCGTTTCCTCGTCAGTATTAATCTTTGCTGATGATATGAAAATATTTAAATCCATCAGTATTAAAGACGATATTGTCGCTTTACAGGAAGACCTCATACGACTTGACGAATATTGTCTAAAAATAAATTGGACTTGAATCCTATAAAATGTTCTTGCATCACATTCACACGCAAAACCAAACCAATTCCATCCCTATACAAATTAAAAGGTCATGAATTACAAAAGGTATCAGAAATATGGGATTTGGGACTACTACTTGATTCTAAACTATTATTCGACTCTCATATTTATTCAATTGTTAACAAAGCATCCAAGTCATTAGGATTCATTATGCGAACCTTGAAGGACTTTAATAATTTCAAAACCTTGAAAATTCTTTACTGTACCTTTGTCAGAAGCAAACTCGAATATGCATCCCAATACGATGTCTATATCTCTCGTATTGAAGGAGTACAGAAACGATTTATCAGATTTCTAAATTGCAAAGCCCGAACTTATCAAACTGACTATTTAAAATTATGTAAACAGCACCATCTTTTGCCTCTTCACAAACGTCGTGATACTGCTGACATGGTTTATCTACTAAAAATCTTGAAAAGTCAAATCGACTGCCCTGATCTACTTAACAAAATAAATCTTAAGGTGCCTACTCAATCGCGACGCCATAATCCCATATTCTCTTTAAAACAAGTATCCACTAATTATCGACAAAATTCATTTCTTTGGCGTGTTTGTAACAATATAAATAATTCAATACTTAACTCACCAGAATTTGACGTATTCCAGTGTAGTATTACAGGGGCGAGAAATGTTCTTAGTGCTAAGTTCTTTAATGATATGTGATTTGCTTGTGAATAGGTATGAACGTTTTTTTTATTGTAATTTAATATTTTCATTTTTATTGTAACTTTAAAATTTATTGTAAGTAATATTATGTTTACCTGGGCTGCAGGATGAAACTTTATCTATTACAGAAACCGAATATATTGTGATATTGTATTTTTCATCCTGCAACTGATGGTATGGCCTATCAGCGGAGACCTATAATTGGCTGTTCGGTTGTTATCCCAATTGAAAAACTATAATTGATAGCTGTTGGTCTCCGAAGAATTGTAAAATAAATAAAAATAAAAAAAAATGATTTATCGAAAGAATAAAAATGCTTTCATATATAAATAAAAACCAATTTTATATCCATTTTTCATCGGTTTGTCGGCCCAAAGAATGAATCATCGCAGAGTCAATTTAAAAACATATATGTAACGTTTCCTTTGCGCTTGTTGAAAAAAATATATATAGGTACATATACTTTTATCTCCCTTTATTGTCAATTCATGTGTGCGGAATAGACTGTATTGAGAGACGCTTCCATTCCTAAACGATCTTCTCTCATACAAAACGGAATATTTAGATGAGGAATCTATTCGGCAACATAAAGACCTTTTTAAGCTTTTTATGCTGCGATTTATTTGGTATTATGCGAAATTGATATGGTGCTTTGTCAGAAGCCTTTGAGTAGCGAAACTTCGTTTTACCCGGAGGTATATGCGATAAACATGTCTTCTTAAAGACTTTCACTGCTCTTGAACGTTCACATTCACATGCCATTGTTAGATTAGATTTTTTCGCTGAGACAGATTGGGTTCTTATTGAGTCTATTGATGGGTTAATTTTCAAAAAAGAAATGAACGCTTCAGCGCAGTATATTATGTGAATTTTATTTTTCGGGTTTTATTTAAATTACAACGGAAATGTATGAGAATCGGTTACTAGAACGATTTTAAAACGGTTTATATATTGCTGATACTTATTTTACGGGGCCGAGCACTTTACTTCTAGGCCAGTGATGGGCCTAGAGGTAAAGTGATGAACTTTTTAAGGAGAGGGCCAAATAAAATAAAAAAACTATCTTGGCGGGCCGAAAAAAAATTGAACCAAAATGATTTTAATAAGTGATAAACTTTATTCTTGATTTTTACTTCACACACAACTTATATTATATAGATTATACTCATATTATTACAATAAAGATACAAAAATTTATTATTTCTTTAGAAGAATATGGCTTATGTGACAGATGAAACTGACTGAGCTTCTAAAAATTGTTCATAATCTGGTAGAAACTGGGATGAGCTGATTCTGAGCCACCTTACTTTAGCATAGTTATTTACTTTAGCAGAATATTCAGACTGCAATGAGTCAAGAAAATCTCGAAATTATCTATGATTGAGTGCTCGTAAACGAATGTTATTAACAAGCTTAATAACAACATCAAGCATATGCTTCATGTCTAGAGCAGATTTAAGCAGAACTTCTAGATGTATGACACAATAAAGAAACACAACCTCGTTCCCAGGAAATGATTCCTTAAATATGCCTACAAAACAAGATTTTATTCGAAACCATGTCGCGGGCCGGATTGACTACCCCGAAGGGCCGCACTTGGCCCGCGGGCCGTACTTTGCCCGTGACTGCTCTAGGCCATTCCACTCCTGAATACAGCAGCCGCAATGGCATCGTCATTAACCATCATCAGGTCTTCTGCATCGCACCTCACTGGCATATCTCCACAGATGAGGTGTTCGTCAGTCTGTCTCTCGCCGTAATTGCAGGAGACATAAATGTTAATAATGCTTGGCTTTTTAGAGCCAGAATCAATTGTTTTCTGTAAGTTTAAAAAAAATCTTCTTTTTCTACCTTTTTCTTCTCTTAGATTCTAAAAAGTCTATTGTTTCAGGAAGGGGGAGTCTTTTGAGAGGCTGTAATCCAAAATTCTCGCAATCAATTTGGGTGTCTCACTGGTCGACATTGTAATATATTTTTTTGAATATACAAAGATAATATAACATAAATTGTTCGGTACATCGTCATACTATGATTTTTTTTGTGACAGGCAGAGAGAACCGAACATCGTATCATCATCCAATTTATATTTGCGTTAAAGTAAAGGTCTTGGTCGTTATGAAGGTCTTACTAACTATGAATTTTCAAGAAAAAACTAAAGAAAGAATATTTATCCCTTAACACCAGGGGGCAAGTCTGGTCCAACCGGCGAAATCAAAACCCTCACGATTACCCATATCATGGATATAATTAATATATGGAGTTCTATAATATCTTCAGGTGTCATTGAACTCCATATGATAATTATATCCATGATGATATGGGTAATCACGAGGGTTTTGATTTCGCCGGTTGGACTAGACTTGCCCCCCTGATCCCGATTTCCCCTCCTTGTTCTTTCCAAATCCATTTTTTGCTACGATTTTTTTGTTTAATATTTATCTTAGTATAATATATATTTCCTTTGTTTTTTTGCTTTCATTCTTTTGTTTTATTTTATTTATTTATTTATTTATTTGTTGATGTACATATACAATTTTGTCATATTTTGTAATCTGGTTGGCTGGAAGAAATTGCTTAATGGCAATAAGCCTACTAGTGTGCATTACATATTTTTTTTATTATTATTAAGAAGATAAAATAAATAAATAAATTGTGGGGAGCTATTTTCTGAAAGTATTTATTTAATTTTACCATAAATTTCTCTGAATACTTAAACTAGTGAAAAGTCGTTTCACTTCTGTTTTGGCATCCTGGGTTCGTTTCGCAGCTGGGGATTAATTTATTTAATATTAACTCTTGGTTCTCTAGGCTGGAAACACTGGTAAGTTGTAAGAAATTGTTATTTGGTAATTAATTCGGAACTTGCGTACTAAAATAAGAAAGTGTTTATAACAAAATTACGCAATTTTAATAATTTTTTTTCTGATCATGAAATGCTGAAAAATTCCGTTTTGTTAATTATTGTTTTTGGTCTGATTGCGTAAATGCTCGATTATATAATCTCATATTATACTATCCGATTGAAAAAATATTCTCTGGATTAAATGTAATATGCCGTGCCTTACTAAACGAGTGGATTGTGGCCAACGATAAACTCCTCACTAACAAGTTACTTCACAATGTATTCAAATTAGTATGGAAAATTTTCAGCATTTTCATGATATGACTTTTTCAAATTATTTTTGATTTAAATATTTTATTATAAAAACTTGATTCTTCAATGCCATTTTATGAAAGTGATGTGCCTTTTTAGCAATTTGAAAAAAAAAATAGTTTCTTGAGTTTTGGATCACTTGGGGGATCTTGGGGAAATATTTGACAGTTATACAATTGAGCAGCATTGATGTGGTCTAAGCGAGTATTAGAAATACATATTTGCGCAATTTGAAAATAATCAAATGACTATGTATTTTAGTCTAGATATAATCGATAAAGTAGAATAAACACGCCGTACATAGTATACACACATACTTTAATACATTGTGATGAAACTTTCATAATAGAATCTCAACATAATATTTGATAATCCGTAATAAAAAAAAACCTTAAAAATTGCCAATTCATAACTTCCCACTTGGGGTAGTGAGGAGTAAAAATTGTGATATGTCACTGATACCGGTTAGTGTCAAAAATGATAATAAAACCCATAAAATCTCGTTTTTGTAACATGTAGTAATTTTTATCTAGAATTATTTTTTGAAAATATAATACAAACACAAACAACATTTCATGATAGCAACTAAAATAATTAAAAAAAAAACAATTTATTTTTATTATAATTAAAACAACCAAAGTACTTTATATTAACCAGTACTTTCGAGTTATTTAGAATTTATTAGATTTGGATTAGAAACACTCCATTAATACACTTATACAGACTTATCAGATTAAAGTATTAATTTAATTTTGTGATTTTTTCACATTATTTTTTTCGACAATTATTATGAATATAAATTTCAGCAAGATTTGATGCTTAAAACACGGGAAGCTTTAAGCTTAACAAGAACCAGTGACATCCAAATTTACGTCATAGCAAAAAAGCTGATTTTTTCTGTAAAAGGATACCACAATAGCTTACAACGATTTGATAATAAGAATCCTGAATAGTGGTGGCTTTCGGAGATAACAGACTTCAAAGTGCCTCGAAAATTTATATTTTAATACGTGAGTATGAAGCCTTATAACTCAACTGTCGATTCGTTCAAGATAATTCATTTCTATTAATGAATCGATAGTATTATCCTCAGTCCCGTGTGAGCGAATTGCACTGAAAAAAAAATGTGACCACCGAACACACTCTGCGTTTTTAGCCAAACCTTTGTTATCGGTAATAAAAGTTAATCCATTTATGACTGTACTGTTTGGTTAAGCGCACAATATATTTAGTAGCACAAAACGAATTGTTTTGTAGTCACTATATTCGGTTATTTTCACATAATTTTTTTTCAGTGTGTATGTATGCCGTAGTGGAGTTTTTGTATTTTTTTTTAATCAAAGTATAGAGGCTTCGCAGCATATATGTTACACATATGAATTAACTCAGAATTCGGAGTTAAACATTTAGTGTGTGTGTGTCCCTTATAACTTTTGATCCACTTAATGCGCAAAACCCAAATTTTAAGAAAGTAGGTAGGTGCAGAAAATTTTACCCCTACATTTATTTGTGCTCAGAATTAAAAAAAAATTCCAGTCAGAGGTTATCAACTTTTGAATTTTTATTTTAAATTTCCACATAACTCAAAAACCATAAAAACTAGAACACTTATAAATATAGACAACTACAATATCTGAAACTACATAATTTTTATGAATAATTTATAAGATTTCTCAAACTGTTTATACCTAATAGGAAAAACATTTTTTATGTGTTTCAGCCAATGTCTCCTTTTTTTAAATCATAAACGCCGAAACACCCTTACTAAATAATTTAATTTTCTATAAAAAAATTTAAACTTTTTTTAAATTGATTTTAGTGACGACATCGTTTCATACAATTTATATGGTAGAATACACTACACCTACGGGGACTTATAGTTTGATACTTTTAATCTTCATACATACATACATAACATCTAGCTGTTTACATATTCGGGGTGGAAAACGGAACTGCACTCCACACTATCCTATCATGATGTTTTGTATAAGAAAACAATATATTTTAATAAATTATTTAACTATTAGGATTTGATGTTTTATAGTGTGGTACGTTTATTTGTTATTATTATTAACATACATGGATTTTTACGAATAATTACACTATAATAGTATACACATGCTATCGATATCGACAGTTGGATCTCATGTGTTACATACAACTAGAAACTATTCGTACATATTTTGGATAGGTACTGAATATTATAGGTAAAGTACAGTACAGTGTCCGTTGATTGGTAACTTAATTATGTTGCTTTCTTTTCATTCGACCGCTTCCCTCAGACTTTTATTTACACTTTTTCCTGACTGGGGATGTTGAGTGTTATTATCTTTCCGCCACTGTATCAACCGTCACAATACAAACACAAACATATCGGTTTATATATGAATCGTACACAATATAATATATGTTTTATCGTTCCTATAGTCTTACATACATTGAAAAACACAAATCATATGATAATGCAGAGGTCGTAGATTTATATCTTCATCACGATTATCAGGAACTTTGAATTAATTAAAAAATTAAAACATTTTTCAAACTACCAAACGTATCAGTTGATATGCGCAGAACTCTTTTGTCAGACGTAGTTGTAAATTGTATAATTCTGTCGTTAAGTCTGAAATCGATATTCTAAATAACGATTTTGCAACTTTAAAAGAAAACTTTTTAATGTTGTGTGAAAAGAAAACTTTATAACTCATATGTGGGTACGTATTAACTGAATTTTTCCTTTTTTTTCTTGACTGGTTAACTGGTTATTTATTTTACTATATTTTTTTTTGATGTTTTTTTTCAATCTTGTCTATTCTTGTTTATTTGATTATTATTTTGTACCATTACAATATATTTATAAAACTGTATGTTTCCTTGATAAATAAATAAAAAAATATACATACATACCATCACGGCATATTCCACAATGTGGGGTCACCAGCGACAGGCGTGCGGGTGTGCATTTCCTCAAAAAAGGAAGCGCGACACGAGCGTGTATCCCAAAACACCATTCTTGTCTCACCTAAAAAGTCACTATGTGAGATGTTATTTTGTCTGTTGTATTTTCGATTGCTCGGTTCTTAAGGGACACCCGTAAAAAATGATAAAAGAAAAGATTGGAAGCACTATTCTAAGCCGGTGTCTTATAGAATATTTTTCAATGGAAATGGCAATTCAAATTAAAACTTGTAATGAGTATTTTCACACACTTTCTCGTGAAAGGAACTAATTTCGCACTCAATAACAAAAGTGCAATATTTTGATGACTAATGAAGTTTTTTATCTAATTTATTAACATTGAAAACACAATGAAAAACTGCGTTTTTGCTGGGAATCAAACTTGCAGCTCAGGGGTCAGGTACGTAACATTGTGTAATTAAAAGATATTTGTTTAAATAAACCCGTTTTTATATATGTAATAAATAAATAAGACATAAAACATTGTATGTATTTTTGAAAAATCAGGACAATGCAAAGACAAAAAAAAATTTCAACGTAAACATAATTAACGCCGAACAAGATACAATGAGAAAACAGTTTTGATTTTATAGCCAGAATTCCGTTTAAAAAAGCTTTGGTCTTGATTTTTTAGACGGAATGGTGTAACTAAATGAATTTATATGTTTGAGAATTTGTGTATGTGTATAGTCACTTATTGCTTTGTAAACATTCCGGTCCATTGATGCTACGCTAACTCAATTGTTAACTTCCACGGTTTTCCTCTCCACTGAATGGGACGACATCTATTGAGGATATTACTACATTTTATTTGGACCCTATACCACTTTGTGTGTACTCGTATGTACACATCTAGGAAATTACATTATTTCCAAGCGTTCTTCATCATACACGGAATGAATAAGTGATACTGTCCGAAGACATTTGGAGACGAAAAGTGAAGTGATGATTCATGGTGGAAAAAAAAACGTTTTAAGAAACAATCAATACGTTGAATCAAGCTGTATCAGAAAAGCTTTTCGAACTGAATTTTATATTTGTTTTATTGTAGATGCGTTGAATTTCATAAATTTACCTTCCATTCTATAAGATTGTAGAATAGTGAAGAGTCTTTACAAGGCCAAATAGTCTTTCTTTCCCCCCTTAGCGCTTTTGTCCCGTTTCTATCGGGGTACGCTTTGACCATGATCCTGGAATTGGCGAGTCTGGTTATTACATTGAAGCGACTGACATCTGACCTTCGTAACCCTTAGAAAGGGGAACCAGACAAATTGGATCATGGCTACACATAGCTAGTGATTCGCACATAGATTTTTTAAAAATCCAGAGGTGCGTGCCCCGCCCGGATTCGAACCGTCGACCTCAAGCATGTGAGGCGACGACATTACCGCTGGGCTATCACCGCTCGCTACAAGGCCAAATAGTAAATTTTGAAAATCTTTTTCCCAGCGAGCCTATTCCGGTTCTTTGATCGCGGCAATATACACAAGTTTTTACGCTACACGCGTTTCTTATAGCAGATCGTTATTATATTTTCCGCGTAAATTCCGCGCATTATGTCGATTAAAACCTCCGTTCGCCGTTCTTAACGCGGTATTCTGATTGAAGCGAAATACGTATGATATTCGACAGGTGAATTTATTCACAATGTTTTATGCGGCATATCGAGGTGGTGTTAAGTTCTGTGTAAAGACATAAAGCAACGCGTACACACATACGTTCGTTTCACAGATTATACCTACTTATGAATGACAGCTCCTGATACGTAACTTTCACATTCTGTGATACGTAAAGATTAGCGGAACTTATCTCAAAATATTACACGTGAATAAGAATAAGGCCCCTGAACCCTCAAAAGTTTTTGAAATAAAGAACAGTTTATTTTCACATTTTTATTCTATAGAATGTTTTTTTTTAATTTGAATTTATTTAATAATTTTTGAATAAATTAGTTTAAATAAATCCATATTTTAATTGTTCATAACAAATAACTTATAACCTACAAAGCTAAAAAAGTTGATTTTTACTTTAAACGAAAGAGGACATGAAAATTACGTTGGTTATTTACTTTTTTTATTTTTGAATATTTTTTCTTGCTATATAAAAAAACAAAATTTGATTTATTTTTTCACGAAAAAATATTGTATGTCAGAGATATGGGGATATACAATATTTGTGCGCGTTTCATACGTTAGAAGGTAATAAGTTTGCATATTTGTGTACATCCCGTATGCCCACGGTCATAGACGTTAACAAGGGCCGTAAGTTCAAAACATAGTTTATGTCACATAAATAGTTTAAGTCCCGTCATCGAACTTAAACTATTTACTCGGGCAAAGATAATAATGACATAAATAACGCTTTGTTCTTATTTTCGATAATTTCATCGTCTATCACGTTTTTATTTGATAATTTACATTTATCATTTCAGGATTATTTTATTATTTTTAATTAAATCTAATACACATACAGTTATGCAAACTACCATTACAACAAATTCAATGTAAAAAAAATATACCATAAACCATTTTTTGCGGATATTACATTATCTGTTTAAGCTGCACAGTAATAAACAATTACTATTAAAGTTTAGAAGGTACTCAAAATTCAGAAGAAGAAAAAGGACGAACAGAGGGAAAAGAAGCTTGTGGCATTGGCAGTAATATATTCAATCGGGCTGTTGCGCGTCATTTGGTAATACTTTTGATTTTTTTATAGAATCTAATCAGGTTATTTATAGTGATAATTATATATGAGATAGAAAAGGTTTTATTTTTAAGTATTGAAAAAAATATATGTAAAAAATGTTATATGCCAAAACCGCCCATATTCTATGGCACTCCATGGGAGTGTTCATTCACTCAGGTATCATGGTGTCATTATAGTTCTATCTCAACATTGATATAAATATGTTGCCAGAGTTTACAGGCGTAGTAAAGTCTGATTTTTTTAAGAGTGCCAAAGCTCATAGAGTGACCATGGTGTAAAAGAAAAAAATATTATGGGATTTTTTTTATCATTTCATGATATAAAACGGTTGTAACTTTCACATGCATATATCTTCAAAACCTTCAAATCTTTTCATACCTATTCTTACTCCCGGTACCATGCGGCTTCAATGGGTCTATATTATTAGGTATTTTCTGCAAATGTTAATGGGCATCTCCTGGGAAAGTAATATTTAAACAAAATATTTATTTGATACTTTTTATTAGGAAAATAAAAGAATACATTATGAAGTAATCAATCCTTATAATAATAAACAGTTACATATTATTTTACAAAATCATAAATTATATTTTACAAAATATTGACATAATAGTTCATTGAGGCAAACACACATACATAAATAATATATCTATGTAACTAATACAAATAAATAATGGACACTTATTCTATACTAAGACGGTGATAACACATGTTTATAATAATAATTATATATCGATATTAAACAAAAAATAAAATACATAAGTTAGAAATAAAAAATTAAAATCTTAATTTAGAACACATGGTCACCATAAAAAATTAAACGTGCGCTCACTTCGAGAGATAGATACGTACTGTCGGGTTTGTTGATGTTTGTTGTTAAGGACACCAAATGGTGTAAACCAATCAGCAACCACGATTCTACTAATACATTTACATGCGTAAATACTATGCATTTTTTTTTGTTTATGTATAGAATTGGCACTTTAAAAAAAATCAGACTTTACCATATTCACACACTGTGACCATAGAATACTGCCATATATATGACCATTTTGCCATAGCGTTTGACTCTAGTTTATGGATGGAGTATCAGATAATATAAAAGAATTACAAATCAAGATATTATTATTGAGATCATACTCAAAGAAGGAACTTAGTTAATTTAATGTCATACTCCTTCAATGTAATGTATTTATATATTTTAATTTATTTATTCAACAAACCTATATTCATACTTAATGAAATGGATAGTATAAGCACGCATTTTTCTACAAGTTAATGATTGAAATTTTGAATATTAATATCTACTATACTTAGTTTATATCGCACCTTTATTTTCATAGTGACACTAAAAAAAAATTCATCTTCAAGGATTAAAGTTTGGATTTTTTAAATTAATTTGAAAGCGGTGATAGCCCAGCGATAAGATTGTGAGGTCGACGGTTCGAATCCGGGCGGGGCATGCTCCTCTGTATTTTTAAAAAATATGTGCGGATTTATATCACTATGTAGCCATGATCCAATTTGTCTGGTTCCCCTTTCCAAGGGTTACGAAGGTCAGATGGCAGTCGCTTTAATGTAATAACCAGAATCGCCAATTCCAGGATCATGGTCAAAGCGTACCCCGATAGAAACGGGACAAAAGCGCTAAGGGGAAAGAAGAAGAAAAAGAATTTGAATAAATACAAATCTCATTAATGTCAATTGGTGGTAAATACTTGAACTAAAGATCTGGTGTTTCTGTATTCAATAGATAGCCCTCATCTGAAATACATAGCTGGTTATAAAATTTAAAAATTTAATAGGTAGGTATTTACATACAATTGTGTATAGTGTCACTATGAAAATAAAGGTGCGATAGGTCGTTTTGGTTCCCGCCCAACCTACTACACGGCTTTGTTTGAAGCAGGCAATGGGCAATGATATTTATTAACGGGGACAGGTAAATTCCATATTGTACTCTGCTGTATATAACACGTAGTCTATCGCTGTGGGTTTCAGGATTCAGTGGTTCAGGATGGTAATTGAATTCTCCGGAGATGGAGTGAATGAAAATGAGCCGCCGCTGGCTGTGTCTAGCAACAAAGATTAAAATCCTGATATTGAATAATAATCCCATTAAGAGGTAAAGGAGCCATTTTACCTGGGATACAAGTGAGGATGTTGTTTATATATACACAGATATTAAGGTGACATACCCTGCCTTTCAATAATTATACATATATTCAATAATTAGTTCAGACACAAGATGTAAATTATATACATACATATAGAGCAAGCCTTCATCATTAAAATTGAAACTAGTTAGCAGAAATTCAGCTTTTATTAATATATAAATAAATACTAGGTATTTAGACAATAATATTGTTTATGGAATTATAGTGTTTCTGTGTTTATATATATTTTTTGTGTTAATATTATCGTTAGCTGTGAGGCACCGGTTTAGAATAGTGCTTCCATTCTTTTAAATCATTGTTTTCGTGTCCCGTAAGAGCCGGGTAATCGAAAATACAACAGGCAACAATAACATCCCACATAGTTCAGCAATGAGGTTCACCACCCATTCTGAATGTAGTGCCTTTTTTGGTGAAACGAGACTGGTGTGTGGGTATACATAGATGTGTTGTTCTCCCTTTTATAATGCAATGCACACCCAGACACTTTTCGCTGGTTACCTCACATTGTGGGATATGCCGTGATGGTATGAATGAATTATTGTATACAGAATCAATCTCAGCTATCTGTGATATGACTTGTCACAATTTACTTATACTCATACAGACCCCTTGAAACAATTTAATTTACCACAATTTACTTTGTTTAAACCACGAATGAGCAAATAAATAATAATTTATCATCTGTGGTTATCATTCATCATGAGAAATAATGATTTGAGACTGGTAGAATAATATATTCATTACACAGTTAAATTTTAAAGCAAAGTTAATTATTGTAAAATAAATAACTAACTATTTTTACTGACAAACTTTTTAACACCTTAATATAGACGGAGTTTGGATATTATAGAAGAACCAGGTACTCAAAACAGCTACAGGGCTTACGACCTGTCGTCGGCTTGTTTATGTGATCACTTTATGCGCTTGCGCAATGTTCTTATTGAGTTCCCTTATCAATTTATTTTTTGAAAGTTCTATATAAGTATATTAGAATAATGTGTAACAATTCACCTGAAAATAAGACATTATTACTATTGCCATCTATGAAGTGACTAAGAATCGTTTTCGTAACGCCATCTATTGAGAAATTGATTTATTTGTAAACAACGAAAGCAACAGTCCTTATAAATGAGGTCTCGCACAGATGTCACCCCTGAACTGCGCCAGAATTATTATTTAATTTTGGGCAAAAATCCAATGTTTGCGTATATGTAATTAAAAAAAATATTCAACTTATTATTTTATGATTGTTCAATTTTCGGTGGTTTGTATTGAATACGTCTAATATTACATTATTATTTATAAATAAAAAACATTCATTTTATTTATATTTATTTTTTTATGTATTCAATGTTTTTTTACAGGATTCTTCGTTGCTTCGTTGGTTGGTAATTTTTCCAACAACCCTTACTGTCTTCCTATATTACACTTAATATAATATTGTTGGTACACAAAATGTATAATATATTTTATGTATGTATGTGGCAAGTTCAAAAGGATAAAATGAAAGGCTTTTTTACCCGAACAAAACTTTTAATGTTTCCCACGTACATGAAGTCATTTCATATTCTTTTGCTATCTTTATTCTTTGGGTGTTATCGAATTGATTCAGAACCGTCTATACCTACACAGTTCTACATATCTATACTTGTAATGTTCCTGGAGGCAAGGAATAAAAATGTTAAAATTTATAATAATCGAGTTTTTCTTAAGATATATGATATTAGGTAAATAATAATCCAACTGTCGATTCGTTCATGAGAATTCAATTCTCTGAATGAATCGACATTATTAAGCCAAGATGCGTGTACGAAGGAAAATTTTGTATGGCGTAGTGGACTTTTTGCATGATAATAACACCAACTAGAGGCCTCGCAGCATATATGTTCCCATACATGGATTTACTCAGAATTCGGAGTAGAACATTTATGTGAGTTTTGTGTGTGTGTGTCTGTGTGTGTGTCCCCCCCCTTATAACTTTTGATCCGCTCAATTAAAAGAGCCCAAATTTTCATAATATATAGACAGTTATAGGTCTACAAAACTTTTATACTCAGAATTGTAAATTTTTGTTTCAGTCAGAGGTTATCAACTTTTGCTGAAAATTGGTATGAACATAGAAAAATACAAAATCTCAAACCAGTTTTTTTTTTTAAAATTCCAGGGTTTCTCAAACATTTTTTACTAAGAAAAATATTTTTTTTATGATAAATTTGTGAGTTTAACTGCCTATATTTAATTTTTTTTTAAATATCGAAAAAAGCCGAAACACCCCACTAGATAATTTAATTTTCTATAAAAAATATCAGCATTGTAGTAGTACATCTCAAATTTTTTTTAACATTTTTTATAAAAATTGAATTTAGTGACGACATCGCTTCATACAATTTGTATGGTAGTCACCTATAGACAATATCAAAGAAGACTTAATAGTTTGAAACTTCATCTCCAAACAAACAATATATACCATCATGCTGTTTTCATATTCCGGGTAGGAAAAAAGACTGATCTCCATACTATCCTATCTTGACTACCTAGGTACATGTGTTGTATAGAAAACCAAATATCATAAAATAATAAATAATTTGTATTTATGGGTTTATAGTTTGGTACTTATTCTTCAACTATACATACTATCGCTGTCGACAGTCGGATCTCATGTGTTACATGCAACTAGTTATACAAAAATGATTAGTATCAATCTACTTAGAACAATGAGGTCCCTAAGACGAATGTGTGGTAAAACAATTTATGATAGGATAAGGAATCAAGATATCAGAAGAGAATGTAAGATTGAAAGGGATATTTTGAGTAGAATGAAGATAAATGCTTTGCGATGGTTCGGACATGTAGAGAGAATGAACGATGAACGACTGACAAAGAAAGTATACAAGGCTGAAAAGAGTGGAATGAGATGTAAGGGTCGACCTAGAAAGAGCTGGCATGATCATATAAATGAGATTTTGAAAGAGGGGAACATACGAAGTCAGAACAATAGGAGAGCATGTATGACGCGATGTATGAATGTAAATGAGGCAAAACAGGTATGTCAAGATAGAAGAGTCTGGCGTTCGGTTCTCTCTGCCTACCCCAAATAGGGAAACGGCGTGATGGTATGTATGTATGTATACTTAGAACATGACGTTTCGTTGTCTTCGCGTTAGAGAAATTGCCATATCGCAATAAACTTGCCCTAATGCGCATTGTGTAAATTATTTACACTTATTTAATAAACTTATTTTGTTAGCTACTGTCATTTTTTTAATATAAGTTACTCATTGTACCTATTTGTGTCATAAAGTGGTCAATCTATGTGGCATATTGAAAATCCGTTTGGAATGTAGCGGGTTCGATTCCCAGCAAAGGAGAAACAGCCTCTCACTTAGAAATATCTTTAATCTTAAAATTATCTCTCGCGCAAATCTCGGAAATTTCTCACTGATGGAAACACTGTTTAGATTATCTTAGGTTTAGTGCAATATAGGTTAATTTATTTAATAGATTTTGTATCAAAATAATTTAACGCTTTTAAGGTAATATTCGAAGGGTCCACTTATAAAAAACAGTAATCACGTCAAAAATACTTCCTTGAAAACACTACTATAGTTTTAGCTGGAAATTGCTATGAAAAATGATCAAAGTGAGAGTTTTTCTTACTCGGTGTCATGGATTTGCTACCTCCCTTTAGTCAAGGACCTCCTCATCTTCCTGGTACCCTGGGAATGGAAGGGGTAACAGAGCGACGTGCAAATTTATACCCTTTGTGAAGGCCGTGTGTCGGCCGCGATTTGTGATTGTTCCCTTAGGAGCGTGACCGGCATCACAACTTCATCTGCAAGGGAGGGGTGCAGGGTGTTATATGAAGATGATATTTCAATGGAATGGGGAAGAAGACTTTAGATAAATATCTATTAGTTATCGAATATTTTTATTATTGCATATGCGCAAACATTGGATTTTTTTCCCTGTCGGGAGTCAAAGGTATTTTTTAACAGATTTTTAATTATCTCAATAGAGACGAAGTTGGAATATTTATTGTAGGAGAACCGGGAAATCAAGGCACCTACAGGGCTTACGACCTGTCATCGGCTGGTTTACGTGATCACTTTATGCGCTTGCGCAACGTTCACCAATTATGCCTTTTTTAATGAGATTTAAAATTGAATTGATAGGGATCTCATTAAAAAGGCATAATTGGTGAACGTTGCGCAAGCGCATAAAGTGATCACGTAAACCAGCCGATGACAGGTCGTAAGCCCTGTAGGTGCCTTGATTTCCCGGTTCTCCTACAATAAATATTCCAACTTCGTCTCTATTGAGATAATTAAAAATCTGTTAAAAAATCTATTAGTTAGATTCGATTCTTTGGGAGAACTTAACATGAAAAATAACCAACAACATTAAATTGGCGTAGAACCATAATGTAAGAAATTGGGTAGAACAGAACGTCAGGTATCTTGTTGCTTTATTTGATTTGTTTAAACAATAAACTGTATAGGTACCTACATTCAGACATTATATTTTTCTCTTTCGTGATATCATGATTTGGTTTTGCTCGATCTTTCGTAGCCGATATTCGTGTCAATTTTCATTTAAACCGTAAATTAAAGATCAACATATATCCGTAATATCGCAGGAGTATATTGGTAATGACGCAGTGGTATGAAGCAGGGAATACCTAACTCATTTATCCCTTCAATTCCTACATATCCCTGCATTATCTGCATGTTTTAATTTTAAATCACTTTCTTTGTTTTATTTGTTTTTAATATTTCTTTATTCATTCATTCATTCATACCATCACGGCATATCCCACAGTGTGGGGTAACCAGCGAAAGGTGTGGGGGTGTGCGTTGCCTTATAAAAGGGAGCACAACACATCTGTGTATGCCCACACACCAGTCTCGTCTCACCTAAAAAGGCACTACATTCAGAATGGGTGGTGAACCTCATTGCTGAATTATGTCAGATGTTATTGTTGCCTGATGTATTTTCGATTACCCGGCTCTTACGGGACACTCGAAAACAATAATAGAAAAGAGTGGAAGCACTATTCTAAGCCGGTGCCTCACAGCGCATATTTCTTTATATTATCTTTAATTTCAATTTCTCATATCTTTATGTTTTTATATCCAAATCACTCCATTGTTTGAATACTGATGTAAAAAGATGGAACTATTTTGGCAAATATTTAATATTTATTATTGTTTTTTTTTATAATATGCATATTGTTGTATGTTTCCCCTAAAATTAAATTAATAAATTTCAAAATAAACAATTTATAAATATGTATGTATGTGCAATATAGAAATTTGACTGTATTACTAGGTATGATATTATTTACATAGAAAATCCACCGTAACAAACATAATTGCACCAATTAAAAAGGCCCGCACCAGGTGAATCGGTCGTTCTGTTAAAATACTTTGCAAGAAAAAACAGAGTATATTTATTTAAAAAAAAATTGACAGTGTTTTTTTTTAACATTTTTACTTATACCTTCTCTTCTCCCAAACTGCGTTGTCAAATACAATATTCTATGTGTTGTGGGCAATTGTTCCCATTGTGAGGTAGGTAGGTACCTTATCAGCACAAATAAACGCAAGGAAGTTGATGTTTTTGTTCCTACTCACTTATCACACCTTTTGCCCTCGTCTACCGTACAAACGTCTCCATTGTGGGGTTCCCTTTTTATTATCGCAATCATCCTCAAATGTTCAAACATCAACAGACAATAATCAATTGTCTCATTCTCCGATCTTCTTTCTCGCTCCTTCTTTGTCGCTTTACAAACAAAATAATAATATTATAATACAGCCACGACCACAATAATTTATAAAGGAAAATTTATCTTTTTTTTTGTTTTATTTTACACCCTCCGTCGTTTTAATGTTTGTTTATTTTGATACCAACACGAAAATGAATATGTGAAAATAAATATTTACCTACATCACACATCAAATAATGGATGTTACACAAAAACATCCATTGTCTTTCATGAAAGTTAAGATTCATGACCAATTTCAAAAGACATACCTACTATGTATGATTGTTGACCTTCGTTACACAGTTGTTTAGATATCTCCTGAGCCAAGGGTGCCGGGTTCGATTCCCGGTGGAGACAGTTTTTAATTGTGTTTTCATTAAGATCAATATCACAAGACTCAATGATTAGACAGCATATTATTGGATGCGTGTTAAATTAATTTTTGACATAGTACCAACCTGTAAGTTGTCCGAGAAGCAATTATTATATTTTGGCAAAACAAATAATAATCAAGGAATGCGTATTATTAAAGATTTTTGAGTGAGGTAGACGATTATAAAATAAGATAAACGAAATCAATTCCTCTTCATTGATTTTATTTGTCATACTATTTGTATTAGAGAATATTTATATACATAAGTAGATATAAAGAAATGTGTTTTTTCACAATTTTATATAATCGCACTTGAATTCAGTGGCGTAGCTATCTAACAGCAGGGTCATGAAAAGTATGTGGGCACTGATTGAAAAGTAGCCGAACTATCTAAACATAATATGAACAATAATTAATCTTCAATCTAAATATTTCACCAAACACTAAATGGATAGTAAAAAAATCTTAAAAAAATGCTGGTAATTTCATTAATATTAAAAAAGCAAGTTTTTTTGTCCTTTGTTGCATCTTGCTCGAGAATCAAGCGGGTGTGACGATTAAACTCGGACGTCACCAGCGAGTACTGTAACAGCATCGGACCTCCCCAGAAAAAGCAAGTTGAAAATTTGAAAATTGTGACCTTATTCAAATTTATTTTCTATAATAAATATCATTATTATATGCATGTATGTAGTAGTAGTTGTAAATATAATAAATATGTGCAAACATCCTTATATTTAAAAAAAATGTGGGACCCTTTCTTATTCTTTACACGAAGGCCCAAAATATCTAGATATGCCACTGCTTGAATTCCTTACATTCAAATACCTAATATTTTTTACTCTCCAACTTTGTATAACGCAGGAAAATCACCTACTTTTATATTTTTATATACAGGTAAGTCATAAGCCAATGGGTATTTTGCGGAACTGTCAATCTAGACCAATGATCTAATTAATTTATCTTTTTTATCATGTTTTACCTACAATAATTTTTCACTGAATGACATTTTATTAAAAAAAAATCATCATTCCAGTTTGTGTGACAACTTATTTAATTGTACATCAAAGTATAGAAATCGTTTTCACGGCGGATTGCAAATTGAAGTGGTGCAGTGTATGTACACTGTACACCCCATCGATAGGCGCTCAGTTCCGCAAAAGTAACGCAAATAAAAACAGCCCTTAATCCCATTTAACGATCATAAAGGAGTGTCACTCTGCACGGTGGGAAGGGGGGAGTATATAGCTAAAAATACTGTAACAACGAACCGATTCCTTTATCTGTCGCCCTCTGTATGCGTAAGTTTGATATGTTGAAAAGAGATGGTAGATTGATCGTGTTGGTAAATTAGTAAGAAACAATCTATGAATGTTTGTTGAAAAATCCTCTACCAGCGCATCCATACAGTAGCTAAACGTCTCTTAATGGTTCTCAACACCCGGGACGTGAAATCAAACTAATATTCTATTTATCAATTTTTTTTATTTTATTTTATTTAGGGAAGCTAACAGCTCATTTACATTTTGACATTTCAATTCAAACGTGATAAAGGTAATTACATAGTCAAAATAACCATTCCATCAATGGAGCAATGTAAAAATAATAACAATCAACAACTCACTCACTTGCACCCACAATAAGGTGTGCGAGGGATAGGAGATTATGATGGTAAGACAGAGGAATATTGATTGCGTATTACTTTAAATATATTTTTATGGCCACAGCAATAAACAACTATGATAAAAAAACGTTAAATTATTCCTAATTTTCTTTCAGGATTTGCGTAGTCCGAAGGTTCTTTTAACGCCCCTGGGGGTAAGTCTGGTCCAACCAGCGAAATCAAAACTCTCACGATTACCCATATCATAGATATAATAATTATTATATGGAGTTCTATAATATCTTTAGATGTCAGACTTGGTGTAACTATTGATTTCTGCAATCAAAACATCGAGCTGTCTCAAATGCTTAAATCAAAAGGTCATAAAACATATTTACTATCATTATTATCCATATTTGATAAAGCATTTGATACCATATCACACGATATTCTAATTAATAAGCTGAATAATATTGGAATCGTTGGAAGTTGCTTAAATTGGTTTAAAAGTTACATTGAACACAGAAAACAAACTGTGGAAATTAATGGTATACGCAGTGACCCGATGTATATTAAATATGGAGTACCTCAAGGAAGTACACTTGGCCCAATCTTATTCATAATATACATGAATGACATATTAAGAAGGACGAGAGATAAGGAAATCATAATAAGTTATGCTGATGATACCTCTATTATTGTAATTGGTGATACATGGGATGATACTTTCAACAGGGTAGAAAAATGTATTGCTGACATAAAAAGGTTGCTGGACGATCATTTACTTGCTCTGAACTCTAACAAAACTAAATTCTTGGCTTTTACAATAAGAACAATGGAGAACTCCAATATACCAAATTATATAAAAATTCATAAATGTACCTTGGAAGAAAAAAAAACTTGCAATTGCGAAATGATTGAGAAAGCAAATGAAATTTAGTATCTAGGAGTAATTATTGATGAAAATCTAAGATGGGAACCTCACATTGAATATATAGATAATAAAATAAGAAAACTTATATATATTTTTAGAAATTTAAGAAATTATTTGAATGTCCCATATTTAAAAATGGTTTATTATGCACTATGTCAGAACAACATTAGCTATGCAATATCTTCAAGGGGTGGTGCAGCAGTTACCTTACTAGACTCTTTAATAAAAGCTCAAAAGTGCATAATCAGAGTTATCAATAAGAAGCCATTCAGGTATAGCTCTGAAAACCTTTTTAAATCTTTCAAAGTACTGGATATACGGCAACTTTATACAAGATCAATTTTATATTTATTTTTTAAAAACAATTCAAATTTCACAAAGGTTAATGCAAGGGACACTAGGAGTAAAACTTCGGGTAGCTATCGAGTTCCGAAAATGAATACTAAATTTGGACAAAGATTTTTTTATTATATTGCTCCACGTATATTTAACAAACTGCCATCGGCACTTAAAGTGTTAAAAACATTCAAAATGTCAGGAACAAAGTGGCTACTCGAAGTAGGTAGACTCCAAAACGAAAAGAATGTTTCAACAATAATAATTTGATTTCTTTCAGTTTCTCCCACTTAATATATTTTTTGGCTGTCATCTTTTTTTTGTGAACTTTTTACTGTGTAGGTTGATATGTAAAAAATATGTTTTTATTGTTAAGGTTGATTTATGTGTATTTTTTATTGTTTATATTTTTTCTATACCTAATATGTATGTGTTATATTTTTTGCATTGTAAAATGTACAAAATTTACAAACTTAACTGATAATTGCTTCGGAACAGACTCTGTCTAGTGAAGCAGTTATCTTTAATATATTTTGTTTTTTTAATATTGTGCTACTAAATAAATAAAAATAAAAAAAAAAAATATTATTTATTTAAAATGGATTTCCACTCTGTAAACACAAAATGTCTAGAATCATTATTATCCGTTTTAGTAATTGGTCATATCGTATACATACCTATATTAGAGTGAATGAAAACATCTTCTTGTGCCGCTTCTAACGGAGGTTGGCGACCGTGACGCCATATCCGGAATCCCGAACCACTGCCTAAGATTTTTAAGCCAAGATATTGTTGTACGACCTATACTCCGTCTTCCCTTTATCTTTTTCTCCACTATAAGTTGTAGAAAAGCATATCAATCACCACGGAATATGTGGCCAAAATATGCTGCTTTGCGTCTCTTTACAGTTGTCATCAACTCTCACCGTCTTTTTCTCCACCATATATAGTTAAGTTTTTCATTGGAGACTATCGACCCATGAGATGCGCATCAACTTTCTGTATAGCCACATCTCGAATGCTTCAATTTTATTTACTTTTGAGATTTTGAGAGTCCAACGTTCCACTGTATCAAATAATAAAAATACAGTTAATCAGTAAGCGTTGAGGGAGAACCTTTTTCTTCATTTTTGTTGACTCTTAATAATAATAATAATTCTTTATTGGCTTAACTAACATTACAAAATAAGTACAAACAAGAGCAAGATTAAACATTAAAAAGCCAAAAGGCGGACTTGTTAATAAAATTAACATCTTCCAGTCAACCTTAGAGAAAAAATAATATAAAAATATAAAAGAACATATATATACATATACACACACATGCATACATGCACACATGTACACACATATGCACTCTTCTAATTATAGCACTCCAAACTCGCCTATCCTGTGTTAGAACAGGTTTCAGATCCCTATTTCGCGGATGTTTTTTTGATGCTGGACAGTAATGTGGCTGGTGGTGGAGAATATAATCAAAAATATTTATTTTCTCCTCGAATATATATATTTTTAATTGCATATACGCAAACATTGGATTTTTTCCCTTTCGGGAGTCAAAGGATATTTTTATTGACAAACTTTTTTAACATCTCAATATATACAAAGTTGGGATATTGTAGAAGAACCAGGTATTCTAGGCACCTACAGGGTTTACGAATTGTCATCGGCTGGTTTACGTGACCACTTTATGCGCTTGAGCAACGTTCACCAATTATGCCTAATAACGTTCACCAATTATGCCTTATTTTCAGGTGAATTGTTACACACTATTTAAATATATAGAACTTCCAAAAATTACATTGATAAGGGAACACAATAAATGGCATGATTGGTGAACGCTGCGCAAGCGCTTAAAGTGATCACGTAAACCAGCCGATGACAGGTTGTAAGCCCTGTAGGTGCCTCGAATTCCTGGTTCTTCTACAATCACCCAACTTCGTCTCTATTGAGATGTTAACAAAGTTTGTCAATAAAAATATTTATTTTCTTTTTGTTTATTTAAAAAATAGTTTGAGAATCCCTTATTTGTGGTGGTGTCCGTGGACTGTTGCAGCTTCACACTATCGGAGAGTGAGGGTAAGGGGGGTGGTTGTATTTATTCATGATTATACTTTATCAAGTGTTTATTGTTTGCACCCTTTTGTAAAACTCTTCTTATACATATTATGTCACTTTTATTATTGAAAGGGCGGAACAGAGTGGAACGTGGGGCGACTTTATGAGCGGTGGTTTTCTCTCATTTCATACTGTGGTTATATTATCTATGATTTAATCAATTAACAATGCTAATTCTGATTTTTTATTGATTCTAAAAGGTAGGTTTATACGTGTTTTATGAATATCGTTTTATTCAATTCGCAAATTCACGATTTCTATATAGACTCGTTTATGGAGTCTGCTTGACTATAAATTTATGATAATATATATTTATTCATTTATTCTTGTTAAAATAATTTGTACACTGGGGGGTTTATTGCCAAACGGCAATTTCTTCCAACAAACCAAAGTTGATGACGATTATGGCAATAAGGTGACACATGACAAAAAAGTAACAAAAATAAAAATATGTATATTATAATGACACATTTATTTATTTATTTAGAGGACAACATACATCGTATAATAAATTATATAAAATAAAGATGATTTGAGTAAATATTAAAGACAATTACAGGTTGTCACTGGAGTTATTGTAGTATAATAAGATAAGTTAAGAATAGTTACATATTATGACAAAAACATGACATAAATAAAAATATATATGCAATAAAGATAGCAGAAGAAAAGAAAAAAAATGACAAAAATATTGAATATAATAACAGTTGGTAGCAATGATAGGGTAACAAAAGGATAATGAGAGGTAGAAAAAATCAGATATTATCAGATAGATATTATTGTTTGAAGCTTTTTTTGAACATGATTAATGAAATAGCCGATGTAATATCAGGACCTATTCTATAGCATTGTTGATTGTACTGCAAATGCAGAGCTAGAAAATAAGTTTTATATAACTATTATTAATACGTACGAATAGGTTTATCATTTTTGTATCGGGTATATTTCTCATTATATTTTTGTGAGATCAGCGTATGACGCATGGGATACTATGAAATTTTGTATTTTCTGTACAGACTTAACGAGTTAACTATTAGTACAATCAAATTAATATGAATAAACCTAAATAAAAAAATATAGTCAATACTTAATCCTGAATAATTTTAAATATTACATTAAGAAATTATTAGTTTTCCACATATAAATAGGTTTATTTGTGTCCTATTTTCTTTATTTATTAATATTTTGTCATAAATATTTAAAAAATAACTAATGAAAACAAAACATACATATATACCATCTCGGCATATCAGGTAATCAGCGACAGGTGTGCGGTTGTGCACTACTTAAGTGAAGGAAGCATGACACATGTGTGTATCCTCTCACACCAGTCTCGTCTCACTAAAAAGGCACTACATCAGAATGGGTGGTGAACTCATTGCTGAAATATGTGAGATGTTATTTAGCCTCTTGTATTACCTATCAATTACCCGGCTTTTACGGGACACCTGAAAACAATCATAATAGAAAAGAGTGGAAGCACTATTCTAAGCCGGTTCGTCCAGCATCAAAAACAAAACATTATAACAGCCTATTAAAAAAAACAAATTAGGTGTATTGAAAAAAAAAAATATTATTGTATTTCGGGCACACATCTCAAAGGAGACGATCGAGGATGTATGGATAATGGTAGGTATGTCGGAAACACAGTCGTATGATTGGCTACTCTGTGTTTTGTGTTATGTTTGGAAACTTTTACGCATGTGTATTCTTGTTTTAGCCTTACTCAAGCCTTGAGAAGAGGTTGTTTTAATTATTATTCGATCATATTTACGCATGCGTATTCTCGTTTTAGCCTTCCTCAAGCCTTGAGAAGAGGTTGTTTTTATTATTCTTCGATCATATTTTCGTTACAACTGGACATGCTCGTAATATGCAACACATCATTCAACACCCTTCGAGGTTTTAAATCTTCTTCTTCAGACTAAGGGGGTGCAGATAAACAACAAGTACATAGATACCGCCTCCATCTCATAAAATAGGGTGATAGCAAAATATGTATACTTGGTAGGTACTTACCTATGTATAGGACCAAGCGTGCTCTACGCTTCACCGAGTTTTAAAGAGCTCTTCAATGATCATTCGACTTAAAAATAATTAAGTTTCTGTATGAAGCAACTTTCATTTCACGGCAATATGGTCTCTTATAAATCAAAATTTGAAACCTTGCACTCCATTTATTGACATTGTTTTATCGTCATTGCACTTTAGATACACAATTTTGTTTAAAAACGAGTGGTTTGTGATATCAATATGAAGTAGACTTATAGTTCGAATTATCCGGAATTCGAGTGCATTTTAAAGTTTCGCCACATTGTACCTACCTACTCATATTGTGGATTAGCATAAACGATGAATTTTTCTTGTAGCCAAAAACATGTCTACAGTATATGCATTATAAATGACTGTATCGGGAGCACAGGGAAAATAAAAAATGATCATAAGCCATACGTCAAACGTATGAATTCTCTTTTTGATGTTGAGTCAAATATAAATAAGTTATAACGTTTTCGAGCTTGCGCTCATCATCAGTAACTCCTTATTGCTAATATAAAGGGTTACTGATGGTAGTAATAAGGGGCTACTGAAGATGAGCGCAAGCTTAAAAACGTTACTTATTACTTATTTCGCAAGTTGTGAAGTAGAAGTATTTACAAAGATAATGTTTTATTTTTTTTTTCAAAATGAACTTCTACAGAGTTACGCCAAGTTCGAAGAATTATTAATGAGTATTTATCCTTGTTAATATTGTCATCATTATCGTTGGCACCACAGCCCTGTTTGGGCCTTGGCCTCCTCCAGAATCCTTCACCGACCGTCCCTGTCCATCGCCGTCATCTGTGTCATGCAGCCATCTTGAGCCTACCTCGATTTCTTCTGCCCTCTGGATTGGTATTAAGAACCTTTTTCATTCATCCTGCTGACATGTCCCATCCACTGCAGTCTACTTACTATTATGACTTGTACAATGTTGGGTTCGTCATGATATAATGCCTGTAGTTCGCGAGTATATCGTATCGTCCAAAGTCCATTATCATTTACTGGGCCAAAAATCTTTCTCAGGATTTTCCTTTCAAATATCAAGAGGCTATTTTTTTGTGACTAAAAATATTGTGTATTTTCTATTGTTTTTTTATAATAAAATAATCTTTTAAACTAGTGATGTTGAATTTGTTTTGCACAGGAATTTATTCCCTTCAAAAGATATGGGGTAACGCCACATTTTTCTTTGTGATTGAACTATAGTCCTGTAAACACATCAAAGGCAGGATGCAGTGACCACACAGAATAGATAAGACATTGGCACCGCGTTACTTTTATTTATGGCCAGTCTTTGGTTCTCTCGGACAGGAAATGTGGTGATCCTATCGTAGGGCAGGGGTGAAGAAGTATTGGATTCAGTTCAAAACGCCATATTTATACGTTTAATAATATCTCGGGTGGCGTAAATCGTGGTTTGGAAATGGAATAACATTAAGAAGTGGCCAGAGATAGTGGAGAACTTTAATAAATCGTGTATTTATTGGCTAGATGAATCTGATGATGAAGTAGGTACTTACCTTAGAAAAGGGTGCAAACGATAAAATATAAAACACCGTATTTTAGCAACGGGAAAAAATAGGGACACACGTACCTAATTTTCAAATTATTTTATGTTTTTTATATTGCTCTATATGGCAATTCACCCTCTTTAGAGTGCTATGTGCTTCGATTTTTTTTTTGATAAATTAACTTAATTTAACATCTCAAGAGAGACGAAGTTGGAATAATATAGGAGAACCTGGAACTCAAGGCACCTACAGGGCATACGAACTATCATCGGCTGGTTTACGTGATCACTTTATGTACTTGCGCAACGTTCACCTATCATGCCTTCTTTAGAGTTCCATTAGGTATCAAAGTAATTTTTAAAGTTCTATGTATTTTAATAATGAGAAACTGATCGTTTAAAATAAGCTGAAAAATACCATCGCCATCTTTTTTTTCTAAGTAGGGGACACCAGCTATTAGGATTTGGGTCCATTTTACTCTTCCGAAGAAGCGCACTACGTAGCGTTGGGAGGGGTTGGCAATCTAGGAAAGAGTTTATTTATTCGTATTTTAAAAAGACCAGGGTTGTACGAAGGTGAAAACACAGGGTCCTCATATTGAATAAATTATGCCAATTATTGACATATTTGTATACGTAATTGTACGTTGTCAAAATCTGCCCAGATACTAGCCCAGATCTTGTTTCAGTTGAGGAAGAGTTCTAGACACAAGATCCAGGTCATCTGCATAGGCTAGTATCTGGGCAGATTTTGACAACGTACAATTACGTATACAAATATGTCAATCTTCTTAAGAAGAAGAAGATTGACATATTTGTATACGTAATTGTACGTTGTCAAAATCTGCCCAGATACTAGCCTATGCAGATGACCTGGATCTTGTGTCTAGAACTCTTCCTCAACTGAAACAAGATCTTCTAAAACTAAAGACTGCTGCAAATGACATGGGACTCCGGATAAATGCATCCAAAATCAAATACTTGCTGGCAAGCAAGTCACAGGCAAACCACATACATCCACCATTAGACATAGGGTCACACCACATTGAAAGCGTCAACTCCTTCAAATACTTGGGTACTGAAATCACCCACGATAATAACTACAGCACCGAAATTAGAGCACGGCTATCAGCAGCAAACAGATGCTATTATGGGTTGTATAAGCATCTGAGGTCCAAATTGCTCGGCAGAAAAACCAAAACAACCTTCTATAAAACGCTTCTCCGTCCAGTCATTGCATATGGTGCCGAATGCTGGGTAGTGACCAAAAGAGATGAAAACACACTTCTGATATTTGAAAGGAAAGTCCTCAGAAAGATATTTGGTCCTGTCAACGAAAATGGAGTGTGGAGGAGACGATTCAATCACGAATTAGAGGCACTGTATGACGAACCTAACATCGCATCGTACAGTTCATTAAAATAAGAAGACTGCAATGGTTGGGCCATGTCCACAGGATGAGTGATGATCGTAATCCCAAGAAGGTTTTAAACACCACACCAGACGGAAGAAGAAGCAGAGGCAGACCAAAAATGAGATGGCTGGACGATGTGGAGGCTGATGTACGAGCGCTGGGCCTTACCAACTGGAAGAGAGCCGCAGAGTGCAGGGATGAATGGCGACGGATTCTGAAGGAGACCAAGGCCCACAACGGGCTGTAGGGCCAATGATGATGATGATGAAATGTACGTTGTACGTGTCTGTTTTCATGTTTATTGAAGTAGGTAGTGGTTAATTATTCATTAGTACAAAGTATCTTGATTGTGTGCCTACCTAATGTATGTAGAGCGGAAACTATCATCACCCAGTTCATAAGTATATTGTCACTGTTTAATGTGAGCTATGTGTCTGTTTTGTCTGATGTTTATTGAAGTAGTGGTTAATTAGTTATTAGTACAAAGTATCTTGATTGTGTGCCTACCTAATGTATGTAGAGCGGAAACTATCATCACCCAGTTCATAAGTATATTGTCACTGTTTAATGTGAGCTATGTGTCTGTTTTGTCTGATGTTTATTGAAGTAGTGGTTAATTAGTTATTAGTACAAAGTATCTTGATTGTGTGCCTACCTAATGTATGTAGAGCGGAAACTTATCATCGCCCAGTTCATAAGTATATTGTCACTGTAAAATTGAAAACTGCTATCCCTAGAAAAGGGTTTCCTAGTTGGGCAGCAGTAATCTACTGTGCGGGCGTCCTGGGTTCGATTCCCAACAGAGAAGAAATTAATTTAAGATCATTTCTCACGCAAATATTTCTTCTGGCTGAAACACTGGTTAGTTGGAAGAAATTGCCATATGGCGATAAACTCGCCACTTGCGCAGAGTGCAAAGAAGTGCTACTTATTTATGTATTAAGTAGGTATTTATTTATTTAGTCTTTTATTATTATTTTTTTTATTTAGTTATGTTATTTATTTATGTATTGTTTACTTATGTATTTATTTGTTTAAATATTTAATTATTTATTTATTTATATAGTTATTTATTTATTTAATTATTTCCTTATTTATTTAATTATTTATTTGTTTATTTATTTATTTATTTATTATTTATTTACTTATTTATTTATTTATTTAATTATTTACTTATTTATTTATTAATTTATTTGTTTATTTATAGATTACTTTTTCGTATCATTGTTAAATATGGTGCCTATAAAAAAAAAAAAAATTAGGTACCGGCTAAAATTCTTGAAACCCGAGAATATCATAGGTTCTTTATTCACAATGTTATTCATGAATACACAATATTATGTCATATCATATTGTGATACCAACGTGACAACATTGTTTATTTTAAATGTAGGTAGGTACTTACCTTCACTTACTTTTTTTCCAACATTTTTTTTTAAATAAGTACAATAAGTCATACAAATGATTTCGCTAACCATTACGTCCATAATGTTTATCTATAGTAATTACTAAATGTATAAAGAAATACACCTATAGAGGTTCCCATAACTCTGGATTTAAATAAATTAATAAATATAAAAAAATGTTTGTTGGTGTTATCTATTATTTACATAAACTAAAATAGATGTGAGGATTCTAGTTCTTTCAGAAGACTATGCCAATTTTTTACATATCTTCATACCTAAATTTGAGTACCTACCTACATATAGTTCGTCCAAGCTTGTCTTTGGTATGACACAAAAATATCTATCACGTCAGTTCTATGTCTTCTTTTGTTTCAATCTTGGGATTGGATTGGTTGTCAGCAAAGCAATGCGTCTCTCCCTCCACTCAGCTCGATCTTCAGCGACTATTTTCAACACTATGTAGGAGTGACACTTCATGTAGATTCACGTAAATTGAAAGGCAATACGGTGACGATCATGTTGTTAGCAATGGAGCCACATTTTTTCAATTTCACTTATTATATATTTTTATTTATTTATTTTATTTTTTATTTTATACCATCTCGATATTTATATCATTATTTATAAATACTATCCCTCCCTCACTTTATTATTAGTTTTATTTTTTACTAATCAATTATCAATCTTTATTTTATTCTTGATATTCACAGTTCGTATGAAAAAATAATTTAAACTATAGGTACCAAATAAAAATATTTTGTGATGATGATGTATATAATATATCATACTTTCCTACTATCAGATTAATAGGTGCAGTAGCTTTGATGGCATTGACGGTTATGACGGGTATAGCAGTCAAAATTGAATCTCTTATTCAGGTAATGACGGCTATATCCGACATATCTCTGGTAAGTAATATTTCTTCATCAAAGAAGAGAATGACGGCAATGGCCGTCATTCTCTTCTTTGTTTATTTTTTCTCGAAAACACCATTTTCCGTATATTTACTTCTAACCTCCCAATCTTATTCCAAAAATAACAAGTTTATGGTATGTGTCTATATGAGTGGATCCTTCATGAAATATGTGTCCGCGAATGTGCTTATACAATTTATTTTTTTCAAATCACGATTGTTGTTCAATAGGGACATGAAGTGATGGAATGTATTAATGTAACCAAATATGGAATATTGATATTAAAATTTTGTCACCCTATCATGTCAACTTTGAAATGTATTAAAACATTCATTGAGAGATTCACATGAATTCAAAATATGCCATATCAAGTTGTGATCTCAATGTGATAACTATGTTTATTTTAAAAGTACCTACCTACATATACTAATTGTATAATAAAACATATATGTATATATCTCTGGATTTTCCGCTTTTTGGTTATGTTTCAGTATTCTCGTAAAAAATTCACCTAAATAACGTCCGCTATGTTTAAGGTAAAAAAAGTTAGACTTCGACATGGAATCATTATCACCCGTTATATTATTTAGCTTTAATAAAGAAAAAAATATATTATTTTTGAAAAAATATTTCAGACAAGTCATATTCAAATACCGTGGTAATTTATCAAAACTTACGTGAAGACTTACTCAGCTTATAAAAAAAATACATTTATAGTATAATTATATGTAGATGCCACAAAATTTCTTGAGCTGGTGTTTTATATATCTTATTGAATTTTCCAATAATCAGTGTATCCAACCAAGAGAAGCAATGACTATGTGAGAAATTATTTTTAATCAATTTGTTCTCTGCTGGAAATTAAACCAAAGTTGAAGAGAAAACAAACAGCAATGAAGGTGAATTATTTTATTTCTTTCCAGAGAAAGAAGGTATTTTTTTTATAACTTCTCGAGCAACTAACAGGTACTTTGTCAAATATTTATTTAACACGCACCCAATAACAAGTTGCCACATTCTGGAGACTTGCGATATTAATCGTCTCACAGATACAGACTGAAAACACAATTAAAAACTGTGTCTCCGCCGGGAATCGAACCCGGAACCTTGGGATCAGAAGTCAGATACATAACCAACTGAACCACGGAGGCCGACTATTACTTAAATTACTCAAATACTTGATTTAAATGAGTACCTATATACTATATATTTTGCTTTATATATTTTGTTATTATTATTAAACTACACAAAATGTATTTTTTTTCGTATCAAAGACAGAATGTAAAATGATAAAACAAGCCAATAATAGAAAAATAAAGACCCACTATTCAAAGTTTTTCACGTTCAAAAGAATAATTAAGAAAAATTCACGCCAGTCCGCAGATTGTTTACATTCTTACTGCCAATATCAAACAACTAAAGCCAAACGCAGTTGCTTTATACAGCAAACTAATTCAAATACATCAATAAAGTATTGTGAAACTATATAAGTGGTGCTTAAATAATAACACTGAGTTTGTATGAAATACAAAAATGTTTGATTTTATGAAAATATCAAACGAATCAAGCTGAAAACAGTTTTATAAACATGCAATGTCATCGGCAATACACAAATTCTGAATGTTCAGAATTTTAACTGGTCAAGAAGCTAGTTAAAAATCAATTGCTAATCTCCAGTACGGACAGGCAGGTGATGTTAAATTTAAGTGTGTGTAAAAAAACAGTTATATATTTTTTTCTTATTTAATTTATTGTGTATCAATTATTCAACATTCCTAGTAATATATAAAAATGAAACTATACAACAAAACATATAAAATTAATAAAACAAAAATATAAACATAACATTAAACAATAAAATTATTTTAATCTATAAACAAAGACATACACAAGTTTCGCTTTGAAATAAATTTTAACACATATCTACATGATTTTTTTTCTTTTACATTAAATGTATAAAAGGATCTAAATAATATCGTATTTTTAATATAAGTACATTAATTTTTACAATTTATACAAAATTTGGTCCAAATCAAAAATGCAAATTTCTATTCACAAGCTGATCTTTGGATGCCTGCAGATATAATTTTGTAAAAAATTCTGTCTAACAGAAAAATATAAGTACGATTTTTTTTGTTATAATCATTTTTTTTTTAATAATGTGTACCTACTTCATGTTGTTGTTGTTTGTGAAATAAAGTTAGGTTTGATTTATGTATATAAATATTAATTTTCGAAAATAAATCACTTAAGGCCCTTGTTAACGCCTATGACCTTGGGCATACGGGATGTATACACCTTCTAATGTATAATGTATGAAACCTTCTAATGTATGAAAAACGAACAAATATTGTATATAACTAAATATATGATAGGTACCTATACAAAAATTTATCGCGAACAAAAAGTAAAATTTAGTTTTTTTAAAAGCAAGAATAGTAATTAAAAAATAAAAAAGAAACACTCAGTCGGAAGATTTTCAAATTTTCTTTCGATTAAAGTAAAAATCTACTTCATAAACTATGTAGTTTTTTCAGTTATTTACAATTTAAAAACGGAGTTGATTCAAATTAATTTCACAAGAAAAATGTTTAACAAATTTAATTTTCAAAAAACTAACCCAATAGAATAAAGATGTAGATATTAAATTGTTCTTTATTTCAAAGACATATCCTTTGTGGATTTTGGGGAAGACATTTTCAAAATTTATTGTTTTACCTACTATAGACTCAAACGAATGTTGGATTTTGTATAATCCTTAGAAGCCATTAAACGTTTTGATCGAACTTGTGTTTTCGGTTATTGAGTAAAAAAAATACACTTTACTGAGGAAAAAGATAAACGAAAAATCAAAACAAAAACAAAACAAACACTATTTGAATCAGAGAATAAAGAATTAAAAAAAAGGGATTACATTTTTGAATCAGTTTTGAAAGGTTAGGATAAATAAATTGTTCACAAGTGGTATCTAAAACTACATAATAATTATAAAACACAGGTACATAATATTACAGAATATATTTACAACTCGTTTAGAACGGTATATACCGTTACAGTTACAAATAGCTTATACACAATTTTACACACAATAATTTTGTAAATAATGTACATATGTAATTAATCGATAATATACATATTATATAAACAATATATTTAACGTGCTATGATCACAAAATATTATATGGTAGAATATGTGATTTTTTAACTGGTTTTTAATTATTAACATTTTAATATTTACATACATACATATTTACACACATTAACTACTGCTTTAAGAATTCGATTATGAAACGTACTTCGGACGGTGATGCAAATCATTACTTTATGTCTTAAATTTGAGTCTTGTTTTTGGTAATTATTAAATTGACTTGACTAAAATGTATGAAAATTATTAACTGCTTTAAATACTAAATACAATAATTATAATAATAAAACATCAATATAAATAATCAGGAGGTACATATAAATCACAATGAATCTTAAGATTGGGCAGTAATTTTTATGGTATTTTAGAAGGATCGGAGGCAGAGCGGGCATTGCGTTGGCATAGTAATTTTTCGTTTACCTATAGCATAAGCATTTATGATTAATTTTGGGAATGTATGCAGATGTATATGTAGGACCTACTTGTTACAAGGACATATTTATTTATTTGCAACTTTCCGTACCTACATATAATTTGTACACTGGCGGGCTTATCGGCAAACGATAATTTCTTCCAATCGACCAGAGTTGGTATTAAATATGTAGGTATACGATACACTGTGTACTATGGCAATAAGGCAATCACGTAACAAAAATGAAGATCACAGATGAAAATGTCAAAAATAGACAAATATATTCACTTCAAGAACAGTTCATAGCAATGGTAGGAATACAAAAAGATAAGGTGTATGTGAGAAATATTTCTTAAAAAAAAAGTTAACATGGAATGTAGGCATAAAAAAATGTAATATGGTAGATAACTTAAAAAATCAATTATTTTGAAATTAATCATTATATTTTTATTTCATGAGACAGGCTTTAAAACTTTAAAAGCATTGTTTAGTCTTTATGAAGTGTGGTTTTCGCTTTTTTCTTATGTGAAAAACAATTATGGCTTCGTTTCTAATAAGAAAGATAATTATGGCTTCATTTCTAATAAGAAAGATAATTATGGCTTCGTTTCTAATAAGAAAAATAATTATTTAGTCAATGTAGCATTTTTCTTTGATCATATACCATACTTTTCCAATTACATACATAGTTTCATTCAATACGAAGATATCTATTTTTTATATTTTACATATTCATTAAATTATAAATATATACATCGAAAAAACACTAAAACTCAATCAAAAAAAGAGTTTCGTTATGGCATTGAACGTATTTAAATCTAATGCTCGGAATACACGACGACACTAACAAACACTCCTCACTAGTGTCCGTCCACATGGTATTCAATTTTAGACTCTTTGATTCCAAATAGCAATATAGTGTTTTTGTATTATCATATATCATTTACTTAAAACATTCTAAATAACAAATAAAAAATAGTGTCCCAGCTCAAGTGTATTGGACACCGTAAACATTCTACATCCTGTCGTCACGCAGCGACACAGAAACTGAGTGACACGAAAACTACATCTGCAATTTGGTGTTGCGACAGTGAAGTGTCTAGTGTCTTCGTGTATCCCAACCATAACAAATAAAGTCTAATTACTATCGACTGGCGGTGACGGATGTCTTTCTATTGATGGTCCAGCTCGATCATAGCATCCCCACATACCCAGCGCTCCCCGCGAGGGAAGCACCGGGAGCGGTCTTCATATCACGTGCTGGGGCGGCTCCTCGTCAGCCGGCTGCTTCATCATCACGTATGACACGGGCCTGGCCTCTTGCGGGGGCGGAGGTGGCGTCGAGGGAGGAGTCCGGCCGGGCCGGCACCCGCAGGCGCCCGCGGCTGCACCCCACCAGCCGCCGGGGCACAGCGCACCCAGCTGGGCCAGTTCCGCCGCGATATCTTCACCGGGCAGCTTCGGACCGAACGGATAGAACGGATAAGGGAACGGAGGGAATATACTTCTGGACAGGTCCAGTTTCCCTTCGTGGTTCAGCAGCGGATGGTGGTGGGGTGGAGGGGCGGGACCCAGCAGCCTTGGAACGGGCGCCAATAGAGATGACATGGGGAACCCGAACTTCGGTTCCTTTTTTATCAGAGCTTTCGGCTTTCGTCTCGGACGGTATTTGTAGTCTGGGTGCTCTTTCATGTGAAGTGCTCTGGAATAGAAAAAAAATTGATTTGTCGACAGGAATCATTTGTAACTATGCCGTATAATATTTGTAACTATGCATGTTCTTTGAGTAACATACAAATATTTGATTTGATTTGATTTGGGACGTATGTGATTCATATCAACTACATCTATCAATGAAGTTAAAACAATAGGACCTGGTTGATCTTGGTATTTTGTATGAGCTTTACCTCCTATAATGTTTGTTTTGGTGGTGATTGTGAGTGCAGAATACTGACATTGTGTGCCTATTTAGTGTGGAACGTAAACTATCACCTGTTTCATAATTGCTTTTACTGTCACTAAAAATTGTAAACTGCTAGCCCTAGGACAGGATTTCCTAGTTGAGCAGCAGTAATCTACTTGTTGTGATGTCATTGTAAATATGGTGTGATTAAAAAAAAATAAAAAAATAGTCGGTGGCATACCAATGCAGCGGGCCCGCGTTCGAATCAAGGTTCGATCGTTTTCATGCACAATTAAGTCATTATTTGTAGGTAACTATTTGTCCCAAAATTATTAATTCTACCTTGAATTCATTAAAATTAGTACTTGGTTAAAATATCAGATTTTGTGAAATTGTAATGTTAAGGAAATTGAAAAACAAAACCACGAAAAATATTAACTTATGAATATTTTTTTACAATTAAATGAGAGAAAATGAGAATAATGTGTAATCGGATATTTTACGCTTTTAAATAATATGTTAGTGCCTTAAACGTGATCTAAACACATGATATAATACAGGGGAAAAAATGTCAAAAGGGGATACCCTTCTATATAAATGATTTTTTCTTCCGTAGTGACTTATGACGTCACCGGTAAATGTAACCAAATCGATCGGTGCACTTTAGTTTAGTAACAATGGATGATTACTGATTACTCCCGCGTCTTTATTGTCACCGAGCATTCGTCGGTCGGTGGGCATCTTCCCTTTTTGACTTTTCCCGCCTTCTCTATTAGTTGGAACAATGAGTAAAAATTAAATGAAAATCGAAATGGGATTATTTGTCGAAGCGACAGTGCCGTCAGCCAATTGTTCAGCTAACAATGCAATAATCTGTCCATTGTTGGATGTACATTGTTGTTTTAGCACATAGTGTGTAGGTACAAGCACAACAGCCGTGGCTCGCTCGCTCGACTCGCTCGTTGCGACAAATACCCCCTTTATTGCACAAATAATACCTTTGTTGTTGTATTATTCACTTGAAATGGTGTATTTTGAATAATATTCGGATAATAATAACAGGGCCGAGTTACGGGCATGACTTGTTTGTAAATTCCAGTCTGCCGTATCACCACTTAAACATGCGACAGGCGTTTCCATTTATGTTATATTCCCTTTTGTAATAATCAATATTTATCTATGTTTTCATGTACGTTGTTGGCTATGTCTATAGTCAATTAAACCTGATTTCGGTGAAGTCGATTGAATTCAACAATAAATAAATCAATTATGGAATTTTGATTTGAATGATAGACCAAAATTCAACACCTAATAATTGGATTCGAATGGTGTTAATTTTTGGTAAACCTACCTACTACGATGTGGATACTTTGTTGAATTGTACTTTTGATGAAAAATTGAATCTCACGCAAATACTATTGAATTTCAAGATACTTATAATATTTAGCACAAGCTTCTTGCAAATCTGTTATTTCTTACAATCCATGAATGAACATTTAAATAAATCAAATTCAGTGTTCGCAATGAAACATATCAATGTTCTGATTTTTTCGAATCGTTGGCATACATATGGCAGTAGATCAAATAATTACATGCTGCAGTTTATATTTTTTGAGCAATTATCGCATACATAGGAAACCAATAGGAAATCGATCAAAATGGTGAACATTGCACACGCTCAAGTGCCCTATATACACAATCCTGTTTTCAATACAATACAATGTTTCTGTTGAGATAATATAATCGAAATCTGTTTGGTTTAGTACATCGAGATAATCTTTCATTTGATGCCGTTACCTTAGTATTGGTTTCATACAGAAAAAAAACAATTTTTTCACATTTTTATTATGTAAAACCACGTATAAAGAAACTGCCACTATAGGGATTTATGCTTAGTCTCTATTGAGATAAAATAGTCATTATTGATCTACCCTTTACCAGGATATAAATTCAATATATCTACAAATTGTTTATATGACTGTACACCTAATTATAAACAGAAACTGAAGATAAATGCGGTTTGATCAGATCATGTTTTATATAAATTAATAATATAATTCTTCTGAGGTCAGTGTGTTGTAAGTTGTAAAATATTTCTCAATAATAATAATATATTAATTCTCAGTAATAATGTAAATATTTCTCAATAATAATAATATATTATTATTCAGTAATAATGTAAATATTTCTCAATAATAATAATAATAAAAAACCTTCCACAGTTGAAGTATTTTTTAAATTCATTTGCAATAATCATGGTTACCCTATATATTTTTTGTTATTATCTTTAACATTTTTAAATATTGTTACAAATACAACTGGTCACTTAAGTAATAGATTGTTTTGTATATAAATTTTATGCCATTTATGTCTTTTACTAATGTGACTTTATTTAACCTCGATACAGGTTTATCCTAGTGAGGTTGAATACTTTAAAACATATAAATTGTTCTCTATTAAATGTAAGATAAATAAACATAGAATTATATATAATCTAAGTAAATAAATTAATAAATTATAAACACTTTCTTGCATCCTGCGCAAGTTGTGCGTTTATTGCTATATGGCAATTTGTATCCAATTAACCAATGTTTCCAGTCCAGAGAAGCAATATTTGCGCGAGAAATTAATTTAATCAAATTTCTCTTCTACTGGAGATCGAACCCAGGACGCCCGAACAGAAGCCAAACGGTTTACTAACTGTGACACGGCGGTCGTCAGTTATTACTAAATAATAAAAGGTACCTATAACATGACGATTCAATATAATTCAAACATAAGGGTAACAATATCACATAACTTACATATCTATACCTTTACATTCAGTTATCAGTAAATGTATAAATAGTCTATTTGTTTATTGAAATTATACAAAGGTAACTTAAAATGCGTTACCTGTTGAAATCTTGTTTACTGAAGGCGTTGAAGATAAAGATAAACATTCGTGTATTGAATCTATTATAAACATCAAAAGTATTTGTTCAATAAAAGGTAATTGATAAAATTGAGATAAAGGATATTTTGGGCGCGATTTTGTATGTAGGTAGGTACCTATATACTTAGGTATATATAATATTCTTGAAATGCCATTTGAATAATGACAAATAATAATGATAGTTTTTTTTTAACAGATTTTTTAATTATCTCAATAGAGACGAAGTAGGAATATTTATTGTAGGAGAACCGGGAAATCAAGGCACCTACAGGGCTTACGACCTGTCATCGGATGGTTTACGTGATCACTTTATGCGCTTGCGCAACGTTCACCAATTATGCCTTTTTAATGAGATCCCTATCAATTCAATTTTGAAAGTTCTATATAGTTCTATATATCAAAATTGAATTGATAGGGATGTCATTAAGAAGGCATAATTGGTGAACGTTGCGCAAGCGCATAAAGTGATCACGTAAACCAGCCGATGACAGGTCGTAAGCCCTGTAGGTGCCTTGATTTCCCGGTTCTCCTACAATAAATATTCCAACTTCGTCTCTATTGAGATAATTAAAAAATCTGTTAAAAAATATCTTTGACTCCCGACAGGAAAAAAATCCAATGTTTGCGCATATGCAATAATAAAAATATTCGATTAATGATAGTTTTCGTTTGACTATTATTTATTATTGTATCTTATTGTACACATAATTTGTACACTTGCGGGTCTATTGTAAAACGGCAATTTCTTCCGAAACCTGGGTGATGACTATATAAAACAAACTGAAGGATCCATAGCGGCTTTTGAGAGAAGGTTCCTTTGAACGATCTACGGGCCAATAAAAGAGAACAACAGTTGACGTCGTCGATACAACAGGGAACTATACGAGACCTATGAAGAAACCGATGTGATCAGTTCCATCAAGATAGGGCGCTTAAGATGAGCTGGTCACATAATCCGAATGGACGACGACAACCCCACAAAACACCTCACACTTTCTGTGCCACAAGGTCGAAGGAGACCAGGAAGACCAAGGACTCGATAGATGGACAGTGTCGATACCGATGCTTCCACAATAGATATTAGAAACTGGAGAACGAAGGCAACGGATAGACGGAAATGGAGAAGACTCCTGGATTCAGCAAGGCCCACCCAGGGCTATCGAGCTTATTTATTTATTTATTTATTTTTTTATTTATTTATTTTATAATAACAGTTGATAGGAATGATAGGAAAACCAAAGGATAAGGAGAGGAAGATGAAATCAGGTATCAGATAAATATTATGTTATTTTTTAAAACATTTTTCAGTAGGTAGGTAGGTATTACACAAAATTCTTACAGTCGAATTCCAGAATTTTCTCTCTTGCACTGATTTTTTTTAGTTTAGTGTGATAAGAATATAAAATATATCCTCATTCAAAACTGTTACAAAATTGAATAAATAAAAAATCCTTATTTTTCGTTTCGTCATTACCTACATGTCTATAAAAATATAAACCGTAAAAATAGGTAAATAGACTAATAAAAAAATCATATTTAAATAAATAACCCAGTTATTATTACTTTTAAGAGATCGTTCGCCTTAATTCGGAATCAGCGCACGGTGTCATGGTCATATAGTGATCAATACCAAAATGGTAATTTTTTGTTTTCCGGGATTCGGAACATTGCCTGCGACATTTTATGATCACATATGTCTGAGTACCTACGTTCGTTCTGTACGGTGATGGTATCATCAATCATATTCCGAACTCGGTAGTATCAACAACTATTATTGCAAATAAATAGTTATTTTACCACGTTTAAAGCGACAATTGTTTAAACATAATTTTATATTTAGTATTAGCTGACCCGACAGACGTTGTCCTGCCTGAAATAGCTTGTCCGCTATAAGCTAGTTCAGCTACATAAAAATAACCACCAACCATATCACAGCATATTCGACAATGTGGGGTAACCCGCGACAGGTCTGCGGGAGTGTATTACACTATAAAAGGAAGCACGACACATGCGTGTATACTCACACATCAATCTCGCCTCACCTAAAGTGGCAACACGATGGTAAACTATGTAAGATGTTCTATTGCCTGTTGTATTTGCGATTACCCGGCTCGTACGGGACACCGGAAAATGATAATAGAAAAAAAAATCATCAAAAGTCGTTTAAGAGTTCAGTGACACAACACTTGTATATCTCAACAATTTGCATAATACTAGGCGCACTTTTTAATTTTAATCTTTTTTTGTTTTATTTCCTTGTTTCCATTATCGCAATTTTTCATACGAATTGTGTATCTAAACCATTCAAATACACACAAAAAATTTCATCAAAATCGGTTGAGCCGTTAAAAAGGAGTTTGATGACATACACACGTACAGAAGAATCATACATAGGTATGTAATATAAAAAAATAAACTATCTGACAGACGCCTGTCATTGGAGCATTGGGGATCTATATTCCAATGTTCTTTTGGTGTCTTAATTAAATAAATAAATAAATAAATTAATATTAATTCAGTGACACAAGGATTAAGAGAAATTAATTTGAAAACCACTGCTGTAAGTATATAATGTGTTATTATATAGATAAATGATATTGAAGGCATTGAATACACGGATCAATTCTTATCGACATATTATTATCAAAATAGTATTTTATTCAAACATTTACATACCACAAGATATTTTTTTATGAATAGATAAGAATAAAGAAAATAAAATAACCCCATGATTTACAAGACGCAAACAATAAATTATTTCTGGGAATGTGAATAAAAAAAAATACATAATATCTATAATATTTACATTGATTTATCGTATGCTTGTATTCAACGGAATAATGGAGAATATTCAGAATTGAATTGATGATCATTTATATCAATCTATGTTTCCACCAATTTCATTGACAAATGTACAAACCATAGATTTTTATTATAATATACTAGATGTAGTAGGTACTCCGTGCAAAAAGTGAGTCATGAAATATCGCGCGTTTGACGTTTTGGTTGGCAACACATTTCAGTTTTACTTACATTTCAACACATCCTATATAACTGTTCTCTAAACCTTAATAAATAAAAAAAAATTTAGACAAATAAATCCAAAAACAATTCACATTAGTCGTTATTTTCTATAGAAAAACGACGTGGTCAGGAACCAAAACGTCAAAAAATCCCTCGGAAAAATGACTCACTTCGATTCACACAAAATTTGCTAATTACGACATCTAGTATATTATAATAAAAACCTATGGTACAAACCTAACTACATAGTTGGTGAACCAACACTTTTCCTTCTTCTTGAATTGTTGACAATCCCTTTTTATAAAGCTCTTTTTTTACTGTACCTACCTGCATACATTTTTTGTACAGAAGAAATTAATAGTGTAGTGTTTTACCTACACAAAATTTTTTCGATAAATAAAATAACCGATTTCGTTGACCTTTAGTACAAGCATTAATGCTTAGTTAAGGAAATGTATGAGGATGTATAATATGTTCTTGTTTTAAGGACATATTCATTCTTTATATAAAAAAATAGAGTACTTACACTTTCGTGGCTATTATCAATATGAAGTTGATTGAACTTATGGTCTACAATGCTCTACACTATTTAATTTTCACAAGTTGACATTCCTTAATTATATTTCAATAAGATATTGTTTAAAAGAAATAGATGGTTGTCTACTAATCAGCTCTAAGTTAATGCAGATTGCAGATGTTTAATTCGAAGTCTATCAAACTTTCCTTTATCAGGGCTGTACCTACATGGCAAAGGGAGCACTGGGAAAGCTCACAAGAGTGTGGAAGGACAGGACCATCAAGAAAAATACGAAGGCTAGACTCATCATGGCTCTGATATTCTCGATGTTCTTGTATGGTGTGGAAACATGGACACTTATGGAGTCAGAGCGAAAGAGGATCGATACTTTCGAAATGTGGTGCTGGAGGCGTATGTTGCGCATCCCATGGACAGCCAGAAGAACGAATGTGTCAATTCTAGACGAGCTGAAGATCGAGGATCGTCTATCGACGATATATATAACAGACGTATCCTTCAATTCTTCGGACACATTGCCAGAAGGGAACCAGACTGCCTCGAGAAGCTTGTTGTGATGGACAGCGTGGAAGGACCGAGATCTCGTGGTCGCTCACCAACCAGATGGAACGATTTGGTTAAGTCCACAATGGGGTCTTCGGTGACTGGTGCTCTGCGTTCAGCCCAAATCAGATTGACATGGAGGCGGGCCATACGTGTGGCGACGGACTACAGCCGCTATCCTCAGTCATGAGGAAAAGTACGAATATATATACCTACATAGTACAAAGGATACAAAATTTTACAGTAGGTACGCCATATACAAAAAAGCATTTCGACAAAACTCGTTGTTTCTCAATACGTATCTATCATTACATGATAGATACGTATTGAGAAATCGAATAAAAATTATAATATAATTATTTTCATGAATTAATCTAAAAAATGGGACAATTTGGTAATGAACTGAACCAGGACCTTCAGCCTGCGAATCCTGTAAATTTACCCACCGACATGGTTTTAATTAGTTATAAATCAATAAAAAATATGAAATATAAAATAACCCCTGAATTATATTAACCTTTTGGTCTTTCCCGACCCTCGATTAGTACAATTCGGTGAACCTTGATAAATCACTAATCACCATCCCTTTTTATTCGATAACAATTAACCCTCCGCTATCTGTCATAACACATTATTCTTAGCTTAAGTGATTTACTTTATCCATCTACTTATGGATAAAGTAAATTTTATTCTATAGATAAAACATTTTATGGAAATCGGGGTACCTACCTAACTACATATTATTATAACACTGATTATTCAAGGGTTATTATATGATCGAGATATTGAATAGACTTAAAAAAATAAATAGATTCTTCTAACGAAAGGAATTTAAAAATATGAGGGATGTGTGTTTTTCCTCTAGATACTTGCTTATTACTATTTCTTGCTTCTTCTTATTACTACAAGGGAATTTATTTCTCTTAACATATTGACAGATCCAAGACGCGGGTGCTTGGAAGGAATATTTTGTATGGTATATTGGATTTTTTGCATGCAAGAACATTAACTTAAAGGCTTTGTAGCATACATTTTCTATATATCACTAAAACCAGCCGATGACAGGTCGTAAGCCCTGTAGGTATGTCTTAGAGCTCCATCCATAACTCCCTTTCATCTCTACTGAGATGCAGTATAAATACCTACTCCTATGTGTTTTCATACATCATCATCATCATCATCATTGGCGCTACAGCCCACTGTGAGCCTTGGCCTCCTCCAGAATTTTTCGCCATTTAGACCGGTCCATCGTCTGCATTCTCCAGTTTGTCACGCCAATCCTCTTTAGATCCTCCTGTACGCCGTCCATCCACCGCAGCTTGGGTCTCCCCACACCACGTCTCCCCTCCGGTCGTGTGTCGAGAATCTTCTTTGGAATTCGGCATTCCTCCATTCGCTGAACGTGCCCTAACCATTGAAGCCGATGTATTTTAATATATTTTACTATGTTAGGATCACTGTAAAGGTTCTCCAGCTCATGGTTGTACCTTATCTTCCATATTCCACTCTCACAAAGAGGCCCAAAGATTTTTCTCAAAACCTTCCGTTCAAAAACCAGCAGCGCTTTTTCATCCTTCCTATTAAGAACCCAGCATTCAGCACCATATACAAGTACTGGTCGCAGCAATGTTTTATACAATAACAACTTGGTATTTCGTGTCAACAATCGGGACTTGAGATGTCGGTGAATACCGAAATAGCATTTATTTGCCACAGCTATTCGTCTTTTAATCTCGACACTAACATCGTTGTTACTGGTTATTATTGAACCTAGGTACTGAAACGACCCCACAGTTTCAATGGTATGATTACCAGCACTAATCAGAGTTTCTTGGGCATTTCTATGGTTGGACATTTTAGCTGCAATCATATATTTTGTCTTAGAAGAGTTCACTTGAAGTCCCATTCTGGCAGAAGCATTTTCCAGGTGTATAAACGCTTGTTTTACATCATTTGGTGTTCTTGCAATTATGTCAACATCATCTGCATATGCAAGTATCTGGCTTGATTTGCGAAAAATTGTACCTGCTGTCTCAATTCTGGCATCTCTGATGGCTTTCTCTAGTACTATATTAAATAATAGGCAAGACAATGCATCACCCTGCCGTAAGCCATTATAGGTTTTAAATATGTCCGAGGTGCTGGTTTGTATTTTGACCCTACAATTTGAACCATGCAATGTTGCTCTCACTAGTCTTACTAGTTTGAATGGTATTCCCATTTCCATCATGGCCTCGTACAATGTCGCTCTATTGACACTATCGTATGCTGCCTTAAAATCTATAAATAAATGGTGGGTCTCTATATTATACTCGAGCGTTTTTTCCAGTATTTGCCTAAGGGCAAAAATTTGGTCAATTGTCGATCTTCCTGGCCTGAAACCACTTTGGTATTGCCCAATTATATGTTCTGCATGTGGCATAAGTCGCATGAATAGAACCCCTGCAAACACTTTATAGGCTGAACTCAGGAGCGTTATACCTCTGTAGTTGCTGCAGTCCATTGTGTCACCTTTTTTATGTAGTGGACATATAATCCCAGTATTCCATTCTTCTGGTATTGATTCAGTGTCCCATATTTTACCAATAATTGTGTGCATGAGTCTTCCTATTGTCTCTCCACCGTATTTGAGTAGCTCACCTGGTATTCCATCGTGACCTGGAGACTTATTATTTTTGAGTAGGCTTAATGCTTTGTCTACTTCTTCCAAGGTTGGGTCCAGTTGATCATCTTCATTTTGTTCGAAGGGGGGGATATTTATGTCTGATTCTCTTGTGGTGGTTTCGTTATTCAACATTTCATCAAAGTGTTGTGCCCAGCGCTTAAGGATATCTACATTGTCATTAAGAATTTCACCATTTTTGTTTCTACAGGCAGTTGTTCTGGGTTTGAATTCCTTCCGCTGTTGGTTAATCCTTTGGTAGAACTTTCTTGTTTCATTTTGAGACTTCAATGTTTCCAATTCCACCAGCCTCAGCTTTTCATATTCTCTCTTTTTCCTTTTATGAGTGTGCTTTTCTTCTCGTCTTCTCTCTCTATATTCTTCTTGAGTGGCCCTTGTATTTCTCTGTTGCATTTTCTTATATGCCTCATTCTTTAAATTTGTCACCCTCATGCAATCACCATCAAACCATTCAGGTCGTCTTGTCTGTCTCACGTTTCCAAGTACAGCTAGGGCTGCTTCTTTGATATTTATTTGGCAGTCCTTCCATAATTCAGTTGCTGTTTTATTGAAGTCGACACTATTGTTTATCCTATTCAATTCCTCCTTGAACCTTGCTCGTATCTCTAAGTCCTTTAAAGCTTCAACATTTATTTTGTTCTGTCTTTCTGTTGGTTGCATTTTGGCCTTAGAAATTCGTGCTCTGACTTTACTAACCACCAAAAAGTGGTCAGAGTCGCAGTTGGCTCCTTTATAGGTTCGTACGTCGATGAGGTTGGATATGTGTCTTCCGTCAATCAGAATATGATCGATTTGATTATTTGTGCGGCCATCCGGAGACCTCCATGTGACTTTATGTATGTCTTTGTGGATGAACATAGTACTTCCAACAGACATTCCATGTGATGTAGCAAAATCTATCAGCCTTTCACCGTTATCATTATGAGTCTCATGAAGGCTATTTGCACCGATTACAGGATTATACATTGAGTCTCTTCCAACTTTTGCATTCATATCACCAAGAACAATTTTAATATCATTGTTTGGACACGAATCATATGTTCTTTCCAACAAGTTATACCATTCATCCTTATCTTCCTCTGTGCTTTCTTCAGTGGGGGCATGTGCATTTATTATGCTTGTGTTAAAGAATTTTCCTTTCAACCTTTTTTTTTTTTTTATTTATTTATTTATTTTTTCAACATAATTTCATTTATAAAAGATCCCACTAACCATATGTGGTTATCAGTGGGTTTCTATATCATACAATATATGTGCTAACTTAAACTAACCAACAATGACAAAAAGAAATGAAATTGGTTTGACAAGATAAAAATGTTTTGATAGATCCAAAACAACACTAGAATAAAAACAACAACAAAAAAAAAACATATAGAAGAAAACCCGAAAAACACAATAGAGTAAGAACAAAAACAAAAGGAAAAGTAATAAAATAATAAAATAAAATAATAAAAATAAAAGGAAGGAAGAGACCATTATTCGTTAAAAATGATTTTTTTACAGGATCTTTTGATTTTATAAAATGAATTTAATCCAATTAAGTCTGAGGGCAAGCTGTTAAAAATTGTTGGTATTGAATACTGCAGTGTCCTTTCACCGTAATAGTTATTTACTCTAGGTATATTATATTTACCGGAAGTTACTTGTCTGGTCTTATACTTATTTGTTACAGGTGTTTTGTGTTCATTTTTAAAGTAATTTTGTAGAATAAATCTGTATTTATAAATTTGTGTAGCTGTCATTATTTTGGTTTCTGCGAAAATGCTCTTTCCCTCCCTTTTCAAACAAATAGCTCTATTTTTGGGTAACATACATCTAATTAAACGTTTTTGTAATTTTTCTATTTGCATAAGATATGTTTTAAATGTATGTCCCCACACAAGAATGCTGTACGATATAATAGGTTCAGCCATAGCCATGTACATTGTTTTTAGGGTTTTAAAAGGAACATAATTTTTAATAATGTACATTTTTGCTAGTATAGATCTAAGTTTATTACATATATTTTGAATGTGTGGTAGCCAATTGAATTTATCATCAATCATAATTCCCAAATATTTGACGCTTTTAGTTGGTAGAATAATACTACAATTACAGTCTTTTTGACGGTTATCTAGGCATTTATAATTGTGGGATACTAAATTTACACTGCTTATATTCTTAATATGGGGAGATGATATGTGTATTAGTTGTGTCTTTTTTTCGTTAATTGTTAGGCCATTATCATGCGACCACTTCATAGCACTGTTGTAATCCTCTTGTAGATCCTGCATGACGTGCTCAATTCTTCTACCGGCAATTACCAAAGCGGTATCATCCGCGAACATGTATAGTTTGCATTTCTTGATGATTTTTTTCATGGAATTTACATAGATAAGATACGTTATAAATAGAAATGTGCATAAAATATGTACCTTATAACACATAATCTCTCACTTATTGGTTTGAAATCTATAACCAGATGCTTCATTCTTTTTGCCACAATGAAACCTGTCCCCAGTATATGGTACTTCTTATGGCAGCTGTAATAAAGATTATATTCTCTTTTTTCCATATGACCACTTCCCAGCCACCGTATTTCCTGTATAGCAGTTACATCAGCTTTGTATTTTACCAGTTGTTCCCATAGAACCCTCAACGCCCCCGGGCAATACAGTGTTCTTACATTCCATGTACAGAGTTTAAAATCGTTGTCCTTATTCCGTTTGCGTGATCGATATTCCAGTTTCTGTCCGGCTTTTTCTTCTTTTGGTTTCGTAATCATGGGTTTCAAGAAGAGAGGTGATTAACCTTTCGTTCTCAAGGTCTCTGGTAGGTTCGCCACCTTAAGGCATGAGACCATGCCCTGGTTTTCTGTCAGGGTTTTCCTTCCCTTATCCGTATCATTCAGTTTTAGGGCGCCGAAAACTCGCCCTCGCCCCCTCCTTATTCGCTATGTCACTTAATTAGTGAACACATTGCCCAGGGTTCGCGGGGTCTAAGACCTCTCGTGGACGCTAAGGAATAGGACTTGCTGGTGGCTTGCAGATTTGCAAATTGGCATTACATGGTATTTTATAGAAATGTCCCCACGGCAAGGAACATTTCCCCATGACCTCACCAGCCCTCAGTTTTCATACATACCTACTTCATATATACCTAAGCATGTGTTTAAAGCAGAATACTTCTTTATCTCATTAGAAACGCCATCACAGCGTATAATGTCCAAATTGAAACCTTGTATTGAACAAGTCGAAAAAAGATATAATATATATTGACGATTTTTCAATAAAAACGAACATGTCTAATTTGTTAGATCCACAGTGACATCTGTGGTCCAAATAACCAGGCTTCTGAACGAAGCCTGGTAATGACAGTTCGCTAGGTTTCTGCTCTAAATGATAACACATATTAGTTTGAATATTTCTCAATAGATGGCAACCACATAGAAGTGTTATTTCTGTCAAAGTGATATGTTTCTGTCAAAGTTTAATATATATACAAATTTCAAAATTTACAAACCCGTTCAAGGAGTTCTACTCTAAAGACATTTAATGGTGAACGTTACGCTAGCACGTAAAGTGATCACTAAAACCAGCCGATGACAGGTCGTAAGCTCTGTAGGAATGTCTTAGAGCTCCATCCATACCTCCCTTTCATCTCTTCTGAGATGCAGCATAAATACCTACTCCAAACTCCTATGTGTTTCTAACTCCTAAGTATCCATATGGATGAATTCAGAATTCAGAGTAGAATATTTTAGGTGTTTTTTGTAAGTGTCTGTATCCCCCCCTTATAACTTATGATCCGCGTGATACGCATACCCAAAATTTCAGAAAGAATAGAAAATTTTTAAGTATACGAATTTTCTATACACATAATTAATGTTCCAGTCTGGGGTCATCAACATTTGAATTTTAGTTTTATGATGAAAATTTCTATCTATATTATAAATTTGAATGTTTGTATCTATGTATGTATCTATGTATGTGTTGAATGCGCTCCTAAACCGTTCATCCGATTGCGATGAAACTTTGGTGAACTGTCGAGAGTATACCAGGGATGGTTTCTGGATCAAAAAATTTTAACTTCTTCTTCTTCTTCATCGAGTTTTAGGTCATTTTACCTATGAAGGTGGACTATCCTGGGAACCGTTCATCCGATTGCAATTTGGTGAATTGGTGAATTGTCGATCGTATGCCCGGGATGATTTCTGAATTTAAAATATTTTCTTCTTCTTCTTCTTCATCGGGTATCAGGTCATTTTACATATGAAGGTGGACTAACCTGAGAACCGTTCATCCGATTGCAATGAAACTTTGGTGAATTGTCGAGCGTATGACCGGGATAGTTTCTGGATTAAAAAATTTTTCTCCTTCTTCTTCTTCATCGGGTATCAGGTCATTTTACCTATGAAGGTGGACTATCCTGGGAACCGTTCATTCAATTTCAATGAAACTTTGATGAATTGTCGAGTGTATGACCGGGACCTACTGAAGGGACGGGAGGTAATGAAGGGACGGGAGGTAATGAAGGGACGGGAGGTAATGAAGGGACGGGAGGTAATGAAGGGACGGGAGGTAATGAAGGGACGGGAGTAACTGAAGGGACGGGAGGTAATGAAGGGACGGGAGGTAATGAAGGGACGGGAGGTAATGAAGGGACGGGAGTAACTGAAGGGACGGGAGTAACTGAAGGGACGGGAGTAACTGAAGGGACGGGAGTAACTGAAGGGACGGGAGTAACTGAAGGGACGGGAGTAACTGAAGGGACGGGAGTAACTGAAGGGACGGGAGTAACTGAAGGGACGGGAGTAACTGAAGGGACGGGAGGTACTGAAAGGACGGAAGGTACTGAAGGGACGGGAGTAACTGAAGGGACGGGAGTAACTGAAGGGACGGGAGTAACTGAAGGGACGGGAGTAACTGAAGGGACGGGAGTAACTGAAGGAACGGGAGTAACTGAGGGAGGTACTGAAGGGACGGGAGGTACTGAAGGGACGGAAGGTACTGAAGGGACGGGAAGTACTGAAGGGATGGGAGGTATTGAAGAGTCTGAAGCGACGGGTGGTTATGGAGGACAATTTTTAATTATACAGGCAATACGAAGTTTGCCGGGTGTTCACTAGTCTATATTATAAATTTGAATGTTTGTATGTATCATGTATGTGTTGAATGCGCTCCTAAACCATTCATCCGATTGCGATAAAACTTTGGTGAATTGTCGAGAGTATGCCCGGGATAGTTTCTGGATTAAAAAAAATTTCTTCTTCTTCATCGGGTTTTTACCTATGACGGTAGACTATCCTGGGAACCGTTCATCCAATTGCAATGAAACTTTGGTGAATTGTCGAGCGTATGGTTTCTGGATTAAAATTTTTTTCTTCTTCTTCTTCATCGGGTATTAGGTCATTTTACCTATGAAGATAAAATGACCTAATACTCTGGTAGAAGAAGCTCCAACTGTCCTTCCATCTCTTTACAGGTCTTCCAGGACAGTTTCTCGATTTAGACTTTTTTCTTCTTCTTCTTCTTCATCGTGTATTTGGTCATTTTACCTATGAAGGTGGAGTATCCTAGGAGAATAAGGTCCAACTGTCCTTCTATCTCTTCGCAGGTCTTCCAGGACGGTTTCTGGATTCACACATTTTTCTTCTTCTTCTTTTTTAACGTGTATTTAGTCATTTTACCTATGATGTTGGAGAATCCTGGAAAAAGAAGGTCCAACTATACTTTCATCTCTTCGCAGGTCTTCCAGGACAATTTTTGGACATAAACTTTTTTCTTTTTCTTCTTCTTTATCGTGTATTTGGTCATTTTACCTATGAAGGGGGAGTATCCTGGGAAAAGAAGGTCCGACTGTACCTCCATCCAAGTTGGAGTATAATAAAAAAGATGGTCCAATTATCCCAGGATTGTTTCGGGAATTAAACTTTTTCTTAACCTACTGAAGGGACGGGAGGTAATCAAGGGACGGATGGTATTGAAGGGACGGGAGGTACTGAAGGGCCTGAAGGGACGGAAGGGCCTGAAGGGCCGGAAGGGCCTGAAGGGACGGATGGGCCTGAAGGGACGGAAGGGCCTGAAGGGACGGAAGGGCCTGAAGGGACGGAACGGCCTGAAGGGACGGAAGGGCCTGAAGGGACGGAAGGGCCTGAAGGGACGGAAGGGCCTGAAGGGACGGAAGGGCCTGAAGGGACGGAAGGGCCTGAAGGGACGGAAGGGCCTGAAGGGACGGAAGGACCTGAAGGGACGGAAGGGCCTGAAGGAACGGAAGGGCCTGAAGGGACGGAAGGGCCTGAAGGGACGGAAGGGCCTGAAGGGACGGAAGGGCCTGAAGGGACGGAAGGGCCTGAAGGGGCGGAAGGGCCTGAAGGGACGGAAGGGCCTGAAGGGACGGAAGGGCCTGAAGGGACGGAAGGGCCTGAAGGGACGGAAGGGCCTGAAGGGACGGAAGAGCCTGAAGGGACGGAAGGGCCTGAAGGGACGGGAAGTACTGAAATGCCTGAAGGGACGGGAGGTACTGAAGGGCCTGAAGGGATGGAAGTACTGAAGGTATTGAAGGGCCTGAAGGGATGGGTGGTACTGAAGGGACGGGAGGTACTGAAGGGATGAGAGGTACTGAAGGGGCGAGAGGTACTGAAGGGACAGGAGGTACTGAAGGGACGGGTGGTAAGGAAGGACCATTTTTAATTATACAGGCAATACGAAGTTTGTCGGGGGTTCACTAGTAAATATATAAAAATACAATATTTCAAACCAGTTTTTTATGAATAAGTTCTAGGTTTTCACAAACTATTTTTATTAAGGAAAACATTTTTTATTACAAAATGGTGTTTAACTGCATAAATTTCCTTTTTTTATAATATCGAAAAATTCCGAAACAATTATTTATTTTCTTAAAAAACATGTAGATTTTTTCATCACACCTCAAAATTTTTTTTTACATTTTTTGTAAAAATTTAATTTAGTGACGACATCATTTCATACAATTTGTATGGCAAAATACACAATATCAAAATACACGGGCACTCTTACAGTTTGATACTTTAAAGCTTCATACATACCATCAAGCCGTTTATCTATTCGGGTAGAAAAAAAGGACTTATTTCCACACTGTCCTTTCTTGACATACATGTTTTGTATAGAAAACAAAATATTTTTAAATATTAAAGTTTGGTACGTATTTCTCAACTGTAGGTATATACTGTCGCTATCGACAGTTGGAACTTGTACAAAAAACAGAATTTCATTTATAAAATCTAAAATAATGAATGTTTATTCAAAGAAATTTTGGTTTTAATAAAAAAAATTCAATTTTATTGTAATATCAAATTGCTATGACCACTTGAATTAAGTAAAACGCGACTAGTTTCTGGAGAAACTGACCTCCCATCGACAGGCGAATTACAACTGACTATTGTTGTTGTTACCACAAGGTAACCGTCGAAACAATGAATATTCTTAAAAAAATAAATATTTAAATAGGACGCTGACATATGTAGAAGTCACACGACTTACCACTTTACCACTGCGATCGACAATCAATGACTTTTTTAAATAAAACTATCGTTATAGTTCCCGGCAAATACCTTGAGAATTTACGTGGTAGAGAGGGGTGGTTTTCACCAAGCAAAAAACTCAGATTTGCGCTCTGCGCAGCACACGTGAATTCTAATTTTCCTTGCCGACAACTGTACAACGCTGCATACTGACATTGTATATACATCGCTATGATAAAGCGGTTAATGATACCCTCAACGAAGAATTAAGATCCAGCAGTGCATCCAGGGTTGGCAAATCATTTGACTAAAGTCATTTAAAATAATTTAGCAGCTAGACAGGCATGGGTGGGGATGTCAGGGGTGGCACCCCGACAAATTAGCGGGGGCGGTAGGGGAGAGAGAGATGAGCTCTCTTTTATTGGTCTGGGCGTGTGAGATAGCCGCCGGGCGCTCCTTATCATGGGGAGCGTGCCGCACAACGATACTGGTCCAACACTATCGTGATTTATATATTATCTACCCCGAAACAGGGCCGCATTTATTGATACATTGCGCCCATATAAGTGAAAATCGCTGAACAGTTACGAAATATAAAATATTAGCATTTTATGATGATATAGGTCCGAATCCATAGTCCTACCTAAATACTAAATTCTAAATACTAACCGTGTTTTCATTGCACAGTCGCTCACTTAAGCTAGGAGATCACGTGGCTTCCTAACTGGAAGATGCTACGAAGTTTTTGTATGAGAATTGCATTACAAAGACATATCTAAATACTTTGCGCATGCTTATCAGCGTAAACTATACATTTGCAAACTGTCAAAAAGTAACGTTGATAGCGAGGAACCTTACGAGTGATTTAATACTAAAATACGAGATTTTTTCGGTGGATGATGATTTTATCGGCTTTGTTGAATGTGTATGTATATATTATACCAAACAGAGTATTCAGCGACCTAAAGGAGATGCCGAAAATTCACTGGAATTTCAAAAAAATCGTGACATCGACCTGTCAGTGAGAGCTTGGTTACATATTTTTGTGTTGTTATGACAAAAAAACATTTTAAACGTCAGTCTAAGCCCATAGAAAGCTATCTATCTCTTTTCATCATACACAATAATGTGAAATTCTACGCCATCGACCTTAAGTTTGGCGTAGTATTTAGCATTTAGTTAGTCATGTCTCTGCAACGCAATTGCTCACTTAAGAATACTAAATACTCCAGTGAGGTTAGGAGTTAACATTTACGTACCTAGGACTGTGCATTCGGGTCATAGTCCTATTTGCAAATAACGAAAAAGAAATGGAAAAGGCGAAAAACAACATTTTATGCAAAGCTTCTCGGGAAATTGGTCTAAAAATGAATACAGAAAAAAATGCGTTACATCTTTAACTAATATAATTAAAATAAATAAATATATGAGGGATGCAAAGCTGTCGAAGAGATTTTGAATAGATTGAAAGTATATTGAAAAGGTTAATAATCATATTTATATTTGACATACCATGAAACTCAGATATGAAAAGAAAAGGTACGTACATACCATAAATAGGGATTATTCTGGTATTATTTACATTTAGTCTTACTGTTATGTTTTTCCAGTAATCTGTTAAATAGCAATCTACTTTTTACTATTATTTTTTTTTTAATATATATATATATATATCCTTGTTAAACAAGTACATATACATCTTCCTACATTCCCTAAATTAAGCATAAATGTTTGTGCTATAGGTGAACGAAATCGGTCGAGGCAGGATTCGAACTCGCTACCACTGGATTACTAGCCCAGTGCGCTAACCGATCTGCCATCGACCCATCTATCATATATTATTATTACTGGAGCGAGACCCGGTCAGTTACGAAACGGTAGAGTGAGAGTGTGAAAATGTCTGGATCTTGAACTCTTCGTCTGTGTGAGAGTAAAATCCGATCGACCTCTTTACCTTCTTTTAATCCCCAAGTCTCTGAAGTACGCCAATCATAAAGTTATCGATACCTGTATCTTCCTGGCTTTGAAATTCGCGGTTTACAGACAGAATCATATTATAAACTTGAAGGAACTCAAAGAACCAGGGGAATGCTGGCTATTTATTTCTTTAAGAGATAAATAAAAATACCGACGTTCTCCAAAGGGTTGCAAACCAGAAGTGGAGCTGAGCAGGGCATATCGCCCGAACCACAGACTCCAGACGAACATAAAGAAACACTGGAATGGGGACCCGATGAATGGAATGACGCAAAATACCTCAGTGAAGGTGGTCAGATGACTCTGCCTATAATAGGGCGCTGTAGAGGTCTTAAGAAAAGTTCGATTTCCATTGCTGTATGAAAGAGGGTTGACATGATGATGGGTATTAAATATGTGTCGCTTAGTAGTATAAATACTGCCCAAAGTATTAGTTTTATTATTACTTGGTATTATTAACAAAAGAAAAGCTACTCAGGTTTCCTGGTGACTTTTATCAAATAGGTGGCTTTCTCACCAAAACACAAAATTGGCTTTTCTCCTCCAAAATAACAAATTTTATCTTTTACTATACCTACATTTTTAGATATTATCTATTACAGCTAGTCATGTTTTGTCATCCGTCCTGAGAAAGAAGAGGTTTTATAAAATAACACAATGAAAAAACCGGCTTCAGTGCTGGAGTCCTGAGTTAGAACCCCAACAGAGAAAAAAATATTTAAATCCATTTATCACGCAAATATTGCTTTTCTAGGCTGGAAACTCTGGTTAGTTGGAAGAAATAACTATATAGCAATAAACTCGGTACATGCGCAGGGTACAAGGAAGTAGTTATTATTTATTCATTAAAAAAAAATATGTATTGCTTTGTGCTGCCCCAGGTTATTGCCCGACTGACCTATCGGTTTTCACGGCCCTGCAGCGACCGGTGCCGATCTCCCTTTGTTCGAGATTCAGATGATATTCGGGTGTGTTGTGTAACAAATAAGGGATGAAGGGTGAAGATGTTACCCGAGACTTGGCTGTAAAAATAGTGGGGTGATTATTGTGGGCGTGTGTGTGAGTGTGTGCGGGGGTTAAATTGAGTTTGTTACGCTCCATTCATACGGCGATTGTAGGAGATTTATGACAAGATTTTGCTATCGACAAAATATAAATGTACATACATACATCATATTGATTGACACAAATTTGCTTATTTAATTTTAAATTAATAAAATATAATGTTTAGAGTCTCGATATTGTGGCTAAACATGAATATCTACGTTCGGCAATAGTAATAATTTTATTAATTCATATAGCGCCGTTTAATGATTTAGGATCATTTCATGGGCGCTTATATTCTGTCTTATGTTGCTCTACTCAGTTGTTTAGAGAACGTGCTCTTGCTTTGTGCACTGCGGACATCTAGAGGCAATTTATTCCACTTTATAGGTCCACTCACACTAAAGCATCGATCATAGTAAGCCACTTTGTTGGCTCTGTCCAACTCCTTTAGGGAGATGTTACTCTGTGATCCAGAAGACCTGAGTGTGAGATGCCTCCCTCTTTTCCCTGACACAGCTCTTGAATGTGTTGTGGTGTCAGGTTATTCAAAGCATTAAACACCGTCAAAACAAATTTTGCAGTCAACTCGCTCTGGACATATCAACCAGTGTAGTTCGCTCAGTAGTGGAGTTATGTGACATGAGCCTCTCGTTATGCAAATTGTTATTCTTAATAGAAGATATTATAAACTTTGTGGTATATTATAGCAACTGTTTTAACTGTAATTTTAATAACATTGAATTCAGCATTAAATTTTAATAGGATAGTAAAAATACAGAATTCAGATTTTGGAACATTAAATCTTGTTTGATTTTACCAGTATAACAAAAAATCATATTTATTGTGTCGCTGTCGCGTTTATGAGTTTTTATGTATTTTAATTTATTTAATTTCTCAGTAGACAATTCCAGATGAAACGAATTTTTGAGGATAAAAATGTTGTGTACTCCTGATATTTTATACAACATATAGGTTCTCTAAACAACTCGATTCTTTTAATATCCTGAATTCATAAACTTTTCCTAACGCCTTGTGAAAAAAGTCAAATTTATTACTATATGACAACTTCTTCCATTCAAACAAGTATAACCAACTTGTATTTAACATCTACCCTTGTAAGATGGTCTTTAAATAAATGATACGATAGTGTCTTTTAAACTAACCAAAATTAATTATTATTTATTTTATTCATCCATAACAGCACAGCATATCCCACAGTGTGGGGTTATCAACGACAGGTGTGCGAGTATGCATATCCTTAGAAAAGAAAGCTCGACACATGCGAGTATGTCCACACACCAGTCCAGTCTCATCAAAAAAATCTCTTTATGTTAATAATATTTCATACTCATAAAACACTCCCTTGCACTCTGCGCAAGTGGCAAATTTATTGCCATATGGCAATTTATTCTAAATATCCAGTGTCTCCAGCCCAGATAAGCAATATTATCGTGAAAAATTAATTTAAATTTCTCTTCAGCTAGGGAACGAACCCAGGGCGCACGCACTAAAGCCAAACGACTTAGCAACTGAGCTATGGCGGTCGGCGATCGGTTTTAATACTGTTTTAAAAATTATAGGTTTAAAAATATACATACAGGTTCTGTACCTACTGGAAACCAACATGTTTGGATTTTATTTAAGGGATTAAAACTTACCCTTGCATATTTTTTTGCATAGGTAATGTTATTTTGACGAGATTCAAATAAACCCTTCAACATCATATTATAATGTAAACTTATGTTGGAAAATATAAATTCATGACATGTATATAGGTACAAGCATGAGTATAAGTCGCCCTTTGCATGTTTTGTGGTGCTTAGATTATTTTATTGAGTTTGGAAAATAAATTAAGATTAAATTATAAATAAGTATCAATTAATATAGTTATAGGACGGTGGCAGAGTGGTTAGTGAGCTGGATAAGAAATCCAGAGATCGCGAGTTCGAATCCCGTCTTGACTTATTTCATTCACCTAAATAGCAAAAGCATTTATACAAATAATGTTCAGGAATGTAATGAGGACGTAGATATTATTAACTAGTAATACATGGAGATATTCATTATTTATAAAACAATAGTGACTTAGTAAATGTTAGTCATTTTATGTACGAGTGTATTGAACGTATTGATGTTCTTTTAGTATTTTTTTACTGGCAATTCACCCTAGAGAAAGTGCTTTTTGCCTTGGTAAAAATATCATAAATTGGTTAAATTTGTTGAAATTAAATTAGTTAAAGTTGGATGTTATTTGACTTTAAGAAGTTAAGTAATATGTTTGTTAAAGTAAAATTTTGAATAGACATTATGTATGACATATTGTTTGGGGATATGCAAGTTATTTTAACAGGGGGGCAAGTCTTGTTCGACCGGCGAAATCAAAACCCTAGTGATGAAAAAAATCAGTGTCACTACACTTAATTCGGGGAACGTGCTTTTGCTGTAAGGGCACCGATTCAGTGGAACAATTTACCAACAACCATAAGAGCAGTGAATAGTGAAATAAGTTTTAAAAAACAGTTAAAAACTCATTTTTTTAAGAAAAGTTTCTGTGTTTAATTTTAAGTTTATATGTAAAGCGCCCTTGAGGTGGTTTCACAAAAACGGCGCTATATAAATGAGCCAATTTTATTATTATTATTACCCATATCATGGATATAATTATCGTATGGAGTTCTATGACATCTAAAGATATCGTAGAACTCCATATAACAATTTTATCCATGATATGGGTAATCACGAGGGTTTTGATTTCGCCGACTGAACCAGACTTGCCCCCAGATTAAAATAAAATGAATTGTTGGAAGCAATAGAAAAATAAATGGTCAAGAGTGTCCTCCTCCTGACCACACTCACAAACTGGACAGTTAATTTGGTTAATTACATTGGTTTTGTAAAGGTGGGAAGCAACAAGGCAATGCAATGGGTAGGTAAGTAATCAGTAGTTGTAATGTTCAGATTTATATTTAAATTGCTACCAGAAGAAGCTGATTTGGCAAATGAATCTGATATTTCGTTCCCTTCGATTCCCAGATGTCCAGGGATTCAGGCATTTTTAGTATTTGGATTTACCAAATCTAGTGTCCTCTGGGTATACAGCCCAAAAGTACTTATAAGTACCTACCCACATTAAACTAACTTGAAATTGGTTTAGAATACTACTACTTCCACTATTTTCTATTAAATATCATCGTTTTTGGGTGACCCGTAAGAGCCGGGTAATCGGGCAACAATAACATCTCACAAAGGTCACCAATGAGGTTCACCAACCATTACCTTTTTAGGGTGAGACGAGACTAGTGTGCGGGCATACACGCACTTGTAATTTATTTTATAAGGTAATGCACACCAGCACACCTGTCGCTGGTTACCCAAATTTGTGGGATATGCCGTGTATGTATTAATATGTAGTTATTTAGCAAATGTTAGCTCTTAATGCTAAGAGCATTTTTGAATTTACCAATATTTTGTGTTTTTTTTACTACATATTGTAACACGTCTTTCTAATTGAATTGAGTATGTTCTAGATTTCTACAAATACTATCTTTCTTTCAATACAATATTCTTCAAATACTATTTTTCTATTTGAATTAATTACCTATGTATGTTCTAGATTTGTCGATCTATCCTAAAAACGTTTAATTTTTATTTCGTTTAATAATCCTGTCGCAGATTTTTGTTTATGAGGAATCTAGAATATTCCTTTGTATTATCGATATACAATGAAGAAATTTTTTTTTATGAACAATTTTCTTTCAGTTTATTTTTTTTTTTTGAACTTTCAGTTGCTATGGTTGTTTATTGAATGTGGTTCAGCGCCTAGTAACTAGTTCTAGCAACTTTTCCAACTAAATTTGAGAAGAAAAAAAAAAGTCTTATATAATAAAGAACGTCTTTGAATATTTCATAAACTTCGTACACAAAGGTTAGCAACAAGTTGATGAAGACTAAAAAACTACGTTTCAATTTTTAATTGAAGCTTGTTTGACAATGGCGACCCCCCGATTTTTAAATTTTGGTTTGAAAAGATCAAGGTTTATGAAACAAAGATTTTAAGAAATGATCTCAGCCTTTTGTAACAGTGTTACTTAACTTTGAATATCTTTTAAACTTTCAGGGGTATTTTTTTGAAAAAAAAAGTTTATCAATTATTTAACTTGCAATGTGATCTAGATTAATTTGTATTGTATGGGTTAAGTCATAAAGTATGTACTTTGTACATCTACCCAAGTTAATTAAATTGTTCATTATATTTGAAGAGGAACTGTTAAACAGTATAATGAGAAATATGACCAAATTGAGGGGTCTTGTGAATATAATAAGTGGCTTCAGCAAACAATTATTATAAATCTGTTTTGTATCTTCATATTACATATTATACAAAATACCATCACGCGATGTCCCTGTGCTATATCAACACTTATTTATTTACATTTTCATTATTCACACTTATATTTCATACTATCTTACTTTCATCTCATTCAAATATTATGACCTAGAAGTACATATATATATTCTCACTCCATTTTTTTATTTAATTGAATATATAATACTTATAACAATTATAACACTTAATTACAAAAAGAAGTTCACTCGCCACAAGTACATTTTGCAAACATCACTCATATCCCTCACATAAATAACATTAACACATAAATACTAAATACCTATAACATAATTAATTCCTACAATTGCTGCAATAACGAATTGATATATAATTTAATCTAAGATGAATATACACTTTGTACTATTTATGCCACGCAAGTGATCAAATGATCACCTCAGTACAGGCTTCCTAGTGAGGTGTTCATTATACCACCGCAATTACACACTTATCAATAATACGCACACACACAATATTTCTAGCAAGTAATTTTATTGTAATACTTATTTCATTTATGTAAAATGAATAAATAAATAAATCTATTCAGAGCAAGTTGACGAATATTTGTTTTTAGAAAACATGTTTCAAAGGAGTTGGATGGATGTGGTCTGCCCAAGATAGGGAGCTGTGGAGGTCTCAGGGGGAGGCCCATGGTCCATCTCTGGATGAAGGAGGGCTGAAAAAAAATGATGTCACGAAACAGGGTGAATGGAGTACTAATACTGACTATGAATCATGGCGACATATCGAAGAAAGCCAAATCCATTCACAATGCATTTGTAGTCCCAACCCTGACGTATGCAAGTATAACGTGGACATGGCAGAAGATGAATGAAAGCAGAATAAATGCAGTTGTAATGAGATCGTTGATAAGAATATGCAACAAGACAATGTACGACAGGGTAAGAAATGTGAACATCAGGGAAGGAAGTAAAATTTAGATGGGTCGCTGGCAGGGCGGTTAGCGCGCTGGGTCCAGTGGTCGCGAGTTCGAATCCTGCCTCGACCGATTTCGTTCACCTATAATACAAGAATTTACGTTTAATTTAGGGGATGTAGGAAGATGTTATCAATAGAATGAAATTGTATACATTGAGATAGTTTGTTCACATGGGGGGAATGAATAAGGAATGCCTGAAGAAAATATACAATGCGGACAAGGATGGAATGAGAGATCGGGGCCGTCCTGGAAAAGGATGGCTCGACCATTTGAACGACATTCAGAAAGAGGGAAATTTAAGAAGCTTGAACAGACGAACATGCATGAGACGATGTATGAATGTTGATGATGCGAGTTTTGCGTGCCAGGATAAAAAAGTGTGGCGTTCGAATTCCTCTGCCTACCCCGTTAGAAGCATAGCGCGATGGTTTGTTTTTATTTACATATAATTATCGTCTCACTCACATACATCAATAAATTTATTATATAAATTTCAGAAAATTGTTCATAGGGTCGTTCTTTTATTTTCGCCTCTGGTTCATTTCTAATTAACTCTTTAAGGGGGCGACTGTTGCCAACGTACCTATTTTTCAATTCGATGTTGCATCATTAGGTACTACAAAACGAATAATATTGAAAAAAATAGCTTAGTTCGTTTGGATATTAATAAGCGTACCCCGATTTTTCGTAGTTTTCCAAAAAAAACTATAAGGTAATAATATCTGGAAAAATATTTTGTGACGTTGTATTAATGCATCATTTTAAGTACCTACCTAAATAGACTAAAAAGACTTTTATTTTGCAATGGCGCTGAATGAAAATAAATGTTTTTTTAGGTTTCTTTACTAAACCTGAAGCATTAATGCAACGTCACGACATATTTTTCCAGATATTTTTGACTACTTTAATTCTAAAAAATATATTGCTCTACGCCGTAGGTATTTATTATTAAAAATATAATTTACATGACACTGCTATTTTTTTTCTATTAATAATACTTTTTTTATTTAATGTTTAGGTTGATTTTGAGTCTATATGTACATAATTTTTTTATGTTTGGATACGTTATTGATTTTTTTAATTTAATGTTTTTTATTTTTGAATTTACTGTTTTGTTTTTTTTTGGATCCTTATGTATATCTTTTTTTATGTTTGCTTACATGTATTTTTTTATTATTTTTTGTCTTATTGTTTAGGTTTAAGGTTTTTTGTTTGCCAAGTGTATACCTAATTGCTTTTTTTATTCTATCTATTATTATCATCAATATGTGTTTTTGTCTATGTATGTAAAAGGCATTTTATGCCGTTTATAAATAAATAAATAAATAAGATTAACGTTGAAAATCGGGGTACCTATGCCTTTATTTTTCTTCAAGAATTTCTTCAGAACATTATCAAAAAGTTAATGTATAATTTTTTTGTAATAATACCCAAACTATCTAAATTATTTTTTTTTCAAACCGATTTGATTAGAAATACATAATTATGGTACATCAAATTGAAAAATAGGTACGTTGGCGGCAGTCGCCCCCTGTTATCTTTGTCAATCATTCTTCCCATAAAAAAATGTTAATATCGCAGTATATTGGCATTATTTTTTTTAAATATTCTATTTCAATTTCAACTCATTCAACTCACCAGTATTATATAACACATTGGATCAGTGTCTTATTCTGTCATACAGTCTTTTCATTATCCTTTCTATGTATTTTCTGAATAGTTTATCCCTTGTTAAAATAATGAATGTTAATAGAAAGTATAGTTAAAGATTTGTATTTAACTAGCGGACTCGACAGACGTTATCCTGCCCGAACATCATCAAAATGGGTCCAGCCGTTCAGTGACATACATTGTATAAAGCTCGCGTTTCGCAACGTAATGCAATATTTATCTCAAAAGTTATACTGTTTGCATAATACAAGGCGTACATTTTATTGACATGTTTAATAAATTTTTGATTATATTTGTGAATCTAAACCATCCTATGACCCAACCAACACACACAAAAAATCAATGAATCTGGAAATATACATTGTCATCGGGAATACACAAATTCTGAAAGTTTCAGACCCCTAGACAGACAAGTGAAGTTAAAGAAAAGTGTCAAACTTTTGGAATTTTTAACACACCGTTTATCTTCATTTTTTATTCTTGAAAACCAGGACAGTCTTTTTACGACTTGAAATAGTTATACTATTTTTAATGTATAAAATAATTAGCAGTTTTACCGTAAATTATGGTCGACACTGACCGCTATTGGCCCATCAAACAAACTAATGATTGTCAATATTTTTAGATCTATGCTTAAAATATAAAACATATAGAATGTATACCTACATGCGAAGCTTTTATTAATTTTTTGTGATGATTTTTGCGCGAATATATTAAGTGATCACACGAACGTGTTATCGCAAAATGTCTAAATACAATAATCATTTTAATTTTTGATGTGGTAATAAAATAAGTAAATAATATAATATTTTGTATAAATTTATTCTCCGTGAAAAGTACGGGTGTATGATTTACCTGAAATATGCTTTGATATAATAAGCAATTGAGATCGCCTCTTGAGGTGAATGAATGTTTAAATATAATAAAGGGAAAAGGAGGCAATAATTAGGTGAATATATAAGTTTACTTATTAATTGAATTTCTTAAATTAGGTAAACAATACCCACATTTCAAAATATACAATAATAATTCTTGGGATATTAAGAGTATAACGCAAAAATTTTCAATGAACTAATTTTTCAATTAACTTCCGCTTGAAATACCACGAATTGAAAACCATAAGAAGATGATGACGCATGTGGAAAAAATCTTCAAAGGGGTGGTTGCACTGGTTTACTAGATTTAGTTACATATTATGTGTTTGTTTGTGACTTGTGTTGTTTTTATGGTGGTGGTTTGTGTGAAACTGACTTTTGATAATTCTTTTTACTCCTCACTAACCCAAGGGGATATAGTGGGGAGTTATGATTTCGCAATTTTTAAGGCTATTTATTTAAGATTATCAACTAGTATCATGCTGAGATTCTATTCTGAAAGTTTCATCACAATGTATCTGTGTGTGTGTGTGTGCTATGTGCTGTGTGCTATGTACGGGTGGTTAATTTTTACTTTATCGATTATAGACTAAAGTACTCATTCGATTCTTTTCAAATTTTGCAAATATGTATATCTAATACTCGCTTAGATCCCATTAGATTTTGAAGGATATATGAATAGTGCTTCTCAATTTTTTTAACTGTCAAATATTTCAAAGTGACCCCAAGCTCAGGAAACTTAAAATTGAAATTTTTGTTTTCAAATTTTTATTTTCAAATTGGTAAAAAGGCACATCACTTTCATATAATGGCATTGAAGAGTTATCAAGTTTAAATAATAAAATATTAAAATAAAAAAAATAATTTAACAAACTCATTTCATGAAAGTGCTTTAATGTGTAAAATTTGTATGTTCGTATATTTTGTTTTGCTATGAATAAAGAAAATAATTAAAATAAATCAAGTGACTGAAAACATGATATATCAAAACCGCTTAATGAACTATGAAGTTACGTGTCAGTAAGATTACTATCGCATGCGCTAAAAAGAGCTTAAACGTGACTTAAATTACAGGAATCCCAAAATTTGTTGATTTTTTACATGGTATGAACAAACCTGAATTGATATGAAAAAACTATCACGAACATTCACTGATTAGGTATGCACTCTTTAAGCATATTAACGTTCTATTTCTCTACGACACATAGTTATGGAGTAATTTAAACAATGCTGTATAAAAGGATATTTTTAATAACCTTTTAGAGGAATTTATGCTGAATGAACTATGCACACTCACTAGAAAAATATTGAAAATACTTCAATTTATACGAACCAGTCGCATCTCGAACTTTTCTCATTTTTTTTTGCAAATCCTCCCCAACGCTTACGCTTACGCTTATTATTATTTTATTATTACGCTTTTCCGGAAGAGTATTGTGGACACAAGTCCTAATAGCTGGTGTCCCCTACGTAGCCATGTTAAAAAACTTATAGTAGGTACTTTTTTAGAAACACACTGAGAAAAACATTTGAGAAAATTGATTTAAAAATAAATTTAAGTTTATAAAATAAATTATTAATTAAGTATTGATTTGGTTATTATTTGACGTCTGTTAATTGACATGTCGCCTTGAAAATTCGTAACTTATTCACTTAAATTCACCTTTAATGATGAAATACCTGTTACAACTCTATTTATGAGTAAAATTAGGATATTTATTATTTGTAATTGCTTCAAGGTTAACTAACAGGTAGATACTATGTCAAATATTAATTTAAAATGCACCCAACAACAATTTGCCAAATTATGGAGACTAATAATACCTATATATCGTCTCAAAGATCCAAATTGAACACAATTAATAACTGTGTCTCCACCGGTAATTTAACCCGGGACCTTTGGCTCAGGTGTCAGATATATAACCAACTAGCGAAAGGCGATTAGAGTTAGAATTGATACGATGGAAATAAGATTATCGTGAGATTATAAAACAACGTAAAGTGAAAGAATTTAATGAACCGAGGTAAAAATAACATTGTCTACAGAATGACAAAAATTATGAAAAGCCCACTTTGGATATGAAAAAGGCATACAAAAATATTAAGTTGAGTTGAAAAACAACATTGTCTACAGAATGACAATAATTATTATGAAAAGCCCACTTTGGATATTAAAAAGGCATACAAAAATATTAAGTTGAGTTGAAAGAGTTGGATGAGAAGTAATTGTATACCAATAAGGACTGGGGAATTTTAGAAACCAGAAAACTATGCATGAGAAAGTGTAGGTATCTATGAATGTTAAATGATCGATAAGGGGTGGGGGGGGATTGTAAGTCAAGTTTAATATAATTGATGGTCGTATGAAGCTGTGCTCTTTAATAATGGCTCGCTTATTTATTTTGATAGCATTGAACGAGACACAATGTGGAATAAAGAAGATAAACCAATCAGAAGACGGCTTCTCATTTTTGTTGAATCATCTCTAGAAAGGATCTGTAGATTCGTGTGAGTGGATTATTTATACATTATGTACATATTAGGTACCTACGTACAGATGATGAAAATTTGATGTGAAAATATAATTTTAATGAAACAATCAATGAACATTATAGATGGGTCGGTGGCAGAGCGGTTAGGGCGCTGGGCTAGTTATCCTGTGGTCGCGAGTTCGAATCCTGCCTCGACCGATTTCGTTCACCAAAGCACAAATATTTATTTGCTTATTTTAGGGAACGTAGGAAGATGTATATGTACTTGTTTAACAAGGACATATTCATTTAAAAAATATATATATTTATGGTGGTTGGCTATTTCAGCCTACCCCATCAGGATAATTGAGCTATGAAATTCGTCCATTTTTCAATACCCTATTTATTATTGTATGATTTAAGAATATTTTATTTAATAAATTATTGAGGTTATCTATCAAACCAATTAATATGGAAACCTTTAATGATGAAAACATATTGTTACATGAAAATTTTTATCTGGAGTTTCAACTCATAAAAATATGTATATAAGTTATTAGCATTAACATCTTATAAAAATAGGTATGTATTGTAATATATTTTTTAATATTATTTATTAAAAAAAATGGGCAACGTACAAAAATTAAAATTTTAACAATATAACACAATAACATAATTATTGAAACTTAATCAGCCCACCTTTGATATCATGTGTTAGAAACAAATTTCTCATACATACATACCATCACGCCATACGCCTCACGAGGTAGGCAGAGAGAAAAGAACGCACTTTATTTCTATCATGATACACATTCATCGCCACGTCGACATTCATACATCGTCCTTTGATAACAAATTTCTCAGTTCAGCAAAATTATTTTCCGTATAATAATTGACAGAACTCATAATGAGTTATATGCAATTTTAAAATATTTTTACTTCAGTATAATATTATGCATTCAATAAAAATCTAGCAATAAATTTAATAAAACCATAACCTATTCCAATGCAAATTAATTAATATTTTTAATAAATAAAAATAAAAAACGTGTTTAAAATCAATTCCACTATTTATTAAGACTACAACCTACAACCGGCTCGAGCTAATCTAATTATTCCAATCCCTTATGATTTCATTATTGAAATTTTGAATTTTGAACCAGTTATTGTTTTACAAACAACTTTCCGTATTCGAGGAGAAAAGAGATACATATGAGAAAAAAAGAGAATTAATTTCATCAGACTGAAAATAGCTAAAATAAATTAAGTACATATTGATGCATATAATATTTATTTTCACACCAAAAAAATGCCCTCAAAATTTAAACAGTAAAATGTACAAAGGTCTTGGTGTTAGATTTCCGGTGGAGATACAATTTTTTATTGGGTTTTCAATCTGAACGATAAATATCGTAAGTCTCCCGAATGTGGCAGCTTGTTATTGAGTTCGTGTTAGTTTTAGTTATGTATATTTGACATAGTAGGTACCTATAAGTTAATATGTTAAATTGCCTCTCGGGCGGCAAACCTACTGTGTTAAATAATAATTTTAAATGCACCCAATAACAACTTATCACATTATGGAGGCTAATGATAAATATTATTTCACAGATTCAGACTGAAAGCGCAATTATAAACTGTGTCTCCACCGGGAATCAAACCCAGGAACTTTGGTTCAAGAGTCAGATATCTAACCAACTACCAACTGATAAACCATAAAAAAAATCAAGTAAATGTATAGAGGATCGCTTCATCACTGAAAAAACAGTATGAGAAATTAAACTTAATTTTGTTGTTTTTTGAATTGTTATTAAGAATAATATATTGATCTCTTACCTCAGTCTCTTAGCTTCGTCGATGAATGGCCTCTTTTCCATCTCTGTCAATAGTTTCCACTCTGCTCCTAGTCTTTTCGATATTTCTGAATTGTGCATCTTTGGGTTATCCTGGGCCATTTTTCTCCTTTGCCCTCTAGACCAGACCATGAAGGCGTTCATCGGTCTTTTGATGTGCTCCTGATGAGACGGCATCTTCCCTGTCATTGACATATTCATCACGAAAATTTCGCGCCAACTTTTACACCGCCATATTGACGACCAAATCAAAACATCCAATCGAAAATAATTTTATCTAACTTTTCAAAAAAGAAAATCGCTCAGAATTAAAAATTGTCTAGTTAATACCAATTTAACTTATATTTTATTGTTTTATAGAAAAGTTCTTTTGATATTTGATAGGAAGTTATTTTCACTTATTACATAGTACTATTAGGTTTGACGAAAGTTCATTGTAATTAAATATGAAAACTGTTTCAGAATCTTCGATCTCAATATTGCCAATAATTTATATTATGCTCTTTTGTTTCGCTTTAAAATGTTTTTCTTGCGTACAATTTAATACGACAACGGATTTTCCCGTGTCGTTTATGCTCCCGTCCGTCCCTAAGGGTCGTAAGACATGGACTGAGCGTTACCCCGTGAACTTAGCCGTCAGCGAGTATCTCAGCCAATGCGATCTCGGCGAGGGAGGGGCCTCGTCCGGGATTGGCTCCCGGACCAACATGGCGGCCGACGCAACAGGTGGCGGGAAATGTCCGGCTAATTGAGTTTGGCATTTCCGGTCTGTTCATCCTACCGGACGTTGGACGCCGTAGAAAGCTGAAAAGCTCAAGTAGTAGTTCGACGCTGAAAACTCACTCTCTCCCACGACCGTATCATTTTATTATTTTATGTGGGAGATTCAGACCTTTTTGTGTTTGGGAAATTTTCGCTTTTTGTTCCCTTTGTACGAACATTATCCCGAAAAATGAAGGCATATATTTTAGATATATTTTTATTGTGTTTATCGTGTTAACTTTTTCTCACAAACACATTTTTATGTAGAATAACAAAATATTTTCTCTTGTCCCTTTTTTATGTAACGAAAAGATTAGGTAAATAAAAAGCGGTTTTATCATAGAGTAAAGAATATACAGAAATGATATAAGCTACGACTTTAATCCAGGAGATTGGTACACAAAGTGAGGTGAAACGGGAATATATATCCCAAACACATTCAATCTTTAATTATAAGTTTGAAGTACTAATGACACTTTTAGGTGTGTAGCAGTTAAAGTATTGTACCGTTTCAATTTTCATTCCGAACCATTTTGAAAATATTCAAATACATTATAGTGATTGTCACCAAATTTTGGTGGCACCAAAACTACAAATAGGAAAGAAAAAAAATATAATAATAACACTGATCATAGTAATCTATATATATTTACTTATTTATTATATAAAAAACATGTATCTCATATTATAATTTTAATTCTATAACTAAAGGAATGTAATATGTACTTGACCTTATCGCCATATCGCACTATGAGAATGAATGTGATTCAATCCAAAATTTATGAAAATCGAGTAACATACATAAATCTACTAAAAACATATTTTACCATAAAAAATAAAAAAAGAGTTCCTTTTCCATTAAGTGTTACATTCTTTAATCTAAATATTTCTGTTTCGTTAATTTTTAGAGGTAAAATATTTTCTTTTAAGAGGACATATAACGCTAAATCTAGTCACTAAAAACATGATATATTAAAACCGCCTAATACACTATGAAGTTACGCGTTAGTTAGGGTAACTATCGCGTGTGTTAAAAAAGGTTTATACGTGATTAAAATTATCGGAAACCCAAAATTTTTTGATTTTTTGCATTTTAAGAACAAACCTTACTTGAAATGGACAAAAATTTTATCGGTCATTCACTTTGATTTTATGCACTATTTTAGCATATACAAGATTTATTTCTCTACGACACATAATTTTGGAGTAATTAAAAAAAATGCTGTTAAAGAGAATATTTTTAATATTATTTTTAGGGGAATTCAGCCTGAATTTTAAAATTGTGTGACGAACATTCACTAGAGAAATGTTGAATACACTTATGCTATTTTTTCTAGAAACACACTGTGTAACATATTTGAGGAATTTGATTTGAAATTGGGGTGTTTAGGTTTATATGCCCCCTTAAGTCGATTTATGTACTTGAATCGAATAAATGCCAAAATTTCGGATTGAGTCACTTTATATCTCACCGTGCGATATGTATCCGTAAAACTATAATAATTACAAACAATATTTGTAATAAATTCATGAAAACAGTTTCAGTCATTTTTAAACAGTAAATATAATATGTAACCATAATATTAAAACTGCAGTTTTCTTTGATTAAATAAATAAATAAGTATATAAATATTAAGTTTGAGACAAAAAAATAATTGCAATCATAAAATTATTCCAGAATAAACAATTTCCACCCTTGTTCAAAGAGGGTGTCGCAATATAATACAGTGAAGCGTGTAAACGAAACATAATGTGATATTCAACCCTCAACCTTAGCTCTCATACCTCCCCCCTTCGTGCTATGAAAACCAACGTCCAACGTTGAAGGTCTTACTTTTAAATTTATAGTTGTTTATTTTACTTTATTTTTTTAGCCAAACAAAAAAACTTCACACGTTAAACGCGCGTTTGAAAAATTGAAAAATAATTCAATTTAAACCTTCATACTTAGTTCTTACTTACGTGTCATATTAGGTCTTTCCAGTCCAATACGTTGCAGCAGCGATTAATTTTTAATTCAATTGTAATTCCCCATTTAAATTATTGTTCTGGTGTCCTTTTCCTCTGCAATGAAACTCAAAGTAGAAAATTACAGATTATTCATAATATGGGAATGAGTACAATTTTAAAATGTAACAGATATACAAAAATAAACCTAATGTTAAATAAACTAAAATTAATGACAGTAAAGCAATACATTATATTATACAACACATTAACTATGATTTTCAAACTAAAAAATAATATGCTTCCAAAATATATGCAGAGGGATATATTATTCAATTCTAATGTTCACACTTACCCTACGAGAGGATGTCAGGATTTTAGACTTCCAAAAACGAGATTAACATGCACTCAAAATAGTTTATACCATAAAGGTCTTAAAATATATAATAGTTTGCCACCAAAAATAAAAAAAAACACAAGTCTTGCCACCTTTCGTATGCTAGGTGCTGAGCACATTGTTGAAAATTACTTTACATTGTTTTAAATAATTTAGTGTCATACCCTGTACCTGTACCAGAATTTATTAATATGTATATCAAAAAAATGTATACTTTTTGTTTTTTTTTGTTTATACTAGATGTATTAATTTTTATATTTTTTTACGTCTAAATAAAAGTTACTATTATTATTATTATATTATACAACCCATAGATTTTCATATAAAATACTAGATGTCGCAGTTAGCAAATTTTGTATGAATCGAAGTGAAGATATTTTCCGCGGGACTTTTGACAACAAGGTGGGCAGAAAATATCGTTTTTTTTTAGAGAATAACGATTAATGTGAATTGTTTTCGGATTTCTTTGTCGAAAAAAAACGCCTTGTTCATTAATATTTAGAGAACAGTTATCTAGGAAGTGTTGAAATGTATGGAAAACTGCAATATGTTACCAACCAAGAAATCAAACGCGCGATATACCATGACTCAGTTATTGCACGGAGTAGGTACTCCTTCTAGTATATTATATGGAAATCTTTGCATCAAGCTTTCTTCGTTACATCTTGTTAGGCTGGGTTGTTTCAACAAAGTAAACGATACCTAATAATATATGTAGTTAAAGTACTTTAATTTCATAAAATTGTTCAAAAATGCGTCGTTTGACGCCTTTAGATTTCAATGAAACAACCAAAAGCTTTTAACAATTTTATGAAATCAAAGATTCTAACTAGGTATACCTACTTTTATTTTAATCTTTGTTCGAGAAACACATCCTTAGTTAGTTAAGCAGCTGACTACGGGGTTAAACGTTCCATTTTTCCAGCTGATTTAGAGTGTGTGCATGTTTTGTTGAATTCACAATTATAACGGTTTGGGTGTCAGGAATTTTTTTTATACAGACTCTTTGTCAAAATAATACACGAAATAATCAAAAAGAATAAAGCAATTGATATGGTGAACTTTCATTTTATTTCAATTTTATTATTATAAATATTATTATATTGCTACTCAGGCAACTAATTGGTACAATGTCAAATATTAATTTGACACGAACCCAATAACATGTTGCCACATTCTGGAGATTTATGATATTTATCCTCTTACATATCGAGATGAAATTTTGATGGGAATTCAATTTTTATTTTTGATTATTATCTATTATTAAAAAAAACTTTAAATTTTTACGATTCCGTTTAAAAAATCAAGAATAAATATTTATGAAACGAATTCGATTTTCAAAATTCAAAAATTATTCTCAGTTTATATTTACCCGCACGGAAAAAAAATTTTCAAAAAATTTCTTCAGTCAAGAATATTTTTTCATATATAACGAAAATAATATTCTCTCAAATTAAGATTTTTTTGTTTTATCTCAAAACAGTATTTTCTTTGATTCAAATAAATTTGTTTGAATTAAGAAAATATTGTTTTGAGATAAAACAAAAAATCTTAATTTCAGAGAATATTATTTTCGTTATATATGAAAAAATATTCTTGACTGAAGAAAACTTTTTTTTCTGTGCGTCATTTAAATAATGTATTTCTCTTTGTATCAGTCTATATTAGAATATAAAATTATAGCATGGGGAGGCTCTTTCCATGTTACAATAGACCCTTTGATAAAACTACGAAAATCCGTATTAAAAATTATCTACAAGGTACCAATCCGCACTCCATCCGACGCATTATTTAATGACTTTAATATACTCAAACATATCACAATTATACGCAAAGAACGCTTGTACATAAGTATATATAAACATAGACAAACTTGACTCTATAACGCAAACCTCTAGACCAACTAGACAGACCGAACAGGCCAAACTCCTAATACCTAGACTCAATACAACTTTTGGACAAAAAAATTTCCTGTATTTTGGAGTCAAATTATACAACGAACTACCTTTAACACTTAGACAAAACAGTAACTTGAAAATATTTAAGCGAGACATTAAAATTTGGATTAAAAAAGGGCAGAGACTATATTAAAATTAAATTAATCACCTGAACTCTGAAAATACTCCCATACTTATTAACCAAAACTAATAAGACACTGTCTCAGAACAGGTTTTAACTAGTGAGGCAGTTTATGACAATAGTAAAATATCTGGTAACTATTATGTAACCTAATGTAAGTTAAATATATTATTATGCATTTAAAAATTTTGTTACTAGATATAAGGAAAAAAGTGTATTTTATATAAATAAATAAAAATAAAAAAAAAATGACAATATTAATTTAAGTAAAGGTGCATCGATGGATAATCAATAATAATCTGAAATAATTCATTCATACCGTCACGCCACATCCCACAATGGCATTTGAAACAGTGACTAATGTTGTTATTAGGTATTAATATAATTATTGACTTCCCTGTATGAAAATTTACCTGATTAAGATGCAGGACGCTTCTGTAGTAAGAGGCGGGGCATACAATTTACATAACAAGGTCTCCTTTGTCTAAATACAGAGGGGTTGAATGACTATGAATGGGACACTAATCCCTTCTATTCTGTTCGTCCTCTGGAAATGTCCTGTCCCTCTCATAACAGAATAAAAAAAAACAACACACATACCTACACTACACACAGCGAAGCTACAATTTACTTGTGTGCTATATCGAATGTATATAAAATTGACGGCCTATGTGGCATAATTAGTTTAATACCTGACTTGAATAGTTCTGGGTTCGACTCTCGGTAGAAATAGTGTTAATTTTTATATTATACATAGGTCTTTATAGGATTTATTTTTATTTATTTATATAATTTATGTACATGTGTACAAAGGCAGGTTTATTGCCATAAGGCAATTTCTTCCAACCAACCCGAGCAAGGTGAAGTCTCTTAGGTAAATTGGTACAGTACTAATTTAGTGAGAAATAAATTGATAAAAAATAACATAAAAGAGTAAGAAATATAAAAAAAAATTACAAAGAGAAAAAAATGAAAAGAAGGAATTTAGGAACTATTTGACAAATAAAATTTTTTTAACATAAATCTTGTAAAGAGTTATATTAAAATTTAAAAATAAACACTCAAAATAAAATACATGATTTTTTATTAGTTTGGCAATTCATATAATGTATGTATCTACCTATGTGATTCGTACCATAATTTAATTCATTGAACACTCGAACATAAATATGACATACACTATCAATAGCAAATACATGAAATTTTTTCGCTAAATAAGGTAAGTAAGTAATTAAGTAGTTAAGGTAATTACTGCAAGTGGCAGACTGGAGGACAGCAGCGGTAGACAGGAGGAGTTGCAGGCGACGATTGATGGAGGCCAAGGCTCGATATGGGCTGTAGAGCCATCGGAAGAAGAAAGAAGAAGAAAGTAAGTAAGTGGATACAATAAGGCCACACTTTTTTGAACTCCAATAATTCTATGATATGACTAGATTCAGAATATCTGGTTCAAAATTAAATATATAAAACACCATGTAAAGTTATAGAATTTTTTTATTCTCTGGATTTATGGTAAAATACAAGATTCTCAAAAAATATTCCTTAACCCTTCATCACCGTTAGACGACATCCCTTTTCATCGAATTCAATTAAAATATTTTACTATGAAAACTTGATAACCTTTCAATGCCACTATATGAAAATGATGTGCCATATTAGCAATTTGAAAATAAGTATATCAAATTTTAAGTTTAACTTGTGGTCATTGAAATATTTGACAGTTAAAAAAATGAGAAGCACTATTCAGATTTCCTTCAAAATCTAATGGGGTCTAAGGGAGTATTAGATATATTTATCTGTAACATTGGAAAATAATCGAATGAGTACTTTAGGGAAGGCGCGCATGGAAGCTAAAATTCATCGGCCGATTATTATCGGCCGATGAATTTATATAAATTTATCGGCCGATAATAATCGGCCGATCGGTTCTAGCGCGCATGAAAGCTTATAGAATCGTACGATTGGAAAAAACACGGTGGTCAACATTCATATTTAAAATACAATATGTATATTCACAAGTTTTAATATAACTACATATGATTAGAAATATGGATTTTTTTATTCATTAAGTAGAATATTTATTAAATTACCTATGTAACTATTAATCAATTAAGTAATAACTTACCCAATTTAGTTCTTTTATCATGATTTAGCTGTTCTCAACCAGTTATTAATATTTCGCTTAATTTTTAATCATACAATGAAGGACGTGCTTCAACATAATATATAATAAATTGTTAGGAATCAATATTTATTTCATCCATGTTTTCTGACATTTCGTTTGGCAGCACTGACAACGTACTTCTCGATCTACTGCGCTCGGACGATTAAATTATCGGTGAGCATGCGCCATGCGCGCCCTCTCATACAACAGTATTGGATACAAAAATTCGGCCGATCTCGATCGGCCGATTTTTTTGTGTCTCGTCACAGATTTTAAATCGGCCGATTCTGTTAGCTTTCATGCGCGCTCTTACATGTAATTCGTATGTTGTAGCTCACCGATAATTAATCGGCCGACGAAATTAGCTTCCATGCGCGCCTACCTTTAGTCTATAAGCGATCAAGTAGAATAAACACACCGTCCATAGCACCTAGTTCATGTACACAGAACACCCACCATCTCAGCATGATACTAGTTGATTATCTACAGTAATAAAAATAACCTTAAAAATTGCGAATTCATGACTCCCCACTATATCCCCTTGGGGTAGTAAGGAGTAAAAATGTCATCAAAAAATCTATCACGTTCTTATTTGTAGGTAATTGTTTTTCCTCGTTATATATTTGTTTACCTATTGATATTTCAAATAAAAACATTTTATAGAATTCAATAGAATTGTTAATAGCCACTTGAATGATATTAAGGATAAATATTCAGAATTAAGTTGTATTTAAATAACTTAAAATATTGTAATAAAAAATGTTGTTTAACAGAATATTTAGAAACTACAATAGTCTTTGTGAATCTTATACAATTACTACGTTAACTTCTTTGAATCATACATAAAGCGGCTAACGAACTTGTTGGTGTAAGTATTCAGACATTACAAGGAGTTAGTTCAATCTCAAACAATGAACAATACATCTTGTATAATAGAATCCTCTTACTAAACTACTGTGAATTGCACTTTTCATAGAACCGACCTTGTAGATAGATACATGACCGTTCTGTTTTGTAACATTTTTATATGGCACTAGCGAAACCCGGCAGACGTTGTCCTGTTTCTGTGTATAATGTAAAACAAAATATTGAACTGTGTGTTATCTCAGATAATACAATTTTTGGGTAAGTTGGTTAGATATCTGACTCTTTCGCCAAAGGTCCATGTTCGCTTTCCAGTTGAAACACAGTTTTTAATTGTTTTCAATCTGGGGGGCAAGTCTGGTCCATCCGGCGAAATCAAAACCCTCACGATTACCCATATCATGTATATAATTATTATATGGAGTTCTATAATATCTTAAGATGTCATAGAACTCCATCTGTGTTATTGATAAAAATAAATTTGGTTCAATTGAACCCGGTTCAAAGTCTTATTCTGAAATTCAAATATTCTCATACAAGAATTATTTATTCTTATATGAGAATATTTGAATTTCAGAATAAGACTTTGAACCGGGTTCAATTGAACCAAATTTATTTTTATAAATAACACTGTTATATGATTAATCGTGATAAATTAATATTTGACTATTAAATATTTGCTTTCACTATTTAAGCCGAAGAACCAGATATCCTAACACTTTTTATATTCCTAAGTGTAATAATAACTACTAAGAGTTGTTTATAAATTTGGCTCAAATATTGAACTATGGTTGAACTCCTTTTTGATTCCTTTTCTTATTTATAAACATCGATCAAGAGTTGAATCGTGATTCAACTCAAATGTCATATTGAACCAGTTTATAAACACTGGTTCAACTTGATATTTCACAATTTTGAAGTAGCTAAGACCCGCTTAAATCATATCGATAGTTTTTTTTAACATAATATAAGACAAACATATCAAAAGCGATTTAATCCATTAGAATTATCGATTGACGTTGAATTCTAGTAAAAATATCGAATGTCAATACATGAAATAGCTAGAATTTGACAACACTACGGACGGCGCGCACGTTTTCCGTGCCGCGCATTAAACCATCTTTACAAATCTAAATTCGGTGCTGTCGTGTCGAAATAGAGCTCAAAATCGA